>LR750768.1:71786-224611 GCA_902729485.2 Mus minutoides
ATGATGGTGGTGGTGGTGGTGGTGGTGGTGGTGGTGGTGATGGTGGTGGTGGTGGCGTTGCTGCTGCTGGTTTGTGTTCTATTGTGCTGACTACACCCCCCCCCCCCCCCCTTCTGGATTATTGGTTCTCAAGAATCAGATATGTCTTGAATCCCTAACTCTGGAAGCTGCAGGGGTGTCCCCTGGCAGTTGGAGCATCTCGCTCTCTAGCTCTCTGCACAGGAAGGTACCCCTTGCTCATGAACCGTCTGGAACGCTGCCAGAGAGCACTTGGCACACTGTTCTCTGGCTGTTTGTTGAGTGCCCTATTTATGGGAGCAAGATGTTGGATGCATATTTAAAAAAAAAAAAGCCAAATTTTAGCAAAGCCAAACAATGAGGCGAACGAGCTTTGAGGGCATGTTGCCATCCTGACATTAGTAATATGCAGATCAAGTGGCTTCCCAGCCCCAGAGAGCAGAAAAGCATTCACTAATGATACATTAGGAGAGCAAGTCAGAGATCTTGGCAGCGTCTCCTTTCCTAGATCAAACCTTTTATATCTTCGATGTTCATTTCCATCAGGAAAAATACACGCTGTGCTCCATCGAGTCAAACGTTCATTACAGCCTAGTTGCTTGCTAAGGGACTCATGAGCGCCAAACTCCTGACACCACGGAACTAAATGTGACCCCCACTATGAAAACTCAGATTTTTTTTTCACTTATTTGTTTATTCAGATACCAAGTATGTGTTCTGCATATAAAATCGCCTTTGCTGCGGATCAGCAGCTCTGAGCCACAATAAAGGGACTATCATGGCTGCTGTTTCCCAGAGAGGAAACTGAGGCACAGGAGGGCCCATGAATCAATGACTAGCCCCTGCATCATTAAGACATTAAAGAGCACATCCTGGAGCCTCTAGGTTCCTCCAGCAGGTCTATCTGCCTGGGCTTTGAGGTCCTGTCTTAGATCAGAGTCCACGGATATAAACCATTCAGGACTCTTCTGAAAATTCGGAGGTGGAGAGAGAGCAAGGCAGGATAGGAAACATGCATACTGATCCTGGGCCTTGGGTCTCCTGTTATCCTGTACCAGCCCACAGCACAATCTTCTGGCTCTTGAAGCCATTCCTCTAGCAAGACTGGTCCCTCGCTCTATAGAATCACCTGTTGGGTGCAGGGTTCCAGGATGAGGTCTCAAAGAAGTCAGACAGTTGTCATGAGAAAGGTGAAAGTCAGCTAGCACTTGGAGCAATGCAGCCTGGGGTGGATTTCCAATCATGGTGCAGCTTAGGTAGGAACCTGGCCAGGCTCATAT
The DNA here is from genome assembly GCA_902729485.2 of Mus minutoides. NCBI lineage: Eukaryota > Metazoa > Chordata > Mammalia > Rodentia > Muridae > Mus > Mus minutoides. The sequence goes on from LR750768.1 coordinate 73,085, forward strand.
GAGCACGGGGTGGGGTCTATTACAGAAACCAGCCCCGAGCAAAGGGGTTCTGAAGTCCACACCAAAAAGACAGTGATGATCAAGACCATTGAGACCCGGGATGGAGAGGTGAGTGGTTTTAGACCCCTTGTCTGACAGCCGGGTGTCTTTCACCAGCTGGGTGTCTTCCAACCCTGGATGGGGGGTGGGTGAGCTTTGCTGCCTTGGGGTGGAACAGTTGCGGCGTGAGGCTCTTCTAAGCCAGCAGAGGATAGACTGGCCTTCTCCTCCTGCTCAGGTCGTCAGCGAGGCTACACAGCAGCAACATGAAGTGCTGTAAGCCAGGAATTCAGCATCCTGGCCCCGTCCTCACTGCCTCCTGAAGCCAGCCTCTTCCACTCTCGGATGCCACACCCAGCCACTTTTCTCCACTCACAGGCTCTGACCCCTCCTCACCCATCACCCCTTTGTGGTCTTCATGATGCCCAGCCCCAGGGAACCCCCTCAGCCACCTCTGCAGACCCACCCATGAGCCCTGGCTATTGGCAGGTGTCAAGGCTGGCTCTTAAGAGAGAACCCAGCTCAAGTCATGACCCTTCCCCTTCCACCTTTGTGACCCCTGGCTTAGGAGAGGGTGCCAGAGAGGGTGTTGGGATCTGCAGGGTCAGGACCGAGCTTTGTGAATATCCCCAGCCCGGGTCAGAGACAGAATGAAGCCTCAGCGAGCTGAGATGGAGAGTGGGGGGGGGGGGACTTGAAAACTGTCCTCATGGCCCCTCTCTTTCCCGTCGCAGCCCAGGATGGCCTTGGAAAGCGGGGGCTGTAAGAGGGAACCGGAAGGTGCTGGATGTGGGAGCAGGAGCTACAGAAGGAGAGAGGATGGGTGGGTGAGGAGCTGGAGAGGAAGGAAGAGAGAGGCAGAGAGTGGGCTCAGGTCGGTAGGAGGGTACCGCCTCCCCAGCCTGCCCCTCCCACTGCAGGGGCCAGGACAGAAACAATAAAGAGACAAGCACAAACCTGCATGACCCTGCCATCTTGACTGTGTCTCAGGAGGGGGCCTGGACCGTGTCACACCCCTGTTGCCCTGAGATGAACTGTGTCAGCCACTTGCTCAGTGAGAATGAACAGTAGGCCTCTGGGTGCTGCAGTCTGGGGAGCATGGGGTGCTGGAGAAGCGGTTTCTGTTAAAAAGCCACAGAGCCTTCAGTCCCCCTAGGCTTCCTATCCCCTTAACATCACCCGGGCATCTGGGTAAGGTAGGGATGGGGACAGGGATGGGGACAGTCCTATTTTACAGACGGCTGTGAAGGAAGTTCCCTCAGTCCTTTTTTCCCCCCAAGACACTGCCAGTCCCTTTCCATTACCTTTTTCTCTTTTTTTCTTGAGAAAATATCTCCTGTAACCCAGACTGGCTGCAAACTCCCTCTGTACCCAACCATTCAGCTTTAAACTCCTCATCCTCACGTTTCAGCCTAAGTACCTTTTAATCCTTTCTTTAATGCGCAGAAGCCAACCCAGGCAAAATAACATTGTTCACAGAAGTGCAAAGATAGACTTTTTACTTGGGTAAAAAACAGCTCGGCACTCTTAAGAGACTGTCAAGTCGCCCTCTATCCATAAGCAGTTCCAATGGAATTTAGTCTCAATTAAAATACCAGAGGGAGCCAGGGCAGGTATGCTGCCTGTAATCCTAACGGGGGCTCAAGAGGTTGGGGCCAAAAGACTTTAGGTTCAAAGCCAGCCTCTGCTTCTGAATGAGGCCCTGTGTAAAAAACAAAACAAAACAGAACAAATACAAACAACAACACCCAAGAATAAACAAAAGGAAATTTTGAGATAGTAAGGAAGATAAGAATTATTGAAGAAAAGAAAAGAGAAATCAATTGAATCACGAAGATCAGCGATTCTCAACCTTCCTAACTCTGCAACCCTTTAATACAGTTCCTCATATTGTGGAGATTTTCCCAACCGTAAACTTATTTTTTGCTGCTACTTTTTTTTTTTTTTTTAGAATGTGACATTCTTTTTTTTTTTTAAGATTTATTTTTATTTTATTATATGTAAGTACACTGTAGCTGTCCTCAGACACTCCAGAAGAGGGAGCCAGATCTGGTTACGGATGGTTGTGAGCCACCATGTGGTTGCTGGGATTTGAACTTTTCACCTTCGGAAGAGCAGTCGGGTGCTCTTACCCGCTGAGCCATCTCACCAGCCCCCTTGCTGCTACTCCTTAACTGCAGTTTTGCTACTGTTAAGAATCATAAGGTCAATATCTGATATTTGACGCCCAGGATTGAGAACTGCTGACTTAGAAAGTTTTGTCGATGAAAAGGAACCGCCTAAGACGTTGATGGGATAAAACAAGCTTCGAGCATGTATGGGATGCTGGAGCGTGTTTAAGGAGGCCTTTAAGTCTGTGGGGAGACAGTTAACCACAGAGAACTTGGTGACAAGTTAGGAGCCTATGGGTCTGGGGGCGGAGCATGAAGTTTACCTATCTTCCCGTTTCTTCCTAAGACATGTTTCAGGTCAAAGAAAGATTTAAGGAACACGATAAGCCTTTATCCATATCGCTCCCTGCCCCGTATCTAAGTGACTTAAGGAGTATGGAAGAAGATAAAAATCAAAATGATGATGAAGTCATACATACAGGTGCAGGCAAATGAATCTGATGAGACTTTAATGTCTCTGTCGGTCGTCTAGCTCTCCAAAGACTCCCAAAATCCTCTTGGGCAGTGCCGTCTGTCTTTCCCCCTCTTTTTGGATGCACCTCTGTTTTCACAAATCCCCACTTTCCTGAAGCAGGTCCACTTCGAGGATCCACCCAAGTTCCCACCACTGCCACCTGTAAATCCCCCCTCCCATCATTTCCGTCTCCCACACGCTCTAAGAGTCAGTATTATAGACGAACTCTCACAGAACTTGGACTAGAATGACGGTCAGTGCGTTTACAAGGGACTAGAACGGGCAGCACGAGCAAGGTGCTACCTACCTTTGAAACTCGAACACGTGTGCTGACTGCTCTGAGAACGCCTGCACTGAGGGCGTGGCCTTGGTGGAGAAGGCTGCACTGGCAGGGGTCTGAAAGAAGTTTCTAGAATCCCCCTGTTTCTCCTTCTCCCTGAGTGAATTGTGTGTACTCATCCGCTCCACCAAGGGCAAAGGACACATAGGTCAGTGGGAGGGGGATACATAGCCTCACTGTCCTAAAATAACAGATCAGACTAGTCCTTAGGGTTGAGGGAGCTGGGGTTCCCAGATTCAATCAGGGAATCCCTTCCCCAGTCTCATCTCAGCACTCCGTTTGTGGCAGCTCTCTGGAGGCCCCTCTATTAGGGGATGCTAAGAAGGGATGCCTTTCTTTCATGTACCTGTCACCTGGAGCTACACCTGCCTCTCCTCAGGCAGGAGGCCAGTGCCGCCCTCCACACCCAAAGGGAACATTTTGCATGCAGCTTTTCTGAGCCTGCTCCCATGAGCTAGCGGTGACACAGGGGATGCAGGAAACAAACCATAGAAGGTTCACAGCTCACATGATTATGATCTCTAGAGCCAGCTCTTCAGTGTGCTTCAACTCCCTATGGCTTCCATAGCAAAACCTCTCCTGGCCCCTTGAGATGCTGCAGGATTTCCTACGAGACTGTACATCAAGAAAGGAGCAGACTGTTAGACGCTTCCCATAGTCCAGAGGCCAGACTCAGGCTAGCTGAGTTCTCTCTGAGGAGGGAGCAGGAAGGACTGCAGAGACACCTCCATCCCAGTAGGCACCCTCCTATCCCATCTGTCCGCTCTGGCTGAACTCCAGCCCTGGCCTCTGAGGTCACTCCTCCTCCCCCCTCCCTTCCTCTCTGCACAGCTCACCGGGGACACATATGCAAACGAGCCAGTGACCTTTGATTCAATAAGAAAAAATGTCAGCTGCCCAAAGACAGATTTTATCTGTTTAATTCACTACTATATTCGTCAGACCCCAAAGAGTACTTGGTACCCAGTAGATACTCGTTAAATATTTAAATACTTCTTGAATGAATACCCACTGGGCACGTTTGTTTACTTTTCTCTATATTAAATATTCACTAGGAAGAGCTGGTAACACCCACCCCTTCACCAACTCAATGGACATTTACTGCGTTTCCCTTCCACCTATGTGCACATCGGATGTCATTAAGACTTAGGACTTGAAAGGTGGCTCAGCACTCGAGCACACTGGCTGCTCAGGAGGAGGACTCAGGTTCGATTCCCAGCACCCACAGAGAAGATCACCACCATCTATAATTCTAATCTCAGAGCATCCGATGCCTTCTTTGAGCCTCTGTGGTTACTGCATGCACGTGGTACACAGACAGACATCTATTCACAAATACTCATACACATAAACAAAAATAAAATAAAAATAAATAAAATCTCAAAAAAAAAAATCTTTCTAAAGTCTCAGAGGAGCCAGGCACAATGGTTCCTAGCAGCTGGGAGATGGAGGAGCATCATGAATTTAAGACCTGACTGTGTTACACAGCAACTTCCAGGCTGGCTTCTCAAAACAAACAAACAAGCAAATCAGCTTAGGTCAAATGTTCCTTGGCCCAGAGAAGTGGCATGATCTACCAAGATCACACAGCCATCTATAGCAAAGGAAGACAGAGCCTCTGGGGCCCAGCTATCTTTCCATGACACCACAGACTTATGATCAGAAGGCAGGGCAACCTGGCAGCACACACACCCAGCCTGGCGCCAGAATTCAGGGCACCATGATCCACACGCTGAGGGACAAACACCTTAGAGCCAACTGTCTTGAGCAACTGGCCTGGCAGCAGCCTGACCTTTCCAGTTGTCCGCTGGCCCAACCTGGTCCAGGAGAGGGCGCCAGCCACCAGCACAGTCCTGAGCCTTCTCTACCCCAGACACACAGACCCTTGGGAGCAAGTCAAGGTATACCTCTGAATGGACATAGTAAGCAGGATACAAGCCGTGTTCCAGGCTCCGTGCCAGGGCCTTTTAAATAGTTAATATTTGTTTTAATATTTAATATAATTTAATACCATCACAACACAGGTCAGGCCATGTAATGCTTCCCCTCAGAATCCAGGGATGCCTCCCCATTTCGCTGAGAATGAAAGCACCATGACCTGCAAGATGCTGGGCCATCTGGCCTTTTCAAACTATACGATCTGTTTTACCCTGATGCTGTGTTCATCCCCCTCAGGCTTGCTGGCCTTCTGGCTCTTCCTAGAATCTGCCAGGTACATCCCACATGGGCTGAAATGCTCCTTCCTCATCCTTTTAAGACTGGTTCTAGAGCTACTGTGGAGGCGACTCCAGTTACCCTGTATTGGTTTTTAATTTTATTTGTTTGCTTGTTGTTTAATTTATTTTAGAGACAGGCCTTCACTGTATAGCCAAGACTGATCTCAAACTCCCAGTCTTCCTGCCTCAATGCTGGGATTACTGGCATGTACCACTACATTGATCCAACCACCCTATCCTTTTTTTTTCTTTTTGAAGATTTATTTATTTTATGTGTATGAATACACTGCAGCTGTCTTTGGACACACCAGAAGAGGGAATTGGATCCCATTACAGATGTTTGTGAACCACCGTGTGGTAGCTAGGAATTGAACTCAGGACCTCTGAAAGAGAAGTCTGTGCTCTTAACCGCTGAGCCATCTCTCCAGCCCCAACCTCTCTCTCTCTCTCTTTCTCTCTCTTTCTCTTTCTCTCTCTCTCTCTCTCTCTCTCTCTCTCACACACACACACACACACACACACACACACACATACACACACAGCTCATCACTCAAAACCATTTAAATAACACCGTGCCTCACCATTCCGGGGAATGCAGAGGAGGGTCTGGAAAGCACACCTGTCTTAAAGCCCACCCCTACCACATTTGTAACCCCCAGTGCTTGCTGAGTCATCTACATTAAAGTATTCCTCTCTGTCTCTGTCCTTACACTTTCTTTGGTGCTCTGTCAAATGTCTGTCTTCTCCAGTATGAACAGCCCCAGAGACTGACCTCTATGTCTGTTTTGCTCGTGGCTCTGTTCCTGGTCCACGAAATGGTGCCAGCCTCATAGGACAAACCCAAGAATGTTTGCTGAAGGGACAAATGCACTCCACTTGTGGCTACTCCCATGCATAGATGAGGAAACTGAGGTTCAGAGATGCTAAGTTCAAGGGCACATGGTTCATTTATTTAACCAACCAACTTGTCAATGAGCCAACATTTCCAGACCCTCCTCTGCATTCCCCGGAATGGTGAGGCACAGTGTTATTTAAATGGTTTTGAGTGATGAGGTGTGTGTGTGTGTGTGTGTGTGTGTGTGTGTGTGTGTGTGTGTGTGTGAGAGAGAGAGAGAGAGAGAGAGAGAGAGAGAGAGAGAGAGAATGAGAATGAGAATGAATAGGGGGAGGTGTGCTGGTGTACCCCCCCCACCATGCATGCGTGTGTAGAGGCCAGAAGGTGATGTGGAGGCTCTTCTCTATTGTTCTTCAGCTTAGACTTTATGACAGGATCATTCACCGAATCTAGAATATTCTAATTCAGGTAGGCTAGCTACCTGGCCAGGAAGCCTCTAGGATTCACCCATCTCTGCCCCTGAACACTGAGGTTAGAGATAAGTGTCACCCACCAGGATTGTTTACATGGCTGCTGGGGACCCAAATACTGGCCCTGCTGTTTGCACAATGAGCAGTTTACCATGGAGTCTCTCCCCAGCCTGACTGTGAGCTTAAAAACAAAACAGTAGCTCTTCCTTTGTTCTTGGTGTTCTGTGTCTTATGCCTTCTCCCACATCTTTTTTTAAAAAACCTTTTTAGAATTCAACTTACATTGTAGAATTCAATTCATCATTGGCGGTTGCCAGGGACTGGTAGACAAGGTGTGGCTGACTCCAAAGAGGATGCACACGTGAATATTTAGGGTGATGGAACTGCTTTGTATGTTCCTGGGGTGGAAAATACACAATTTCATGCATTTGTCAGAAACCGGAGGCCTGCACATCACAGAGTCAGCTTTAATGTATGCAAACTACATGAAAAGACATCCCCTAAGGCTCTTAATCTCTATGGACATAATTCAGTGTTTAAATTGTTTTTTCTGTACTGTGCACCTGGGAATGCATGCCCATGCTCTCAAGCATACACACACACACACACACACACACACACACACACACTCATGCACACACACATACTCATGCACACACACACACACACACTCATGCACACACACACTCATAAACACACATACACACTCGTGCACACACACACATACTCATGCACACACACACACACACACACACACACACACACACACACACACACACACACATATTTTGACTTCAATATCCCAGAATGAAGGTGGTTCTTTTATTTAACTAACCAAAAAAATCAAGAATGCTCCTTTCTTCATCTCTGAATGACCCTGGCTTTCAGCCTTTCCTAATGTTTATCTCTTAGCTCAAGGTCAGTTCTAGATCTGTAAAGGTGTGTGTGTGTGTGTGTGTGTGTGTGTGTGTGTGTGTGTGTGTGTGACTGCAAATGGAACTGATGACCTCAGGAATCCTATGAAAGCCCCTTGAAATGTAAATTCATATTCTGTATATGCAGTTGTCAGATATAACAAAGAAGAGATAGCTCCTGTGGACATTTCCCAGTGGTGACATCTTGTATGACTACTAGGAAAGTGACTTTGGGATGGAATATCCAGATCATCAGATTTAACAGTTTTATATGCATTCGTGTGTGTGTGTGTGTGTGTGTGTGTGTACACGCGTGCGTGCCTGTGTGCATGTGTGGCCCCAAGGGGCTTCTCTCTATGGGAAAAAAAGAGCTTCTGCGCTGTCATCCAAGAAGCCTGTGTGGGTCTCAGGCTGACCTTTGACCTCCGACCTTCATGTGTAAAAACTTGTCACCTTGATTCTTTCCCTGCCTTTCCCTGTTGCTCTGTCCTTCGGAGTGCGCATAGCTGAAAAAGGTGGGCACCTGGGAAGACGGTGAGAGACTGCAACCTAGGTCGTATGACCTGCACACCCCTGTCTTTACCCCACGTGTGTGTTGGGCAAAGAAATCCCCAAGGCTTGAAATCAGGCACAGCACTCCCTGCCTGGAGAATGGAATCCTCACACACCCAACCTGTTGTCCTCATCCACAGTTCAAGCCTTCCAACCCCCTATTTTCCCGTGCTGTCCTCATGCCGCCATCCCTCTGTCTCCCTTTGAGACTATTATTGCTGGTTGCGATCCTAGCCAACTTCCTTTTCTATGGGTGAAGGCAAATTGAAAGAGGATTAGGGGTCACCTGGATGGTGAAGGTAGTAGGGTGGTGGTGTGGTGAGCGCAGGATCTGCTGGGAGCCAAAAATCCACCAGAACTCTGGGCTTTGGGTCTTGGTGCTTACCAGCTGTTATGGAGGTGCTGGGAGAGGCCATTGGTCCGATCTGCTTACCTCCACTGGGGCCTGTCTCTCCATGTGCCTCTCATCTGCTCTGGACCTTCCCTCTTCCTCTCCACCAGCCTAGTGAGGCTGGGGCGCTGGGGCCTGAAGAAAGGAAGCGGGCCTAAGCCCAGGGGTAATTCGACTCCCCAGATTTCACAAGCTGGGGGGGGGGCGACACACCGTGGGGGAGGAGATTCTCTTAGGCCAGCTCTGGGATGGGGGCACTGGGAGAGAAAGAAGGAGCCACATGGAGTCCAAATCCCCTCCTCTGCTGCCCCCTCCCTCCACTGCTCATTCGCAACCCGAGCCGGGCCCTAAAAATAGTCCCCGAGGCGCAATCGCCGGCCGCCCTGGTGACCTTCTGGGTAGCACAGGCCGAAAGCGGGCGGGCAGCAGGAAGGCCGGCCGCCGGCCCCATAGGATTCATCTCTTAAGGCACCATACCCCCTAGGGCGTCCCCCTGGCCTCCCAATTCTAGCGTCCCCTGCCTCTCTAGTCCAGCTTACAGAGGCCATGCAGAAAGCCCGGGGCACGCGAGGCGAGGACGCCGGCTCGAGGGCACCTCCTAGCCCCGGGGTGCCCCCGAAGAGAGCCAAGGTGGGGGCCGGCAGAGGGGTCCTCGTCACCGGGGCAGGGGCCGGGGCGCCGGTCTTCCTGCGGCCCCTGAAGAACGCGGCGGTGTGTGCGGGCAGTGATGTGAGGCTGCGGGTGGTAGTGAGCGGGACACCCCAGCCTAGCCTCAGCTGGTTCCGGGATGGGCAGCTCCTGCCTCCACCGGCCCCAGAGCCCAGCTGCCTGTGGCTGCGGAGCTGCGGGTCCCAGGACGCCGGCGTGTACAGCTGCAGCGCCCAGAATGAGCGGGGCCAGGCCTCCTGTGAGGCTGTGCTCACAGTGCTGGAGGTCAGAGGTAATGCGGAGGTGGGGCCTACCTGGCAGGCAGGGCTGGGGTCACAAGGGGTAGAGACAGCTGCTCTACAGGCCATGCGATGCAGGTTGCAGTCCCTCACCATCTTCCCAGGTGCCCGGTTTTCCCTGATGTGCTCCCTCTGAAGGGCAGATTAACAGGGAAAGGCAGGAAAGTGTATCAAGGTAGGGATGCTTCTCATAAGAAGGTCAGAGGTCAACGGTCAGCAGTTGGTAGGTCTAGCCTGAGACCCACACTGACCTCTCAGGCAATAGTGCAAAAGCTCTCCTAATCCAATAGAGAGAAGTCCCCTGGAGAGAAATGCCCTCTTCTGCTCCAATGACAGACTTGAGACCTGGTGACCAGCCCCTCTCAGTATGTGTGTGTTGTCTAAAAGACAGGCCAGTTCTCCTGTTCCAGGCCACATGGGAGGAGATGGCTATAGCTAGACTTTCTCTCTTCACGATCAACATTGAGACAAGAATGGTGTGGTCAGGACTAGACAAAGCAGAAGGGATCAGATGTGTATGAGCATGACCCAGGGTATCAGCAGATAAAACTGAGGCTAGATGTGAGAAGTAGCTGTTTGAGACTCTCTCTCTCTCTCTCTCTCTCTCTCTCTCTCTCTCTCTCTCTCTCTGTGTGTGTGTGTGTGTGTGTGTGTGTGTGTGTGTGTGTGTGTGTGTCTGAGTTGTGGGAGGCTCTGGATTCTCATGGGGTTAATACAAACACACAGCGCTAGGATAGATGTGGATGGTGTTGAAAGCCTGTGAATCATGTATCTCTATTGAGGTTCCCATGTGAGTGTTCAGAGGATATGGAAGGGGGATGCTTTGGGCTGGTGCCATGGCTCTTGTGAAGATGGGATTCTAGGTTGATTGATAGACTGAGGCAGAAAAGGAGGAGCAGTAGCCTCAGTCTTGTAGATGGTCCTGTTGGAGCTGGTGGGCATGTCAGATTGTCCTAGGGTCAATGTGAGGGTTTTGTTCAGTTTCTGAGCCAAATGGTTCTCTAAACCAAAAACAGTCTTAGACCTACCAAACTTTGAAATAAATGGAACTCTGAGGGAGTAGGTTTCATTTTGGGGAGAAGGCAAAGGGCTAGGGGCAGGGAGGGGGCTGTTTTGATCATTTTCTATTTTTTAAATTTATTTTTATTTATATGACTATACTGCAGCTGTCTTCAGACACACATCAGAAGAGTGCATCAGATGGTTGTGAGCCACCATGTGGTTGCTGGGAATTGAACTCAGGACCTCTGGAAGAGTAGTCAGTGCTCTTAACTGCTGAGCCACCTCTCCAGCCCTTGGTCATTTTCTTGTGAGATATCTCATTCCATTCCATGGTACAATATAAGGGTCAATCCTTGAGATCTGGGGAGGAAGTCCAGGGATAAAAGACTTTGGCAGGTGGAGGGGAAAGAAGGTAGCGTTGGAATGCAATAGGAGATGGAAGGGAGGTGTTGTCTCTATCAGTGTCTTTTCTCCCCAGCATCACCTTGCCCCTTTTCTAGAATCTTCTTGTGGTCCCAGAGCCCAGGCCTGGCCTCCAGATGCCCAAGAGCAGCTTCCAATTGGCCTAGAAGCTGCCACTACAGACTACTTTAACTTGGTCCAGGGGCTGGAGCATGTTCTGGAAAAACTCTGAGCTTTCTGAGCTGAAGGAGCAGATTCTCGTAGTTTTTCATCTATCTGTAGTCTGGAGTAAAAGAAGCTGAAAACAAACTATAACTTAAAGACTAAGGTAGATAATAAGAATACAATCGAGAGGAAAGAGAGATGAGGTCAGGAAAGGAAGGGACAGTGGAAGAAAATGGTGGTCATGGTGCTTGTTAGCTGTTGGACAGGACAACAGAGACCTGCAGCTCCAAGTGCTTCCTTGTCTAGGTGAGAACAGTGCAGGCCAGAGAGGAGGGAGGTCTGCCTGAGGTAAGGGACGGTTATGGCCTGTCAGGACTGAGCATCTTGTTTGGCTGGTGATCTTGAGCCTTTCTACTACTCAAGGTGTTCTAGGAGAGGGAGAAATGGAGGGAGGGAAGGAGATGACTGGGGTCTTAGAATTAGCTACTAATGAGTTGGCCTGACTTGTCCTGTGTGGAGAGTCAGGCATCCCCCCAGCCCCCAGCAGGGCTGTTTCCTTGCTGCTTTTGAATCAGGGTGGTATGCTAGATATAGCTAAGCATGGGCTGGATATACCTAGACACAGGGGTACAGTCTTCTGTCTGGGGCCATTTTGGTGAACATCAGGGGTGAAGGGGCTCAGAGTGAAGAGGCCTTGAGTGCTGTGGGGGGCTGGGTTTAAAGTCTCTGACATTCACTTTAGACAGGAAGAGAGGACCGAGCTGAAGCATGCCACCTTTGAGAACATGTTCAACTGTACAGCTACAAGGTGGCAGAAGAGTTCTGCCAGGGGGTGAGGGGTGGCTTTGGTGATGTTGGAGGGTTAACTAAAGGAGCTCCTCTTCTGCTTCTTCTATTGCCCATCCCTCCTGTCCCTGCTCAGTGACAGCTCCAGGTCCAGGGAAGCTGAGTCAATAGCCCAGCATTGCTCAGACTTCATAGAAAACACTCTTGTTTTGGAATCAACAGCACAAAGATGCGAGGAACTCGAGGAAGCCAAAGAGGACCTGGCTACAGACAGAAGGAGCAGTTTCCTGGCCATGAATGTTTTCTGGCTGGGAGAGACAGGGTGATATGGAGGTTCCTGGCACTTTAGAAGCTCAGGATGTTAGTTCAGGGATGGAAGTGTGTTGGCAGGACATTGGAAAACAAGCCTGCTGCTGGAAATGAGGTTTGTCAGATGGGAGAACTCAGGTGGTGAAAGTAAAGGGCTTAGGGCATTGACATGGAAAATAAAGGAGGAAAAGTGGCAGAAGTTCCGGATGCTAGTAAAATCCTTAAATGTGTTAAGATGTGCTTCCTTGTTTAATGATTTAATCTCCCAGATTTCCTGATTATTGTTTGGACTTTACTAATTTATAAGACAGCTAAGATTCTTGCCTGAGACTGCATGGCTTGTAAGTGAGGTAGCAGGGTTAGGTGTGGAAATCTGGGTCTCATTGCCTGTCCCCAGAGAGAAAGGTGCAGGAAGAGTAAGCCAAGAGCTTCTCATGCCCACCTTTCTCCTGTCGATATCTCAGTCCTCCTCCACCTGCCTCTAGCATCTTCTCTGGGCATCTCTTTGGAAGCATCTGGTTTCCATCCTTACATGGCTCCTCCTCGGCAAGTGACCAGAACAAGTCACTCCCTCAGATCATGGAGCATGTGTGGCTTAAGAGGAGGCAATGGGTACGGAGCAGCCAAGAGAAGGAACAATCAGGGGAGGCTGGCGTATACTAGTTGAAGCTTCGCAGCCAGGACCTGGAGAGCGTTCACCAGAAAGGCCAACATTCGACAATGAACATTCAGCAATGAACCATTCTGGCTACTTGAAGGCATGGGAGGGAGAGGTTAGAATTAGAAAGGAAGACAGTATAGGTCTGGGAAGAGAAATACACCAGGACCTTCAGGAAGCACTGTTCTATAGTTATCATCTTTCTCACCTGGACTTGGAATGTCTAATTGGAAATGGGAACGGAGGGTCATCCACCATGTGTGCATAGCACCGCGAGTGCCAATCAAAGAGAGGAGGAGGGGCTAGAGTGGAACCATAGAGGAATCCTGGGAGGGACCAGAGAGGAGCAGAGAGGCCTCCCTCACTTTGCTGATCAGAGCAAGGCCTCCTTGAAGATCTGGGCAGAATGGGGGATAGTCGCTTCTCCAACAGTTTCTTGGGAACAAGCTGGAGAAGAGAGGAGGAGGAAAGGCTCGATGAAAGGGGCTATGCTAGAGGATTCTCCACCTGTTCCTTACTACTCCTTACCTATTGCTTGCAGCTCTGTGACTCACTCTTGTGTTTATCAAGTGTCTCCTGTGTACTGGTTATCTACCGTTTTAGGTGCTTGGACATGATCCTCGGATGGGGATGGGGAGAATCTAAAGCTATGACCTCCTGGGGGTTAGTTTCTAGCGAGGAGAGACAGACCATATGAGACACCATCCCCTGCACAGTATGAGAGTAACAGAGTGGCGGGGAAGGGAAAGAGAGAAGCTGAACAAGGAGGGAGGCCAAGGAAAGGAGAGTAATGTATGTGGCTCAGAGGACAGTCTGCCAAGAGATCAGGACAGGCAGGATCCTTTAGAGTCTTTTCCAGCTGAGGGGAATGCTATCAGGGCTGACAGGAGAAAGTGGCAGACTAGCACAGATGAGGGGTCCAGGCTGTGAGCGAGCACCTTCCGGCTCAGTCCTTCAGGTTGCTGCACAGACACCGGACAGGAACACAAGATCCTGCCAGTCACTCATCAGGTCCAGCTGTCCCATCACTCACGCCCGCTGCCCATTGGTTATTTTTGCTGTGGAATGTGCCAGCCCCTCGGATTCTCCTGGGGAACAGGGGCTCATGTTACCCCCTCTGTCCACTCAGCTCCTCCATCTGTGAGCTGCTGTGTTGGGGGGGGTGCCTAGGGTCCTCTGGCTGGAGCTAGTATGGGTGGAGAAGTGTCCTGTCTCAATGCACATCCTTAAACACGTGTCTCCACGTGTACCATTGGCCACTGGTGGGCTGAGAGACAAGAACACCTGTATGTAGCCAGAATGTAGAAGATGGAACCTGAAGTCCCTTAGATATGGTGGCACATTTCTTTAATCCCAGCATAAGAAAGGCTGAATTTGAGACCAACCGGGTCTACATAATTGAGCTCCAGGCCTGCCAGGGCTATAAAATGAAAGCCTGTCTCAATAAAAAAACAAAATAATAATAATTTAAAAGGGGGTCTCAAATGTAAACATCTCCAGGAGCTACATAGAAATAAAAACAAACAAAGAGTCAGGCGGGTGGCGCATGCCTTTAATCCCAGCACTCAGGAGGCAGAGGCAGGCAGATTTCTGAGTTCAAGGCCAGCCTGGTCTACAAAGTGAGTTCCAGGACAGCCAGGGCTATAAAGAGAAACCCTGTCTCGAAAAAACAAACAAACAAACAAAAAACAAACAAAAAACCAAACACAAACAAAAGAAAACAAGATAGGAATTGCTGCTGGCCATTGAATTTAAGTGTGTTGTCTCACCCTAAACCCAACCAAATTCATTGGGTCTGTGTCTGTATTTATTTCACTGCCAAGGTTTTAAAGCAATAAGGTCAGGAGACACACCGAAGAACAATGCAGTTCTTTATGACACAGTGATCAATAACCTAGTCAGAGAATCCAGGTTCCCTCCATTTATTAGCTCTGTGATCTGGGACAAGTAATGGCTTTGTGGGACAAGTAATTGCTTATGGGAATTAAATGAGTTACTCACACAAAGTCCTCGGCATAACTTAGCCGAATATAGACCAAGAAGGTTGTGCTTATTTATCACTGTGGTCAGAGCTGGGACTGACGCCACCCAGTGCATGCTGGGATGAGACCTGAAGTGATACAAGTTCTCTTAGCCTCAGCCACCTGTCAGTTAAACAGGGATGGGAATACTCCTGAGAGTTTCAGGCTCCTGCCTTTGTTTTGAATGGGCCAGCATTTGTAAAGTGCCAGGCCCTTGGCAAATGCGAATGAAAACTAGCTACATTGATATTAGGAAAGGAAGCTGGAACTTTGTTTAGACACAGTTGTGTGTGCATGCTGCTTAATAAAGTGGGCTGGGCAGTAGCAGGGGACACACCAAAAATCTTGTTAAGTAGCTCACTTGTGAGAACATGAGTTAATTTTAATTAGGAATATCTATGAGCAACCTTTGCCTGTGCCGGTGTGGTGTGGTGTGGTGTGTGTGTGTGTGTGTGTGTGTGTGTGTGTGTGTGTGTGTGGATGGACAGACAAACAGATGGATGGAGGGGAGGGGACGTCACAGAAACATCCAGAAATTAGAGCCAAGAGAGGCAAGCCCTTTTTTGAGAAGCCTGGGTCCAAGACAGTCCTTAGTCTAAACCCAAGGACCTTTGCGCCGAGCATGACCTAGGCGCCCCCACCCGGTGCTGTACCCTGAGGTGAGTTGGGTGCTGTCTGACAGTGTGCGTGTGCGCATGTTTGCGGAGTAAGCCAGGGAAGATGCTGCTGGCCTTCCAGAACCAGCCTGCAGGAGGAAAGGGGATGCGGCAAGGAGGCCGCCTCTCGCTGCCTACGGAAGTGGCCTGAACTAAAGGCTACAGCACCCCTTTCTGTGCCTCAGTTTCCCCATGTGCCTGGGGCCCGAAAGGCAGATGTGGGGTGGGGGTGCGGGCTCTCAGCGTCGGGAGGTGTTTCGTGGGAGAGCTGGAGAGCAGGCGAGTGCTGTCCAAGGGTGGGCAGAAGGGCTGGAAAGGGAAGGGTCGCCAGGTGGGGCGCAGGCTGGCGGAAGCAGGGCGGGCTCTGGGCGCCGCCGCCTTCATTTTACCCCCACCCCGGCTCCTGAGGCCCGGCGGCTCCTTCCGCCACCCGCGCCGGCTCCTGCCCGCTCCCCAACTCGCCCCCGGCCCCGCCTCCGACTCCGCCCCGCCCCCGCCTGTCCCCTCCTCGCCCGGCCGCCGGCCCGGCCCCCTCCCCCGCCATGAAGAAGCTGTGGGTGAAGAAGCGTTTCCAGGTGAGGGCTCCGGGGGCGGGCGGCTCCGGGTGGGGGCAGGAAGGGCTGGGCGCCCCGAGGGAGGGCGGGTCACCGCGGCTGGGCCCAGGGGAGGGGGCGATGGAGTAACGCTGGCCCCACCCCAGCCCTGCATAGTGGAGGCGAAGTTCCTGGGGAGGGGGCGCCCTGGCTGGCGACTGGAAAGCGCAGGCGCCTCCCCGCGCTGAAGGGCAGAAGCCCCCATCAACCCCAACCCCGTTGACCCCTGGAGGCCCTGGTTGCAGCCTCAGCATGTAGCGCCGGCTGGCTGCTTTGCCATCTCACCCACATCCAGCCCTGGCCTCAGTCCCCGCCCGGGTTTTCCTGGGCCCCCCACTCTGCAGCCTTCGGTATTCCGGAGATCCTAAGCAAAGCGCACGGATCCGCGCTGAGCTCCATAAATTTTCCCCAAGCGCTGTCCTCTACGTTCTGGGGCCTCCTTCCTGCATTAGGGAGACGCTGGCTTTTGAGCGATGCTTTACCCTTTGCTAGCCCTTATCCTGCCTGCTTGACACCTACCCCAGGTATCTGCCCTTCCTCGCAGAATCTGTATCCTCGGCCCTCCATCTCTATTAATTCTTAGCGCCCCCACACCATCTTCCCTCAGTCATGCTGACTTCCTTGTCTCCTCCCCAGCATCTCTCTCTCTGGCCGTGCTGCTCTGACCCTAGGCTGAGTCTCTGTCCCTTAGGAAGTACTAGGGTTTGCTCTACCGCCTGGCTTTCTTCCCCGCCTCCTCCCCAGAGCCCAGCTGGATACCCTAGAGGAAGGAGAGCTGAGCCATTTATGTCTAGGGCAACCTAGTGGCTCTGGTCTCTGCCCTGGTCCCTGGTAGAATTCCTGTTTGATAATAGCAGATTGGAATGAGAGGTAAATGGGCCCAAGAGCAAGCCTCCCTCTCACCAACTCATTCTGGCTTTTCTCTTTCAGAAAACCGGCCATTCCCGCCGGGCCTTTGGCCGACTTACCCATGGTGCGTGGACTTCTGGCTGCTGCAGCCCATGCCCGCTTCTCTTCTTGGTCCATGTC
Source organism: Mus minutoides (assembly GCA_902729485.2). Taxonomy (NCBI): domain Eukaryota; kingdom Metazoa; phylum Chordata; class Mammalia; order Rodentia; family Muridae; genus Mus; species Mus minutoides. The sequence goes on from LR750768.1 coordinate 90,035, forward strand.
CCTTCATGAGGCATTATGGCCCTGAAGATAGCCCATGAGATGTGGAACCCCCTCTCCATCTATCCACCCTCAAGAAGGACAATTATTCTCTGCAGCAGAGAATATTTGCGAAGGGGCTCCTTAGCACACCCACCATAGGGGGGGCTCTCTGTGGTCTATCTGTGGGACCAAGTGCCATGTTCTGGCAATGATTACATGGCCACTGCTTGTTTTGGTTCTCAAAGGGAAACTGAGGCACAGAACATGACAGACTCTAGGATGCTGAAAAATACCCAGGAGTCTTTATTCCTAGCCTAACCACAGCCTGTTTTTTTTTTTTTTGTTTGTTTGTTTGTTTGTTTGAGGATCATTCAGTAGTAGAGAAATTCTTGGAGGAAGATGGCTGCAGTGCAGACAGATGGGAATGCATTTGTAAGGAAGGGCAGAAATACAGTGCAAACACTGAGTCTGTGGCTGGGCACAAGTGGTTTGTGTGTGTGTGTGTGTGTGTGTGTGTGTGTGTGTGTGTGTGTGTGTGTGTTTAGTGAGAGTATCAGTAAGTGCTAAGGATACCAGAACCACTGGGCAGTTGAGGTGATAACTCAAGCATATGGCTCCCCAGTGTTGGTACCTTCTGGGGAGGGGGTGTCCCTCTCCTCCCTATCCCACAGAACATCTCTGGTATCCCTGGACAGCAGGGACCCTCATGCCTTCCCATGTTCTGCCTGCCTTCCATGCCCCATCCCACAAACACTCTGATAACTGTCTGTCCACATCTCTCTCCTGCTGCTCCTATGGAAGCGAAGTTTTCCGCTCCTGCAGAAAGCAAAGTTACGGTAGGAAGCTGGCTCCTGCCCTAGCCCCTCACTCCCTTCCCCCAACCCAGCCTGGGCTTCTCCTCACACTGCCTCAGTTACACCCTGATGCCTTCCGGCTGGTTTGGGGTGCAGGACAGCCTGGTCCTGCTGTTGGTTGCGTGCCTTGACAGTACAACTCTGAGGTGACTCCTCTTTGTTCCCGGGATACTGGAACCTAGACTTTTGAGCCCTGCGAGTTAGGGCCTTGTTATGTGGGATGCGGCTGTTCAAGACCTTAAGCTGTTGTGGACATGGTGAGGGTGGATGAGGCCCTGGTAAGCCATTAAGTGGGTGGGGGTGGCTTATTTGAAGGGGTCCATGGAAGCAAGGGTGAGCATCCCAGGAGGAGTGGTCCAGAGATAGAGCCTGAGCACCAGCATGGGAGGGACTACTTTAAGCATCCCAGGCCGGTCAAGGGGATGTCAGGAGCAAAAGAGAGTAGATTGGGTCCTGCAACTCTCCCTGTGGTTAAGATGGAACTTACTGTGGGGGAGGCAGGAGGCGACTAGGGAAGAGTTGGAGGCATAGGGAGGAGGTCTCTGCCCACACAGACCCCTTCTTATCCAGACTCGGAGACTACTGAGGATGACATCAGCGATGTGCCAGGGACCCAGCGCCTGGAGCTTCGGGATGACAGGGCCTTCAGCACCCCCACGGGTGAGCTTTCTGGGTGCTCCAAGAGCAAGCCGACTACCTTCCTACAGAGGGTGCCTCTGCCTCACTGTGCTCCTTTCTTTAGGGGGCTCTGATACCCTGGTGGGCACCTCCCTGGACACACCCCCGACCTCCGTGACAGGCACCTCAGAGGAGCAAGTGAGCTGGTGGGGCAGCGGGCAGACGGTCCTGGAGCAGGAAGCGGGCAGCGGGGGTGGCACCCGCCCCCTCCCAGGCAGCCCAAGGCAAGCACAGACAACCGGGGCCGGGCCACGGCACCTGGGGGTGGAGCCGCTGGTGCGGGCATCGCGAGCTAATCTGGTGGGCGCAAGCTGGGGGTCAGAGGATAGCCTTTCGGTGGCCAGTGACCTCTATGGCAGCGCGTTCAGTCTGTACAGAGGACGGGCGCTCTCGATCCACGTGTAAGTAATTGCCTCGCCTGAGTCCATACTGTCTCATCTCACCATGCTGTCCTGTGCGGGGCCCCATCACTGCTCCACCAGCCTCCACCCCGTCTTCTCTGCCTCATCCATCTCTGTGCCTTCCATTCCCCACTGCTTCCACACCTAGCCTTGGCTACACTCTCTCCCCACACCACTCCCACCCACGCCTCCTGCTCCCACCTGTGCTGGCTCACAGTGCCGTCTTCGTGGTCTTGTGGACCCCCTGTGTCCCTTCCACGTCTCCTTTAAGAGCTCCAGTTTGCCAGGGCCCCTCTCCTGCCTCGCCCATGTAGGCTCCAGTTGTCCTAGGATTCCCCCCCCCCTCAGAGGCCCCCTCCGTGCCTGCTGTCTCAGCAGCTGCTGCCTTTTCCTCTCCCTGCACATTCCTGTTCCCATGTGGGCCTTTTTCTGGGAGGAACAGAACCTTTCTGCACGGCAGCTCCCGGGAGAGCAGGAGAGAGCAGGGGAACAAGACAGCACCCAGGAGAGAGACAAGAGCGAGGTGGTCAGGGGCAGCTGGGACAAGGGGCCTGTGGAGCATGTGGGCTGTGGGGAGGCAGGGGGCCGAGAGACAAGGAAGGGGTGGGAATAGGGAGCTGGAGGGGGGAGGGGGAGGGTTGGAATAGCAGTGGTAGGGGGTGTGTGATGATCTCATGAACCATACCTGAGGATGGCTCCAGGGCTGATGTGGTAAGGGGATAGGTGACATGTGAAGGTGTTGGAGTGAGGTATTGAAGCCATTTTTGGAGATTTGGGGGAATGGCAGAAATGGAGGGGGGGTTGCTATGTCAGAAGTGGGGAGTGGCTGATAATAGATAGATGTGATGGGGGTATTTGGGGAACTGATAGGGGACTTGATTTGCGATGGGTGTGGGTGTCAGGTGGACATACGAAGGTTAAGCAAGGTGCCCTGGTGGGTTGTTTAAGAGGGTGCTTGGAGTGGCTAGTGAAGGGCAGGTGAGAGGCCTAGGTCAGGGCAGGGGCCTTGGGAGCTCTTTTGCTTATCTTATTGCCTTTATCAGGCACTCCTTCCCTGCCTTTCTTTCCCAGGCCCCAGCCTGAGCCTGGAGTTGCTATGGCAACTTCAGAGGAACCCATTTCCTTAGTGATATCTGTGGTACAGAGTCTGGCCTGGAGCTAGGAGCTGCCAGCAAGAGGTCTCCTCTGCTGTCCCCAATTTCTCTTCAGGCCTCACCCAGTTCCCAGAGATCATTCCTTAAGGACTCTTGCCCCCCCCCCCCCACTGGTGCTCCCCCTCCACAGACTGCCTCCTTGCTGGCATCCTGGCCCTTACCCCTTCCTCCTCTTCCAGGCAGGGGTGGGTCTATAGAGTGGGTGGTGACTCAGGTAGTCTAAAATATCCTTACATTGAAGCAGCCAGAGAACTTAGGCTCCTGGATGGCAATGCACTATTTCTTCTCCTTTCTGTGTTCCCAGAAACCGAGACAGTTGGACAGGAGCAAAGGCTTAGGGATCAGGCTATCTGTGCTCTGTCCCTAGCACCAAGTCCTAGCTGCCGCCTTGGGAAGGCACTGGGACACCTTAACCCATGCCTAGCATACATCAAGTTTTCAGTGAGCAAGCTCCAAGGTTTTCAGCTCTCTCTGATATGTCAGGAATGATAATGGCTCTCAGATACCTTTTCCTGCCACTCTCCCTGCATAACATGCCCTTTCCCCATGCAGACAGGGGAAACCAAGGCCTAGCTCCTAGGCATCAGAACGCTGTTTGATGAGAAGGTACTTTTGGTTGACAGGTTCCCTCACTCCTCCTCTCCCCACCCTTTGTTCAATCCCACTTGGTAGTTATTTCTGAGCAGGGCTAATTCTGAGGGAGGATTTCCGCGCTTCTCAGAAGGGTTTCCAAGGACTCAGATTTTTTTACCCATGAGGGGTAGACAGAAGCCTATACTATGAGGAAACTGATCAAGAGGTAGGGGAGTCTGGATATTCCATTCCCAGAGACCCCGGGTGCCGCATGCAGTGTCCTGCCAGAACCTATGGGTGCTGGTGTTAAGGAATGGACTCAGGTCACAGGGATAAGATACTGCTCCTTAAAGGCTCACCTAGTGATGAGGCAGTTGTTTACTATGAAGGACAAGTATCCTGTCCAGACTGGGTAGGGCTCCTGTGGGGACCAGCTTGGGTCAGGAATGAGTAGGAGGCACGTTCCTGAGAGGAGCCCCTTCCCATCCAGCCCTTGTGTTTTCCCTTGCCATCTCATCTCTGGGTCCTCCTCAGCGCCATTCCTTTTTCTCCCTCAAGCTCAGTTCTTGCTGTGTCCCAGCTTCCAGGGCTGGGGGGAGGGGACTGGCCAGAACCCCTGGGGCTGAGCCTGTATTGGACCCAGCCAATAGCCCAGTCTTCTGGTGCATGAGCCGCTGGCCTCTCCCCAGCACCTGCTCTGGCTGAGCCCTCGAGGGGGTGGGGCAGGAAAATCTGGCCCTTGTCACCCCAAGCCTGCCCAGCATGCACCACTGCTCAATTCCTCTCACAAGCTAGGGGGTCTAGGAGGGAAGGCCCTCTGAGTCCTCCACCCCTCTCGGCCTTGGTTCTGCAGCAGCATTCCTCCGAGTGGATTGCACAGAGAGGAGCCTGACCTTCAGCCTCAGCCAGCCAGTGATGCCCTTCGTCCACGCCCTGCCCTTCCACCTCCCTCCAAATCCGCTTTGCTTCCCCCACCATCTCCTCGGGTGGGAAAGAGGGCTCTGCCAGGACCTAGTGCCCAGCCCCCAGCTACTCCCACTTCGCCCCATCGACGTGCTCAGGAGCCCTCGCTGCCTGAGGACATCACCATCACGGAAGAGAAGCGAGGGAAAAAGCCCAAGTCATCCGGGCCGTCGCTGGCGGGCACGGTGGAGTCCCGGCCCCAGACGCCACTGAGCGAGGCTTCGGGTCGCCTGTCAGCACTGGGCCGCTCGCCCCGGCTGGTGCGCGCGGGGTCCCGCATCCTGGACAAGCTACAGTTCTTCGAGGAGCGGCGACGCAGCCTGGAGCGCAGCGACTCGCCGCCAGCGCCCCTGCGGCCCTGGGTGCCCCTGCGCAAGGCTCGCTCGCTGGAGCAGCCGAAGTCCGAGGGCGGTGCGGCGTGGGGCACACCGGAGGCCTCGCAGGAGGAGCTGCGGTCACCTCGGGGCAGTGTGGCAGAGCGGCGTCGCCTGTTCCAGCAAAAGGCCGCCTCGTTGGATGAACGCACGCGACAACGCAGTGCAACCTCGGACCTCGAACTCCGCTTCGCCCAGGAGCTGGGTCGCATCCGCCGATCTACGTCGCGGGAGGAACTGGTGCGTTCGCACGAGTCCCTGCGTGCCACGCTGCAGCGCGCCCCATCCCCTCGGGAGCCGGGCGAGCCTCCACTCTTCTCCCGGCCCTCCACACCCAAGACCTCACGGGCTGTGAGCCCGGCTGCCACCCAGCCGCCGCCTCCCAGTGGTGCGGGCAAATCTGGGGACGAGTCTGGGAGGCCCCGAAGCAGAGGGCCGGTGGGCAGGACTGAACCTGGGGAAGGCCCCCAGCAGGAGATCAAGCGTCGGGACCAATTCCCGCTAACCAGGAGCAGAGCCATCCAGGAGTGCAGGAGCCCTGTGCCGCCCTTCACCGCGGATCCCCCGGAGAGCAGGACAAAAGCCCCCTCTGGTCGCAAGCGGGAACCCCCTGCTCAAGCGGTGCGCTTTCTGCCCTGGGCCACTCCGGGAGTGGAGGACTCTGTTCTGCCCCAAACCTTGGAGAAGAACAGAGCGGGACCTGAGGCTGAGAAGAGGCTTCGCAGAGGACCTGAGGAGGATGGTCCCTGGGGGCCCTGGGACCGCAGAGGGACCCGCAGCCAAGGCAAAGGTCGCCGTGCTCGGCCTACTTCCCCCGAGCTCGGTAAGAGCACAGAGAGGGCTGAGAATGTCCCCCAACGCCGGTTGAGAGAGCTCAGGGAACAGCGAGCGGTTTTGCCGCTTCTAGCTTTGACACAGGCAGGGATTGGAGTAAAAGTACCATGTTAGGATCTGCTACTGGTGAGGTGCCATGTGAGTGTGCCCAGTGGGGCAGAGATGTGAGCAAAGCCCGGGTGTCTGCTGGAGGGCCTCCCTGGTCCAGTGGACTGCTAGGCAGTGGGGCCAAGGACCATCAGCTGCAGGAGGCGCTGGCTGGAACCTAAGGCGTTCTCATGCTCCGCCCCCATCCATTTGTGGGGACAGGTAGTCTAAACTTCTTGAAAACCCGGAAGCTTCCCTAACCCTTTACTCTGTCGCCCCCAGGCCCTGTTTCCTTACCCCTTTGTGGCCACACTGAGCCACCCTCACCTTCTAGCCTCCCCTGTCCCATCCTTGCATCGCGCCTCACTGATTCCTATGGATGATCCATCACAGGCAGAATGCTACTGTCCCTAAGTCTCTGCTGCTTTCCCCCAGTGTGTCCCAGGTCCTGCCAGTACCTGCATTATTGCACTAAACCGCCTTGTAATTTGCTCCATCAAAATTATTTTTCATCTGTGTGTCAGCACCTCAGAATCGCTAGACATGTATAGGTTCCCTCCATCATACGTACCACAATTACTGTGTTCCCACAACAGTGTCCCAGATGTTGTGTCAAATAGACCCACAGAGACATTACCTCCTTCCTCTCTGACTGCTTACCAGCTGTACAAAGCACCGAATGCTACCCCACCGTCTTCCCCATAACAAAGCTGAGACTCAGAGAGACGGTCTCATTTGTTGAGGGTGATATAGTTAAGAAGACAGCCATCCTGGGGTCTTCACTGCCCTTGCCGCTGCCCTACTTTGTCCATTATCTAGCTGACAGAATGTTAGAGGTAGAAAATACCGAGAAAGGAGCTGGAGGGTGGGAGAGCTCAGTGGGAAAGCATTTGTCCAGTATGCACAAGTGAGACTCTGAGCTCAACCTCCAGCACACATTCAGAAGATATCTAGCGAGACCCACAACAGTGTGGACTTTATCTCTCTGTAGTATCCTATAAGCAGGCACCATGTTTCCTGATGAACTCCTGGTACTCTGGAGTATAGTGTCACTATCTGCTGATGGGACAGAATCAATGCTGGTTTCCTAAGACTGTCTGGTCTCTCTACCACTGCCTCTTTGGGGAATCTGGTGGCCTTACACATTTGACTATCTCCCTATCCCCACCCACCACATTTCCCTGTGAACCTAGTATTGCTGTTTAGGTCTTAGGTGGCTAGTAGCTTGTTGTCTGCCCATTGGTGCTTAGGTAGTCTTGTGGCCCCTAGAGTGCTTTCAAAGATTTTCCAGGACATTCATGTGAAGACACCCACTGCACATACCACTGCCCTCTAGTGCCAGCAGTAATTGGGAGTGAAGTCTGGTCCCTGCCACCCTGTTCTGATTAAGAACATTTGCTCTGGCTTCCCCTTCCTTTGTCTCAAGACATTCAAGGGTGGGGTGGGGGGCTTTGCTTCCTTCAGACCCTGTCTTCCAGAAATTTCTCATGTTGGGTTTTGGTTTTCTAGGATTCTGTACTGTCAATATCCCCTCTCCCCACAAATGTCCCCCCAATGACCCTGCAAGTCTCATGCCCCCTTACCCACTCTCCCTCTGCTCCTGTGTCTGGCAGAATCCTCAGATGACTCCTATGTGTCTGCTGGGGAAGAGCCCCTCGAGGCACCCGTGTTTGAGATACCCCTGCAGAACATGGTGGTGGCGCCAGGAGCTGACGTGCTACTTAAGTGTATCATCACCGCCAACCCCCCACCCCAAGGTGAGCTACAGGGAGGGCTGGAGGCTGGTAGGTTGTGGGGGGGGGGCGTGTGGTGTGAGGACAGGATAGGTTTCCTGGAATCTTCTTACGGCGTGGTGGGGAAGGGGAGAATTGTCCATCCATGGGGCTGCCCTGGCTCTGGTGTGTTCTGGAAGATTGTCCCCTATCTCCCCAGCTCAGGGGTGCAGCAGCCTGAGTTTTGGGGGTGAGGGCAGGTTCCTCAAAATTCCCCCAAGGGAAGATGACTGAATATGTACTTTGTTTGTTAGCGGGGTGCTTGCTTAGCACACACAAGGTTCTGAGTTTGCCCTACAATGCTGCATGATATGGTGGAGCATCCTTGACCCCAGCTACACAGTGAACCTTGGCTACATGAAACCCTGTCCCACTTAAAAAATTATTTTAAAAAATATTGAAATGGAAAAAGAATAAGCTGGGTTCCTGTGGGGTGGGGCAAGGATGAGAGTTCCCAGCAGTCCCTTTGTGGCTATGGCAAGCTGGTTCTTCTTCCTTCCCCACAGTGTCCTGGAAAAAGGATGGGTCCGTGTTGCACAGCGAGGGGCGTCTTCTCATCCGGGCTGAAGGTGAGCGGCACACGCTGCTGCTCAGAGAGGCCCAGGCTGCTGATGCTGGAAGCTACACAGCCACCGCCACCAACGAACTGGGCCAAGCTACCTGTGCTTCTTCACTGGCCGTGAGACCCGGTAGGGAGCCTTCCAGAGTGGGTCCTGGTTGGGGTGAGCTGTGGAGTCATCCTGGTGAAAGTGATGGTGTGGGTTCCGAGTCTTGGCTTCCCAGTGTGCACAATCCTCCCTTGTGCTGGGTCCGACTCTCTGGAGGAAGCAGTTTAAGTGATCCTAGTCTCAGGACAGGGGTACGCTCATCCAGAAAAATCCATGATGCTGGCCAAACTCATCTTTGCACATACTAAAGAGCAGTGGTTCTCTGCCCTCCTGATGTTGCCACCCTTTAATTAAACCTCATGATGTGGTGACACCGCCAATATTATTTTTGTTGCTACTTCATAACTGTAATTTGCTACTGTTATGAATCATAATGTAAATAGCTATGCTCTCTGGTGGTCAAATAGGGGCCCTGTAAGAGAGTCATTTAGACCCCAAAGGAGCTGAGACCCACAGGTTGAGAACCACTGCTATAACGGTATCTCTGAATGGGCTCTGGTGGAAAGGTCTTTGAGTCTATGAGAAAAAGAATGATTTATTTCAAAGGATTTAAGAGGCACCAAGAGCTTCTGCTTCTGAGATCCATTTCTTCCCAGAACAAGAAGAAAATAGAAAGTAACAAAGAATCCAAGGGCTCCCGCCCTACAGAGGCAGCACTGAGAATACCACCCAGTGTTTCAGCGTCAGCCATGCTGAGGCTGTCCTGTCTATTCTTTACGAAGGCCCTCACTTGGTGTCGGACTACTTACTCCTTTGAGTTTCAGCCCAGTATCTCTCAGGTTCAGGCAGGGCTGGAGCAGTATCTATGTGCATGGCAGTTCCACTCATTTAGGTGGTTTCGTCTAACAGTGTGCTGATCTTGGGTGGTGGGGTGGGGATGGGCAGGGTGTTGAAGCAGGAAAAGATAATGGTAAAACCCACAGATGTTCCCAAATGGAAATTTCCAGTGGGTGTCCAAAGTCTCTAGGAAGCCAGACCTCAGAGAACAGTGTTCTGGGATGCTTCAGGGCCCTGGGAGAGGCTGGGAGTCAGTATGTCTCGTGCTCTGCCTTTCTTTCATTCAGTGTTGCAGGGACAAGCTTGGAGCCCATGCATACACATGTCAGAGCTTCAGCCCTTAATGCATTTCCAGTTTGGGAGTTCTTGGTGAGCTCTGGTATCAGCCTTTGGGCTGTGTCAGCTCCTTTGGTGGCATGTCTGACTTGTGGTCTTTGTCCTTCAGTCCACATCCCTCCCTGGAGCTGTCTGAGGCTCTCTCCTCACACTCCCACTACGCTGAATCATGCCCACCCGTCCACTTCCTGCCTCCATCCTTCCATCACCTCTGGGATCTGGCCTCTGACTCAGCTCCCAGCTCTCCTAGGGGCCCCAGGCCTGGCTCCAGAATTCCAGTCAATACCTGGCTTGAGCTGAGAGCTGGCAAGGGGCAGGGTATGAGGTGCCCCAAATCCTGGCTGGTGGCCACCTGGGAGCCATTTAAGGTTTGGAAAGCAGCTTGGGGCACGGCAGCTGTCAGCACTTGACTGGGAGTTTCTGTGCTTTCCACGTTGAACCTCCCGAGCTTTGGTTCCCTCATTTGTAAACCAGAGATAATTATACCGTCCTCACGGATGGAAGCAAATGTGAGAATGAGCTTTATGAACTGTAAAGCTGTAGACAAATGTTAGTTGTTAGCGTTTGAGGGTGCTGTCGTGCACATGAGCTCAGCTTTCCGTGAGGATCTGGAAAGTGCTATGTCCTTCCCTGCCCTTCTCTTCATACTCTCTGTGCCTTGGAGATTCCACACCTGTTCTTGCAGAGCCCTCCGTCTAGACCCTCCGTGCCTGCCCTCCAGGCCCTGGGACCTCAGCTCGTCATGGCATCTCTGTGCCTGCTTCATCCTGGGCAGCCAGACGACGTTCATTATGTCATTAGGCTATACCATGCATTACAGCAGGCCCCATAAGTCAGACTGGTTCCAGGGCCCAGGAGGCTGGCTGGCAGGCAGGTCCAGACTCTGCACTGGTTGTGGAGCAAGCTGACTTTCTTACCCTACAAGGCACTGTTTGGTCTAGAGTGGTTGGATGGAGGCCACAGGGCCCAGAGAGTAGCTGGAGAAGGCAGAACCAGTGGGGCAAAGACATTGGCAATAGAGGGGGTCCCAGACCAGGTGTCCATCGGTTGTGATGATGGGGTTCTCAGGCTGTGGGGGTACAGGGAGTACATGGAGGGAAATGGCACTGTCTTGTGGGAAGAGAACTCTATTGAGCCACTGACCTTTCTGACTGCCTCCCGACCCTTACACCCAGGGCCATGGAACTATTGACCTGGGAAGGCAGCCTTGCCCAAACCTTGAGTCAGTCTCACCCATTGATAACCCTAAGAGGGGTATAGACAGAGGGGGGTCTCTGGAGTGTGATGTGAGTGCCTAACCTAAGTGAAGCTTCTGATAGCTGCCACATCTGTCCCACAAGCCTCCGTTGAGTACCTACTAATGCCAGGCACCCTGTCTCTGAGTGTTTGCTTCTGTTTGCAGAGTGCTATGTACCTTTTTGGTTTTTTTGCCCCCAAATTTTTTCATGTCTCTTTTCTCGGGCTCTAGTGAGTCCTGTATCTGTGCGTGGTGTGTGCATCTGGATGGATGGAGATAGAGATGTGTGTCGCCCATGCATGTGATATGCCTATCTTACAGATGGAAAAAAGAATATGATTCATAGCCAGGCCAGGCTAGCAGCCTGGGAGTCTGCCTGTGAATGCTATTAGCAATAAGTTATATAGGAATGGAAATTGCTTATTCAAGTAACAAATTAGTTTGAGTCTGGGATTAAAAGTAACAGCTCTTTGGTGTTTGCTGAGTGCTTCCTATGTGCTAGGCCCACCGCTGATCACATAAGTAACATTTAAACCAGCTCTCACATAAGTAAAATTTAACCAGCTTTCTTTTTTTTTTTTTTTTTTTTGGTTTTTTCGAGACAGGGTTTCTCTGTATAGCGCTGGCTGTCCTGGAACTCACTTTGTAGACCAGGCTGGCCTCGAACTCAGAAATCCGCCTGCCTCTGCCTCCCGAGTGCTGGGATTAAAGGCGTGCGCCACCACGCCCGGTTAACCAGCTTTCTGAAGTAGCTTCTGTTGTTGTGTCCCGGTCATTCACTAATGCGGTAATGGAGACCAGGGAGTGTTAGCAAAGTGTTCCAGGGCCCAGCGATGCCCACCACACCTTCACACGACCACAGAAGTGTTCTGTGTCTGTACTGTGCCACGTGGTACACCAGTCGCCCGCAGCATCCAGCATTTGAAGTGTGGATAGTCCCATTAGGAACTTCGGTGTTTGTACAATGTCACTTTATTTGTCGTGCTTGTTAATGGTCTCAGTTGCTAGTTCCTCTCACCTCAGTTAGGATGCTGAGCTAGGGCAACTGGTGGCTGATCATCCCTAACCACTGCACTGCACAGTCCCTTTCCCTGCTACTCTGAAGAGATCGGGGCTAAGGTATTCTCTGAGATTGTGAGGAGATTGCTCAGGCCTCTGTGAGTAGCCAGATTTGGGAAGGAGGAGTCTCTGTCTTCTCTCCTGATTCTCCATCTCTGTCCAGTGTTGCCCTGGTCCTGTTTTCTGATGCTCTTGGGTCCTTTCCACTGTAAACTCTGGCAAGAGGCGGAGGAGGGAGGCTCAGAGTGCTTCATCCTCCATCCCATTGCCTCACGAGTTTGAACATAGCCATGGCCTGGCACTATGCCTTAAAACTGTCCTCATTTCCTTTTCATATCTCTCTCTCTCTCTCTCCCTCCTCCTCCTCTTCCTCTTCCTCCTCCTCCTTCTTGTGGTCTCTCATGTAAGCATCACCTTAATGGATGAGCGGTGTACCCAGTAAGACTAGTGAGGTTCTAAGAGGATGGAGAAGAAAAATGTGCCACCAACCTCTACCCTCTTCCCTTGGTTTGGGTCCTAGGCCACCAAATGCATGGTTTCAGGTTTCTCCCTAGCAAAGACAGTGACTACTGAGAGAACATCACACAGCCCCTGTTATCCATTTCACTGGGATCTGGACATTTGAGACAGCAGAGTCTGCTCAGCCAGACTCACCCCTCCCCCCCCCTGTTCCCAACTGTCAGCATCAGGGGTACCTGTGGGCTGGCTCCCCAAGGCTGCCACTTAGAATGGAGCTTATCTGTCACCCAGAAGAATTTAGTATGGACACAAACAGCTTACCTGACCCAGAGCAATCCCGAATAGTCATATTTGAGAAATTCAACACTTACCTGGCTAGGTCAGGCTGACCAAGTGAAATTCTCACCCGCATTTCATACATTTAGAACTAAACTTGAAATGTTCTCAGCAATGTTTCTTCTTGCCCCAGGGAGTTCTGGGGAGATGGCCATGCCAACACACTGAGACAAGTCCCACTTCCAAGCCCAGTCCCCCTTACCCATCACTTCCCTGATGATCACCGTGGCAGCCATTCCAAAAAGGACCTGGGTGGGGCCTACCAAGGCAAAGGTGAAGGCCTGGCCACATGGAAGTGCTACCTAATCCCCAGCCCATTCTCCCTTCCTCACAAACCATATAGGGCTCCCTTTGGCCTTCAGAGCAAGGGCCAGCCCTTCAGTGGGCCTCCACCTTCTAGACAAATAGACCATAGGTCTTTCTGGGTGGTGGCAGGTATCAAGAGATTCCTGGTCTCACATGGTTCTCTCTCTCTCTCTTGATTCTCTCTCTCTCTCTCTCTCTCTCTCTCTCTCTCTCTCTCTCTCTCTCTCTCTCTCTCGATATGGCTTCTATGTGTAGCCCTGGCAGTCCTAGAACTCACACTGTAGACCAGGCTAGCCTGGAACTCACAGAGCTCTGCCTGCCTCTGCTTCTCAAGCGCTGGGATTAAAGGTGTGTGCCACCATGGCCCTGTTGCCCCTTTCTTAGTTTGTCACCCATGTCCATTCCTAAACAGTCTGCAGGCCTCTGAACCTACACTTTCTACTCACATAGCTTGTTTGCCTTAGTTTCTCTAAAGCAAGCTCTAATTTAAATACCACATCTTCCCTCATTCCTAGAGCCAAGAGTCACCTGTATATATGACCCTTATATACACTCGTCCTCTGTCCTGCTCACTATTATATATTATATATTAATATATATTACATATTATAGTGTATCGGGCTAGTCTTTTCTTATCAAGTCAAAGTCCCCTGACTACACGACTATCTTTTCCACACCTTGGTCCTCGAAGCCATGCCTGGAGACACTGCTAGATAGACTGGGGGTTTTGTGGACCACAGGACTTGGGGATGAAGGGAGAGGAATGAAAGAAGCATTGTCCAGGGAGTTCAAGCCATGGGCACTCCCTGAGTAGCCTGTGGACGCTAAGGAGGACACACAGTGATAAGGCTCTATCTGAGAGGGGAGGTTGGGATGGCAGCAGAAACCATAAGCCATAGAGATGTGGTTCCCTGAGCCCTCAAAATCATCAGCACCCCCTCCCCCACCCCCGAGAATGTGCTAGAGACACAGACTGCTGCTGTGCCTGGTGACCCAAACCTGTAATCCTAGCTACTGTGGAGACTGAGATCATAACTTGCCAGGGACACAGAGCGAGGTCAAGGCAACATAAAGAGACCTGGTTTCAAAATAAGAAAAAGAGGCCTAGCAAGGCCCTAAATTCAATCCCCCAGTACTGAAAAACAAACGACTCAAACAGACAGTCATCCCAAGTCCAGACTGTAAATGAGAGACTACGGTGGATGGGCCCAGATGACCATAGCCCAAAGAACTATCCAGGTGATTGCAGTGCTCAGAAAACTTTGAAAACCAATTAACCAAGCTGGGCGGTGGTGGCATATGCTTTTAATCCCAGTACTCAGGAGGCAGAGGCAGGCAGATCTCTGAGTTCAAGTCCAGCCTGGTCTACTGGTTGAGTCAAGGCTACCCAGAGATACCCTGTCTCAAAAAACTAACAAGAAAAAAAAAAAAGCCCAACCATATATGAAGCATTTTGAAAACAAACAAACAACAACAACAACAAAAAACAAATGTTAGAAATCACTGGCATGGGGTTAAAGATCTGGCTGCTGTAATTGGAAACACAAGGGCTGTAGAAGCAGACTTATGGGTTTACAGCCCTGCTCTGAAGTTGAATGGCCAAGAGCTGTGAGATTCAGTGAAATCACCTCTTAGAGTTCCCATCCTCCCATGAGGATTTGCCTAGGTCTCAAAACTTCCATGTGCCTAGGAATCTCTAGAGTGCTTTTGAAAAAAGAAAGAAAATTACAGTGTTTGACTCCTCACTTTAGAAAATCAATTCTGTAGGCTGGATAAGGTCTAAGAGTCTGTATTTCAAAATAAGCCCCAAGTGGTACCCGTGTGGGTGGTTCAAGCATCACTCACACAGTCCTGATGTAGACGGCCTTGGGTGATGCTATCCGTGTGCTAAAAACTGGTTGTCTGTAGTGAAGAGACTCCAGACAGCTGGGAATGTTAGGCTTGACTGGATATACTGGCCTGGGGGAATTCTTGCTGGTGGGCTTTCTAATGCCAGTTCTTCTTGAATGATACTGGCCTGAAAGAACTGTCCAGGGCTGGTGAGATGGCTCAGCGGGTAAGAGCACCCGACTGCTCTTCCGAAGGTGATGAGTTCAAATCCCAGCATCCACATGGTGGCTCACAACCATCCGTAACGAGATCTGGTGCCCTCTTCTGGAGTGTCTGAAGACAGCTACAGTGTACTTACATGTAATAAATAAAATAAATCTTAAAAAAAAAAAAAAAAAAAAAGAACTGTCCAAAGGGCAGCTAGATGAATAGAGTCAGCTCATGGAGAGCTGGGTCAAATGTAAAGAAGTGGTCCTTTAATGGGAAGGTTTGGGGTCAAAAGCACGCTGTGCCCTGCTGGTGTTATCTCCCATCGGGAAATCTGGGTTTGTGGATGGATCAGGCTTGGGATGTTACCAAAAATGGCTACAAAGTTGCTTCAGCCCATGAGGTCAGCCAGTTTGGGATTCTACAGCTTGGTGATGTACTTTGGGGTTATGGCGGAACAGAGGCCACTTTTTTTTCCTCAGAGAGGCACTCCATTGGAGCTTGAGCCTACAGCCTGACAAGTTATCTCACCAAGACTCTTGACCTAGACTTGCTGCTGATTGACTGGCTAGCACCTAGGTGCTATTCCCCTGCTGGCCACCAGGGGTCTCTGAAGCAAGCATAGGCCTTTGGCAATCAGAGTTAAATGTTTGCCCCGTCCTCCTTTCCTTAGCTTGGGAGCTGCCTCAGCACTGTCAGGCCTGGAGGTGACCCTGCAGCCAGGAATCTAAACTCTGGAGAGGGAAAGGAGTCCCCTCTTCCAAGGGTTGTGCCTATGACCTCAGTATCAGCTGGTGGCCACGCCCCCAGCCACTCTCCTCCCCAACCTTGAGACAGAGAGCCTGAAAGTGGGCTGTCCTCTTGGGCCCCCACACTAATTCATCACTGGCAGTGCTGGGGAAACACAGGTCATAGCTTGGGAATGTGGTCCTGGGTGGAGAGAGAGGATCAAGGAGGGAGAGGGCCGTGTGGCCCCTGCTCAACACCTCTGTCACTGTTATTCTTCCCTACCCACTGGGTGCAAACGGAAGCTGCTGAGAAGCGACCATTGGGGAGGAGCGGAGCGGCCCACACTTTCCTAGCTTTGAGTCCTGGTGGGCTGATGGGTGAAGGGCAGTTTGCCAGCAGGGATCCAGTAGAACCCATGGTTGGGCAGGTGCAGGCCTGTGTCCTGAAGTACCTACTCTCTTGAGCTTGTCTAGGGCAGGACTTAGGAGTCTGCAGCCATGGGTTCAGTTTCCTTAGGTTGACAGGGGACAAATCTCAGAAGGAGGGTCAAGCCCTAACAGTTCTTTGGTTCTCTATGTCTGAAAAAGCTGGTTGTGGCCTGTTCTGGGGTTTAAGGCTGGCTAGTTATGTATTCCCAGATCAGGAGTCTTCTTGGTTTGGGCAAAGCTTGGCGCTTGCTGTGTTGTATGGGTCAACACTTCCGGCCCAGGCAAGGATATTAAATGCCGCAGTGCAGTGCCACCCCTTACCCCCCTCTGGGGACCGGGGTCCCCACACCTGGAGTCCAGGCCCTACTGATGGGCTCAGCTCTTGTCAGTGTCCCAAGCTGTAAGGAGAGGAAAGGCAGACAGCTAGCTGCTTGGAATGATCAGAGTCTAAATTCAGCTGGTCTGGGCTCCGCCCCTCCCCGTTCCTCTTCCACCACTCCAGGGGCTGCTCCCTGTGGTCTCAGCAGACACCACCTTCCCAGCCAGCGCCTGCCTGCTGCCCAGCCTCTTGCTGGCCACCCCCACCTCCTCCTTACCCCCTCCTAGGCTCACTTCCCCTCCCCCCCAGGGCTGGCTCCGTGCGGGGCCTCAGCTGGGTCAGCGAGTGAGTGGGGCTGGCCAGGCTGATCGCCTGTTCCCTGGGGAGCTAAGGCCAGTGGGCAGTGGGCAAGAGGGCCTGGTGCCAGGGCAGAGACTTAAGGAAGGTGCAGGCCCGGGCTCCTTGTGCAAAGCCTCAGGGTGAGTTGGGGTACAGTACTGCTGGGGGCTTGTGGTTGGGGAACCAGGAGGAGGGGCCAGGGGGCTGTGGCAGATTCATGTCTGTATTTGGCAGTCGGAGAAGCGCCAGCTCAGCGAAGCTGGGCCCCTGGCCAGTAGTAGGGGAGAGCTTCAGGGCCCTGGGGACACCCCTCCCCCAAAGGAGACTCAGGTGTCCCCTTCCTCTTTTCCTAGGCTGAACCACTGTTTTCTATGGATGATCTAACTCTGCTTTCCCATTGCCTGAGAATCTGGGGTTCATGCTGTAGGGCCAACAGGTGCCCCTGGGGAAGCTGAGAAGGGAGAGGGGGAAGGGTTGCCTGGACACTGACGCCTCATTGGCCCAGGACAGAGGTCCGGATGGGGCTTGCATGAGGTGTGCGCTGTCCTTCCGTGCCAGGCCCAGCTCACCTAAGAAAGCAGTGCTTTGCCCTGCTGTGGTGGGGGTCCCAGAGGTTCCTGCTACCTCTTTGGAGCTTCATGCTAGTAACATAAATTAACTGCTTGAGTAGAATTCAGGATTGCCCCTAAAGCCATCAGTGGCCCTTCTGCTGGCCAAACCATTTGCTCCAGGCTATTCTCTGTACACTAACATCAGGATCAGAGTTGGCAGGCCTTGAAAGAGGAGAAATCAGACTCAGGGAGAGGAAGTGGTCATCATGGTCATGAGGAGATGAAGTCAGAGCTGGGTCTGCAGGGGCTACCTCACCTTTGCAATATGCTTAGCCGGCTTTCTTTATCCTTTCCCTCCATCCCCTCTACCTCTCTTCCAGGAGGCTCCACATCCCCTTTCAGCAGCCCCATCACCTCTGATGAGGAGTACCTGAGCCCCCCAGAGGAGTTCCCAGAGCCTGGGGAGACCTGGCCCCGGACGCCTACCATGAAGCTCAGTCCCAGCCAGGATCGCGACTCCTCTGACTCTTCTTCCAAGGCACCCCCAACGTTCAAGGTCAGACCCCTAAGGCTGGTATCCAGCCTTCTGTGGACACCATTCCTATGTGTACCCCTTATTCTTGAGGCCACTCTTAAGCATTACCCGTAACAGAACCTTCCTCGTTAACCCTTGTGACCCCGAGACAGCCAAAGACTGGTGTGGAAGAGACCTCTATCTCAGGTCCCCCCAGCTCTCAGCAGCTGGAGCTCTGTCACCCCTGACGCTTTGGGATTCTCCTTCAGGTCTCACTCATGGACCAATCGGTGAGAGAAGGTCAAGATGTCATTATGAGCATCCGCGTGCAGGGAGAGCCCAAGCCTGTGGTCTCCTGGTAAGTAACAACCCCCTACACCACCCACCAATGACACACACACACACACACACACACACACACACACACACACCAACCCAACCCGCCTCCACCATGTCCCAGGCTAAGCCGGCTTTGGTAGAAGGGAGCCGAACTTTAGAGAGCTTCCCTGGGGATCCCATCTCAGCCATAGCAGCATCCCCCTGCCTGTCCAGGGCTTCCTCTGTTGGGGACGTTGCTGGAGCAATGGCTGGTTCCATGTCTATCAGCTTTGAATGACACCTCTTGCCCTGATCATCTTTACACCATCAGCTGATGCTGGGTGATTTTTGAAGCCAAGCCATTCCTGTAAGCAGCCTGTGGTAGATCCAGCCTCCACACATTGTTTCTGAGCTGGACCATTCTTCAGCATGTCATTGTCCCTGCCTCTACACTGGTTTGGGTTCTGGTTTTCACTTTTAATTGATTATGTGGTCTCCAGTGTAATTATAATTTTTTTTTAAAAGATTGTTCTTCATACCCTTTTAGCGAGTGGGAATCTATGTTTCTGTTACAAATAAATGGAAGTAAGATACGGGGACATTTAAGAACTATTTAGAGGTGAACCAGGTTCTGAGATGGGAGAGATCCAAGTTGAGCCAGGGTATACCTGGCTTTAGATCCCGGGAGTGCATTGGTCAACCATATAGATTTAGGAAGCCAGTCGGGAGGGGAGGAGGCAGCTCTGTGCCTGCCACCTCTGTGACTGTGAATGTAGGTAAGGGTTTCAGGCTCTGGCGTTGTCTCTTTGACAGGCTGAGGAATCGGCAGCCTGTGCGCCCAGACCAGCGGCGCTTTGCAGAGGAGGCCGAGGGTGGGCTCTGCCGGTTGAGGATCCTGGCTGCTGAGCGGGGCGATGCTGGTTTCTATACTTGCAAGGCGGTCAACGAATATGGCGCGCGGCAGTGCGAGGCCCGCCTGGAGGTCCGAGGTGAGAGGCCTTTCTCCACCCTTCCCCTACTGACAGCTCACATACAACCTCAGTTATAGGATGCCACACTGAACAGGCTATGGAGGTCCCCTGGTCCCACTGCTTATATTGTAGTTGGCTAAAGTGAAGAAATTCTAGAGAAAGGAAGTGACTTGCCCAAGATCACACAGAAAATAATTCCATACTCAGCTGACTCCCCAACTTGCTTTCCCTACGTTCCATCACGATAACTCCCGGCAGTAGCTGGAAGCCCTGCATCCTA
This sequence comes from Mus minutoides, assembly GCA_902729485.2. Taxonomy (NCBI): domain Eukaryota; kingdom Metazoa; phylum Chordata; class Mammalia; order Rodentia; family Muridae; genus Mus; species Mus minutoides. Next base: position 109,368 of record LR750768.1, read on the forward strand.
CAGCCAGGCACCCTCTTCCCACACCCTTAAGCCTTTACCACCTGCTCTGTGCCGCCTGTTCATTCTTCACCGACTCTCTTACCCTCCTTTTGTGCCCCACCCCTCCCCCACTCTCCCTACACATTTGATTGTTGTGCAGAAACTGTTGTGGATGGGGTAGTACTGGGGAGTGGCTGGTTGCTGGACCCGTTCGGAGGGACCCTGAGGGTACCATCATCATGGAACACTGGAGGGACATTAGGCGTGCCAGGGTTTACAGAACCCTGAAGAATGGAGAGCTAGGGACGTGCAGCAGGGTTCTCGGGCAGCAGGAGTCACAGGATCTATCTAGGCTGCCCCTTGGAGGCTGCTGGGTCACTCCTCCGGAGGCTGGCCATCCGTTTGACCTTCCCTTCCATGTGATGTCATGGGTTAGGAACATCTCCTTTGCCCTTTATCCCACCATTGTCCTTCCCCGCCCATCACTGGGCACCGTTTCCTCATGCCTGGCAAAGGCCAGTTCTAGGGGCTTCCCAAAGTACTGCTAAGCTCCTGCTAGAGCCCAGAACTCCAGTCCTAGCTCCTCTGCCAGGCTCTGCCTGCCTCACTGTCCCATTCCTCTTGTTGCTATGGTTGCCACCTCTTTGAGCTCTAAATTCTTAAGCATCTACCCTCTTCCTTCTCTGGGGTTGGGTTCTGCCTCGCTTCTCTGTGTTAACCTGTGTCTTGGTGCTTCTCTCTCTTTGGGATTCCTTCCAGCATTCTGTAAGCTTTGGGGTGCTCCTAATGGCTATGAATTCTTCTCCCCTTTGTTGCTCAGGGTCTCTACCTGAGGAACCCCAGGGACCAGGCTAATCACTGGCCCTTTTATCCAAGTGCTGATCTGTGGGGAGCCAAAAGTGACCGCTGTAGAGGCAGCTTCATATCCAAAGGGGTCCTAGCGAGGTCTGTGGTGTGTGTGCACACGTGGTGCGTGTGTGTGTGTGTGTGTGTGTGTGTGTGTGTGTACGTGTGCCGCACTAACCTGCCGCTTGCTGACTGAGGTTTTTGTCTGTACACAGGCGAGTGAGCTCAGGGGGCCACCTGCGCTGCCCCCGCTACCCTCCGAGCTGCACCCCTGTCTCAGGCACCTCTCGGACCTCGCTGTGTTTCACTGCCTCCTGCCCACAGACCCAGCCGGCTCGCCGGCCCGGACTTAGCCCATGCTCCCCTTCCCTCCCTAGCCCATACAGCACCCTGGGGTAACCCACCGGGCCCCTGTGGATCCTCCCTCCCCAAGTGGATATGTGGCTGTGCAGACCAGGAGGCCCCCCAGAAGGACTGAGTGTTGGGAAGGGACGGCCATGAGGGGTGCCAAGCTCCCCCGGTCTCCCCGTAGAGAGCATTCAGCGAGTGCATGTGCTATGCTGCTACAGGCCACTGTCTGTCTATCTGTTTGTCCGTCTGTGTGTCTGTGACAGTCAGGGAAGAAAGCCTTTGAGCTGAGGTGGGTTGAGACAGAGTAAGATGACAGAACACAGCATCCGTAAGATGCAGGGTCCCGGAGGGGCAGGTACAGTGGACAGGAGGCTCTCTGGGAAGGGGCAGGGCGCTGACATTTCTGAAATGGGTTTTAAATGGCACAACATTTTTTATTCCACAAGAGACCAAAAGCTAGAGGTCTAGGGTTAAGCCCTGGCTGCTGGCAAGCTTAGGACCAAGTGGGGCACCCTTCTTTACAGACACATCTGACACGCGCTGTCTGAGAATGAGAGAGGTAGCCAGACTGAGCACAGGAGCAGAATCATAGTGGAAGTGGAGGTTTGGAAACACTATTTCGTAGCTCAAATAAAGTCCAGTTTGTACCCAGCTAGTGTGCTGTGTCTTCTTTTGCCGCCGCCGCCACCGCCGCCGCCACCACCACCACCACCACCACCACCACCACCACCAATGCCACCACCACTGCTGTTGTTGCCACCATCCTTCCGGATCCCCTCCCTCAATTCCGATTCACACCACATCACTTCTCCCTCCCGGGGTCCAACATGGGTTCCCATCTCAGAGCCAGGTCTAGGGGCTCCTTGCTGTCTTGCCTGGGGCGGATGGGCTTTCCCAGTCTCCAGAGGAACCAAATGCATCTCTCTCTCTGTATCTGTCTGTCTCTCTGTGTGTGCGTGTGCATGTGTCTTCCTCGCCCTGTGTGTCTCTGCTCTGTCTGTGCCCCCCCTCCCCCGTGGCTGCCTTCCCCTCAGCACACCCTGAAAGCCGGTCCCTGGCCGTGCTGGCCCCCCTGCAGGACGTGGACGTGGGGGCCGGGGAGATGGCGCTGTTTGAGTGCCTGGTGGCAGGTCCAGCTGACGTCGAGGTGGACTGGCTATGCCGGGGCCGCCTGCTGCAGCCTGCGCTGCTCAAATGCAAGATGCATTTTGATGGCCGCAAGTGCAAGCTGCTGCTCACCTCTGTGCATGAGGACGACAGTGGTGTCTACACCTGCAAGCTGAGCACAGCCAAAGGTAAGACTCACTCAGGTGCTAGGGCTACTGTGATCCCCAGGGCTGGGGAGAGGACTGGAGGAGCTGGGTACAGAATAGGTGTCCAGGAAATGGAACGCTAACGGCTAGGGCCAGGAGATAGTATGGGCTTCTGGCTCTGCAAACAGTGAGCACTTACGAGTACTGGTTCTCAACCTTTCTAATGCTGTGACCTTTTCTTTCTTTCTTTTTTTTTTTTTTTTTTTGGTTTTTCGAGACAGGGTTTCTCTGTATAGCCCTGGCTGTCCTGGAACTCACTTTGTAGACCAGGCTGGCCTTGAACTCAGAAATCCGCCTGCCTCTGCCTCCCTAGTGCTGGGATTAAAGGCGTACGCCACCACGCCCCACACACCATAAATTTATTTTGTCACTACTTTATAACTGTAATTTTGCTACTATTATGAATCGTAATGTAGATATCTGATATGCAGATTATCTGATGTGTGACCCCCGTGAAAGGGCCATTGGACCCTGAGGGGGTTGAGACCCACAGGTTGAGAACCTCTGACTTGGAATGATACCTGGGACAGAAATGCTACTACGTTCCTTGTTCCCAAGACAGAGCATGTCCACTGAGCTATAGCAAACAAACCTGACTCGGGCATCTCTGTTCTTGCCCTGCAAGCTGACAAGCCCGTGTCTTTGGATAAGTCACTTCCCCTGTGTGAGCTTTATTGTATCCCTCTGTGAACGGGGATGGTGCTAATACCTACCAGGCAGGAGGGATTGTCAGGGTTAGTGAGATCACCTCTACAGAGAACAAAGCCCCCGTACAAGTCAAAGGCTGGCAACTCAGGATACCAGCTGCTGTTACTATCAATGGCATTGCTGGCCTGATCCTGTTCTCTGTGAAGAGCAAAAATGAGGGCACCTGCCTCTGGGGTAGCAGTATAGAGTAGGACCAAGAGGTACCTGCTCTGGATGAGTGTGGGCATGAAACAGACACAGAGAAAAGTCTAGGCAGTGGGCTTATCTTCACAAACCTCAGAGTCAAGCTAAGTTTCATCTTGAATGAACATGGTATGGTAAGAGCTTCATCAGGTCCCATGCTATAATGTCCCCAGCCCACCTTGGCACGCTGCTGTCCATCCTTGTTGACCCCCTGCCTCCTAGGAAGAAGGCCTGGCCTATGAATCTTGTCCAGCTGCCTCAGCCCTCATGCTGAGCCTTTGCAGGGCTCAGTTTAAGCTCCCAAGGCTGGACTTGACTTATGAGATTAGGCGTCTGGGCCTCCACAGCCTTCTTTGACCCAGTGTTGCCCACTTCCTCACAGATGAACTGACCTGCAGTGCCCGGCTGACGGTCCGGCCATCGCTGGCGCCTCTCTTCACTCGGTTGCTGGAAGACGTGGAGGTGTTGGAAGGCCGTGCTGCCCGCTTGGATTGCAAGATCAGCGGTACCCCACCTCCCTCTGTTACCTGGACTCATTTTGGTATGGTTCCCCACTCTGAATATGCTGAGAAAACATCATGGGTGTGATAGGGTGTGGCCAAAGGACAGGGCCCTCTACCTTAGTAGATTTGCACCTATGTCCTCTGCCCCCCCCAGGCCACCCCGTGAATGAGGGTGACAACTTGCGGCTTCGACAGGATGGAGGTCTACACTCCCTGCACATTGCCCGGGTGGGCAGTGAGGACGAGGGACTCTATGAAGTCAGTGCCACCAACACTCATGGCCAGGCCCACTGCTCCGCCCAGCTGTACGTGGAGGAGCCTCGGACAGCCGCCTCTGGCCCCAGGTACCACCTAGGACCCCAGGCACTGCCTGCAGTGCCTCTGGGGGATCCTTACCTGAGCCAGGAGGGTATAGCTGTGCACGTCTGGGTAGCCATGTGGTTCTTACAGCTCGAAGCTGGAGAAGATGCCATCTATCCCTGAGGAGCCGGAGCACGGAGATCTAGAGAGGCTGTCTATTCCTGACTTCCTGCGGCCACTGCAAGATCTGGAAGTTGGACTAGCTAAGGAGGCCATGCTGGAGTGCCAAGTGACCGGCTTGCCCTATCCCACCATCAGCTGGTTCCACAATGGCCATCGCATTCAAAGCAGTGACGACCGACGCATGACACAGTGTATGTGACCTGGAAGGGACCTGGCAACCTCCTGGCTTTTTGAATTCTCCCCCTAGGACTCCCTCCGGGTCTTCTATTCGTAGTCTGGTTTGAGATGGAAGGGGCTGGGGAACAGAGCCTTTCGGGGCTCTGAGGTCAGTCTGTCCCTTCTTGAATCCACACAGTGCCATCTGCTGAGTCACCCCCGAGTGGCTGTGTTAGCATTTACTGGGCAGGCAGCACAGCCTGCTACTGACCAACATGGGGACTGCAAGCAGGTTGCAGAATCCAGGGTGCCTTTCCTCATTTGCAACAGTGCTGTGATCTGAGTGTAATCAGCTCAATGTACAGATACATACACCACACACACACACACACACACACACACACACACACACACACAGCCACCACTGCCACCACCACGCCAAAGTAGAGCCTGGTAGATCGCAAGCGGTCAGCAAATGATGAATCTTATTACAGTTTTTATTGCCACTATTCTCACTGTAGATAGAGCATAGCTGGCATGTGCAGGTTCTTGCTGAAGGGAAGTCGATCCACGGTCGCTGACCAATAGGAAATAGGAGAGAGAGAGAGAGAGTCAGGACTTGGGTTGAAGTCCTCTTGCCTGGTTATTTTCCCAGGGTAACATTATTGTGTTCTTTTGTCGAAGCAACATGAATCTCATGTGAGCTCCTCCTACCTCCACTAGTGATGGCTCTCTTCTAGAGCTGCCCCACGAGCCCCTTAATAGCTTTCTATGTGGTCCACCCCAAGTCCTGAAGACCTGGCAGGGACAGTCTCACCTTGCCATAGGTCTGTGAGGCAGGTACTCTTATGCCTGTCTACAGATGGGGAAACTGAGATTTAGAGAGGTCCAGACATTTCCTCAAAGGTAAGCAAGGACCTCCTGGCCCAAGCCCGCCTCTCAAGGACTGCTCTTGACTCCTGACTGGGGATGTAGCTCAGCTGGCAAAGTACATCCTCGGAGGCCTGGGTGTGATCTCTACTACTGTCTAAGCTGGGCATGGTGGCATGCACCTGTAACGCCAGCATTTGGGAGGTAGAGAAAGGAGGAGCAGACGTTCAAGGTCATTCTAAGCTACACAGTGATTTCTGGGCTGCTCTGGATTACATGAAACCCTGTCAGGAAAGGAGAGAGAAAGGAAGGGAAGGGAAAAGGGGAAAGGGGAAAGGGAAAAGGGGGAAAGGGAAGGGGAAAGGGAAGGGAAAGGAAAAGGGAAAGGAAGGGAAGGGAAGGGAAGGGAAGGGAAGGGAAGGGAAGGGAAGGGAAGGGAAGGGAAGGGAAGGGAAGGGAAGGAGAAAGTATGGGAGAGAGAGGAACGAAGGAAGAAAAGAGAACTAGACTAGGTTTCACACCCCATTCTCTCAACTCCACTCACATCTCATCCCTAGCACCAGTGCAGCAGCTGTAGCCAGCATCGCTTAGTCACAGACCTTCCCGTATCCCCACTGGAGGCCCTGGGTAGATGTCTGTCTCGGGATCAGAGTTACCGTCTCTTCTGTGCCTGTGTCTGGGGTCACTGGCAGCCTTTGATTGTTTCTGCCTCTTTAAATAGTGTAGGCAGAGATAAATGAGTGGATAGCCATTCCCAGTGAGATAAGCGATAGAGGAAGGCAGTGTTTGGAGACATCCCTGGTGTGAAGGAGAACAGCACAGGCCACCACTTCTTCATGTCCTGCCAGATGACAGCATCCTCATTATTGATGGAGCAGAGTGCAAAGAAAGAGCTTTGGAATGAAATGGAACTCAAGTTCAAACCATTGCTTCATCATTTACCAGCCGGGTAACCTCGGACAAGTCAATTAATGTCTCTGACCTCCTGGGTAAATGGGGATCATTTTGTAGAGTTGCTGAAAGGATTAGGGTACCTGGCATCAGATGAACACAGAGCAGGCAACCCTTATAATAATTTATAATGTGACATATATTTGGCACTTACTGCATGCAAAGCATTGCGTTGTAAGCGGAACAAGCAGAGCTAGGCAGGAGCTGTGACTCATGAAAACGAGAAGGAGAAATCTCTAAAGTCACCGGGACCTGGTACCCAGCGATGAGCTTCAAGAGGGCTCAAGACCCAGGAAGGGCATCGGGGCACTGGAAGGAGGCGGTGGGGCCATGGCAGGATGGGCTTGATGGTCATGTACCTGAACTATGTCTTAAGGAAGGATGCTTCAAGTAAGTTGAGAACATTCTGAAAGGTAGGAGCGTGGCGAGCAAAGACTCCAAGGTGGAACTCACATGGCCTGTCCAGGGACCCGATGGACGGGCGGTCGGGAAGGAATGGCAGCCAGATGGTGGGATGGATACGGGGGATTCTGCTTTAGTTGACCTCCGGTGGGCTTTCCTCGGTCTCCGCTGGAGATGAGGGACAAGCAATGGCAATTAGGCTGAGAAGAGACTGGGGCTGGGGAATCTACCCAGAACCTGTATCAGAACATTGACATGGAAGTTGTAACCCCTTGGAGGTATAGGAACGAGGGGGCTATCACAGACATACCAACATACGGACACAGGTAAACCCTGTGTGAGAAGAAGGTACCAAGTGGCTAGGCTTGAAGTGCTGAAGCAACACATCCTAGCTTTGGCCACAGGAGGCACATGCCCCGTGGTGGCTGCCCTGTCCTTTCCCCCTTTGCCCTCTCTCTGCAGTGAGCAATATTTGTATAGCCAGGCTTGAGCTGCCTGCCACGGTATCCTCCTGATCAGCCGTGTGTCGCTGTCCCTCCCCCACAGACAGGGACATCCACCGCCTGGTGTTCCCAGCTGTGGGGCCTCAGCATGCTGGTGTCTATAAGAGTGTGATCGCCAACAAGCTGGGCAAAGCGGCCTGTTACGCCCATCTCTATGTCACAGGTGAGGCAAACATCTTGTCTAGTAGCTGTGCCCACTGGCACCAGCTAAGGGCAAAGCTGGGGAAGGGGTGCCCCACTCCCGAGGGGGCGCCTGGCCCTGTCCCTGTGCCTGTGGCTGAGCCTCAGGCCTAGCTCTCTAAGGGTTGGTGATCCTGTGGAGTTGTGAGGCTCTGCAGCACCCTCCCACCTCCTACCTCCCACCATGGCTTTCAGATGTGGTTCCCGGCCCTCCTGACGGCGCTCCCCAAGTAGTGGCTGTGACAGGAAGGATGGTCACGCTCTCGTGGAACCCACCCAGGAGTCTGGACATGGCTATTGGTAGGTGAGGGTCTTACAGGTCAGAGGGTGGGGATGAGGCACGAACAGAGAAGGTTCTAGCAGGGGAACCAAAAGGCCCGGGCTTTTGAGCATACAATGGGAGACAGGAGTGGGTAGTACTCTAGAAGTGGAATCACGAACACCTTTGCTGTTTCTCCTCTAGACCCAGATTCCTTAACATACACTGTGCAGCACCAGGTGTTGGGCTCGGACCAGTGGACAGCACTGGTCACGGGCCTGCGGGAGCCTGTATGGGCAGCCACAGGGCTGAAGAAGGGGATCCAGCACATCTTCCGGGTCCTCAGCTCTAGCGGCAAGAGCAGCAGCAAGCCCTCAGCACCGTCGGAACCTGTACAGCTGCTAGAGCATGGTGAGCCAATACTGTGTGGATGGGGATGGGCGTGGTCAGTGGTAGAGGCCCCAAGGCTACCTGGACTTGGTAACTGTAGCATGGACAGTGTTGATTGGCAGGACCCCCATCCCATCAGTGGTGGGCAGTGGCCTGGCCACTTCCTGGCTATGTTCCATTTCTCTAAACCTCAGCTTCTGCGTGTATAAAAACTGGAGCTCTAAAGGAGTACAGGAGCAGGGAGAGGGCAGGGGGTGACAGTGCAAAGGGTACCATGGCCCAGTGCCAGCCCAGCAAAGAGCCTGTGTTCTCCTCCCTGAAAGGCCCACCCCTGGAAGAGGCGCCTGCTGTGCTGGACAAGCAGGACATTGTGTATGTGGTAGAGGGCCAGCCTGCCTGTGTCACCGTCACTTTTAACCATGTGGAAGCCCAGGTTGTCTGGAGGAGGTATGAGTCCTGGCTCCCCATTGGCACCTATTTGGGGTCATCCAGCCCCAATCCTACCTGGCAAGACCACTCCTCATATCTTCCTTAGCTGCCGGGGAGCCCTCCTCGAGGCACGCACAGGTGTGTATGAGCTAAGTCAGCCAGATGACGACCAGTATTGTCTGCGGATCTGCCGGGTGAGCCGACGAGACCTGGGATCCCTTACTTGCAGTGCTCGAAACCGCCACGGCACAAAGGCCTGCTCGGTCACCCTGGAGCTGGCAGGTAAATGACAGCTTCTTCATCCCTTTGAGGCATGTTGCATGCTGTAGATGCAATCCCATGTCTGCCCACTCAGGCCTGTCCTTCTAGTAGCAGTTCCAGTATTAGTGATAATAGCAGCAATAATGTTAATATGTATTGATCATGCGTGGTGACATGTTCTATAACTGCACTCGGGGAGCTGAGGCAGGATGATTGTTAGTTTGAGCCAGCCTAGGCTACAAGTGAAGGAGGTCTAGTTGAGGCAGGGTTTCTCTGTGCAGTTCTGGCTGTCCTGGAACTCTCTTTGTAGAGACTGGCCTCAAACTCACAGAGATCTTCCTGTTTCTTCCTCCCAAGTGCTGGGATTAAAGGCATGTGCCACCACTGCAAAGCAAGGTCTAGACTTGAAAGAAAGAAAGAAAGAAAGAAAGAAAGAAAGAAAGAAAGAAAGAAAGAAAGAAAGAAAGAAGGAAGGAACCTGGAATGTAACTTACTGTAGAGAACTTGTCCAGCACAAGGCCTTAGGTCAGATCCCTATCCCAGACATACTCACACACACACACACACACACACACACACACACACACACACACACACATCTATATACACAAAATTGTGTACCATGTTATATATAGTATTTAGTGTCTCATAAGTGCCAGCATCACTGTGAAGTACTTCACATACCTTTTTTTTTCTTTTTGGTTTTTCAAGACAGGGTTTCTCTGTGTAGCCCTGGCTGTCCTGAAACTCACTCTGTAGACCAGGCTGGCCTTGAACTCAGAAATCTGCCTGCCTCTGCCTCCCAAGTGCTGGGATCAAAGGCGTGCGCCACCACGCCCAGCTACATACCTCATTTTTTTCTTTAAAGATTTATTTATTGTTATATGTAAGTACACTGTAGCTGTCTTCAGACACACCAGAAAAGGACGTCAAACCTCATTACAGATGGTTGTGAGCCACCATGTGGTTGCTGGGATTTGAACTCAGGACCTTAGGAAGAGCAGTCAGTGCTCTTACCTGTTGAGCCATCTCTCCAACCCCCACATACCTCATTTAATGCCTCAACCTTGTGAGATGGGGCTTGTTACCATTCCCATTTTGCAGATGAGGAAACACTGTCAAAGTGTTAAGTAACCTGGCCCAAGGTCACAGGCTCTAAGTTCAGGAGCTAGGTTCAAGTCCCCATGCCAGACTGTAAAGTTCTGAGCAGTATTTATTTGTATGCTAAAATCAGTAAGGAAACAATGTCTCAGCAAAAACAGCGGGAAAGGAGAAGCTGATTAAGAAGCAAATGCCCAGGCTAGAGAGATGGCTCAGTGGCTAAGAGCTCTGACTGCTCTTCCAGATGTCCTGAGTTCAATTCCCAGCAACCGCATGGTGGCTCACAACCATCTGTAATGGGATCCGATGCCCTCTTCTGGAGTGTCTGAAGACAGTGTATCCATATAAATAAAATAAAATAAAATAAAATAAAATAAAATAAAATAAAATAAAAAAGCAAACGCCCTCAAGCATAGCCTTTCGCCTGGGCCCAGCTCCGAGGCTCCCAGCTGCCCTTTGGCACAGCCACTTTGGCTTCACCGCTGTCACCTTAAGCATGTGTGGAGGTTCACAACCAAAGTCCCTCCCTTTGAGGGGGGCAGATTTCTCAGAGCTTCTGGGGCTATAGCATGCATTAAGTGGCCACTGCTTTGTGTTTTGGATCTCTAATTAAGTCCAGCATCTGTATCCACCTGGACTGAATATTGTTACCTGCTGAGTGGATACAATTCTAGCCAAAAGCAAAGTGACATTTTAGTTAGCACAGACAATCTATGAGCAAATGGACATTTTCTGTTGCTTTTAAAAAAAAATCACTGAAGCTCACTTAAACACCTCCAGTTTCGACCTTGACAAATTGCTTCCTCCCTCAGCCAACAGGGGACTGACGGAGTTCCTAGAGAGAAGGAGCAGCCACAGGGGGAATGGGGGGGGGTGTGCCTGTGCTGATGGGGTTCCCAGTCCAGGGATTTCACTCTGGTCCAGTTCCTACCCTGCATTTCTGACTCAATCTTCACTCTGTCCCCAGACTGGAGTATCTGCTAGACTTGTCCACACTTTCAGGGGTAGCCAAATTTGGGGCTTGAAGGGGCCTAGGAACCCTGCATCCTAGCCTGGCATGGATGGTGATGGAGAGAGACTATCTTAACCACCCAGAGCCAAAAGGGACCTGGGTCTTATAGCAGATACCATGTTCTGCAATGCACTGCTTCAGCATGAGCCAGGCAGGGTAGGTAGAAAGGCAGCCCCTGCTCTTGACTGCCACATAACTGCCTCTTCCCCAGCCCTGTGATAGCCTCTCCTGTTGTCTATATAAAGCCAGGCAGGTCCCTACGGTGGTGGCAATCTATACCCAGCTGCTCTATTTTTTCCCTTTGGGGCTTGATTACTTTAATTCCTCTGGGGTCCTCAAGATGCACTCAGAACACAGGGCTTGGGATTTACAGTCTTCACAAGGCACACTGCAAAGTGTGCTTAACTCTACCATGAGAACTGCAGACTGCTTTGCAGGGCATGATTGGCTGGGTGGCTTTTAGGAGAAGTAAGCGGGAGACTTCCCTCCGAGACTGTCTGGTTAATATTTGGGCGGTGCTTTTTTTCTTTCGGCTTGCCGCCTCCCAGAAGACAGAAGGCTTCCTATACAATTTAAATAAGAATCAGAGAGAGAAGCTTCAAGATAGAGGCTGTGCCCTTCAGGAGCAGAATTCTAGGTCACAGCCCCAGCTTTCTCCTGCGGGGGGGCCAAGTACAGGCAGTCTGAGGCCACCAGGTGGGGTGTTAAGAAGAGCAGTCACCCATAGGGGGCAGCTCTGAACCACACTGCACCTGCCTCATGATTACTGCAGAACAGAAGAGCTGAAGAGTCAGACCAGAGAGATAAGACATGCATATTTCTTTTGTGTATGAAAACGTCTTGGGGCTGGTGAGATGGCTCAGCGGGTAAGAGCACCCGACTGCTCTTCCGAAGGTGATAAATTCAAATCCCAGCATCCACATGGTGGTTCACAACCATCCGTAACGAGATCTGGCGCCCTCTTCTGGAGCGTCTGAAGACAGCTACAGTGTACTTACATATAATAAATAAAATTAAAAAAAAAAAAGTCTTAATTTCAAAGCCATCAAACGAATCCTAAGGGTCGCACAAAGCCACCGGTACCAGTGTCCGTGCTTCAGAGCCTTGGAAGGTACCTTGTTAGGATTTACAGTGAGAGCCAAGCCAGGAACTCTGGTGTCCTCAGGCGAGGGGGTAGGTAGCTGGGAAGGCAGGGCCTGGTATTCTCACCATCCAGTTGCTGATAAGGACAGGGCATGAGGAGGCAGGCCCCTGTGGTGACGACATCTGGTCCTCTCCCATCCCTGTTTGTTACAGAGGCACCTCGGTTTGAGTCTATCATGGAAGATGTGGAGGTGGGGCCTGGAGAAACCGCTCGCTTTGCTGTGGTAGTTGAGGGGAAACCACTGCCAGATATCATGTGGTACAAGGTCAGTGGGTAATGCAGGCTGCGGTAGCCGGGGAGCCGGGGATTTGTGGAGTCCTGAAAGGCCTTCCAAGTGTCTGGGCAGAGGCGTAGTTACAAAGAGGAGGAGGAAGAGGAGGAGATGGAGGGGGAGGAAAAGGAGGAGGAGGAAGAGGAAGAGGAGGGACTCTTGGGGCTAACTGAAGGGTTAGGGGTCTTAGTTGGTTGGTTGGTTTGGGTTAGGTTGGGTTTTTGGTTTTTCCAAGACAGAGCTTTTCGTGTAGCCCTGGCTGTCCTGGAACTTGCTCTGTAGACTAGGCTGGACTCAAACTCAGAGATCTGCCTGCCTCTACCTCCCAAGTGAGTGCTGTGATTAAAGGTGTGTGCCACCGCCGACTGGATATGGGTTAGGAGTTATTAACAAGAGATAATGGAGAAGCTGATGCTGGTTCTGGGGGTCAGAGGAACTGAGTAAAGGCAACAGTGGGGCTTGATAGGCAGGTTCCTGGCCTTCAGGTCCAGATGAAAGAGGCTGTCTGGTGTGGAGGAATATCTAGGTCCAGGTGTCAGTGACACCCTCTTCTGTAGGATGAGGTGCTGCTGGCCGAGAGCAATCATGTGAGCTTCGTGTATGAGGAGAACGAGTGTTCCCTGGTGCTGCTCAGCGCAGGAAGCCAGGATGGAGGTGTCTATACCTGTACGGCCAGGAACCTGGCAGGCGAAGTCTCCTGCAAGGCGGAGCTGTCTGTACTTTCAGGTGGGTTAATGTTCTGGGGAGAAGAGACAGGCAGTATCCTGACCGGTTCCCGCATTCTGTCCTTTGCCTTTTGACTCTGTCTCACATTGCCCTTCTCTGTCCTTGTCCCTTTCTTGTCCTCCCAACATGGGGACATCTCTCTCCTCCCCAGCTCAGACAGCCATGGAGGTCGAGGGGGTCGGAGAGGATGAGGAACACCGAGGAAGAAGACTTAGCGACTACTACGACATCCACCAAGAGATTGGCAGGTGTGGGGCAAGGAAGAGCTGCCTTCCAGGACCAAGAGGGGCTGCTGGGTCTGAGGGACAGGAAGGATGGAAGGTCAGCGCTGTCGTAACAGCAGTGTCTTGTCACCTTCCCTGTGTTATCCAGGGGTGCCTTCTCCTACCTGCGGCGTGTAGTGGAGCGGAGCTCTGGCCTGGAGTTTGCAGCCAAGTTCATCCCTAGTCAGGCTAAGCCTAAAGCATCAGCAAGACACGAGGCCCGCTTGCTGGCCCGGCTCCAGCATGACTGTGTGCTCTACTTCCACGAAGCCTTCGAGAGGCGCAGGGGACTTGTCATAGTCACAGAGCTGTATCCTGGGACGAGATGAGGATGAAAGACTGTTCTTTGTAAAGGCAAATTTGGAACATGTTTTACCCTCTGCAAAGTGGTCCTTTGAGCTCGGGCCATAGCTGGGGTGGGGATCTAGCTCACTTAACACGCTCAGAGCGCTGGGTTCAGTTTACAGCACTGCATAAAAATGCGTGTAGAGACACACAACTCTGATCCGAGGACTGGAGAGATAGATCAGAAGCTTATCATCATTCCTGTCTTCACAGCCTAATCCAGGCTATGCCAAACCCTTAAAAAAAAAATGGTGGGCCTTTTGAAAGTTGGAGTGAAAAGCATTTCTAGATCTTTCGTCTTAAAGAATAACAACAATGAGCTGGGCATGATGGCGCACGCCTTTAATCCCAGCACTTGGGAGGCAGAGGTAGGCGAATTTCTGAGTTCGAGGCCAGCCTGGTCTACAGAGTGAGTTTCAGGGCAGCCAGGGCTATACAGAGAAACCCTGTCTCAAAAAACAAACAAACAAATAAAACAAAAACAAACAACAACAACAAAAGAATAACAACAACAATAAAACAAACAAAAAAAATCCCCCCAAACTTTAAGTTTATGCTAGGTATGGTAGCATATGCCTTTAATTGCAGTTGTCAGGAGATAGTGACAAGTGGATCTCTGTGAGTTCAAGGCTAGCCTAGTCTACAGAGAGAGCTCTTGGTCAGGTTGGGGCTACATAAGAAACCTTGTCTCAAAAAAAAAAAAAAGGCTTAAGTTTATAGAGTATTTAGTATGTGCAGGGGTTTTATAATTACATACTTGGTCCTCATGTATATCTTCCTGGTAGAATTTCATCCTTGTTTTATAGCTGATGGAAGAGGCATAAAGCAGTTAACTAGTATAGTCTAAGGTCCTGTATCTAGCAAACACCGTATTCCATCACAGAATGCAGTGTACTTTATCTGCACATCTGACAGGACCCTGCTCCAGACAAGACCCCAGACCTTGCTTTACTTACCAGGACTCTTTTCATAAAGCCATACCTTTCTCTTGTATAAAACCTTTGGCTCAACAAAGGCACATTGAGCTAGCAACGCTGGTGGCTGGCTTGACCCTCCCGGAGCAGGGTGACTCTGACCTGCACACCAGCCTCACAGTCTGCCCTGTCCAAGTCCAGACCTCAGCAAAATGACTAATAATTTCATTATGAGGACCTCTGGGTTACTCTCAAACATCGCCAAAAAGCTCCATGTGTAGTCAATAAGATTCTACTATAATTTGAGGCGTGTAAAAGGCTTCTTCATAAGTCAGGAGAGGATCTGTTGCCATCATTTCACTCCCTGAGGAGGAAATCTATGCTCAGAACAGATAAGGGACTTGTCTGAGTTCAAGTCCAAGCAGGTCTCCTATCTATGTAACCTGCTGCCAGGAAAGTGGAACCCAGTATCTGACCCTTCTGATCGTGGGGAACCAGGGCCCTAGGAGCTCTGAGTTTGGGCTGGACGCAGCTCTGGGGGTGAGCAGGGCAGTTGATACTTAATCCTTACTCCTTGACCTATGACACAGCTGCACAGAAGAGCTTCTAGAGCGTATGGCCAGGAAGCCCACCGTGTGTGAGTCTGAGGTGAGGGCAGTGGGTGGAAGGGGCAAGGTCATGAACCACCTTTCACCTGTGCGAACTCTAAGAATGATGGGTGGGTCTTACACATGCCATTTGTGCCTACAAGGAAGCCAGGGTTGGTGGTGGGGAGCAACATCAGACAGCACAATTCCCCACTCACAAGACAAGACTTGTACAGTCCTCTGTAAACAACAGAAGTCACATTCTGGCCCCTAACTCCATTGCTTCCTAGTTTTCCTAACATAAAGTTCTATGAAAACCACCTAGACTTTGATCTCACTGCATGGCTATACAAAGTGTATACTGCATGGCTCTATTTATAATATAAATCACTATCCTCTGTATGTGTGTTGTGCACACCGTGTGCAATGGCACATGGTAACCCTGAGTCTTAGCACCCTTCATCCTGTGTGGTGAGCCACAGATGAGCTCTCATGAACTGTCTGGAGGCCTCTTGCCACATCTCTGGTGATGAGCAAGTAGAGTGTTCCCCCACCTCCACGGACTCTGGCCTCCCTGTTTCCACAGACTCGGACCTATATGCGTCAAGTACTAGAGGGAATATGCTATCTGCATCAGAGCCATGTGCTGCACCTGGATGTCAAGGTGAGGAGGGGTGTGGCGAGCATGCAGGAGGTGGGGCTGCCATATGGGGTGTTCTTCCTTAATCAGCTCCCCTGCCTTGGTTCTAGCCGGAGAACCTGCTAGTGTGGGATGGTGCAGGGGGTGAAGAGCAGGTGCGCATCTGTGACTTCGGGAACGCCCAGGAACTCACTCCGGGGGAGCCCCAGTACTGTCAGTACGGCACGCCAGAGTTTGTAGCACCTGAGATTGTCAACCAGAGCCCTGTGTCTGGAGTCACTGACATCTGGTAACACCGCCATGCTGGCCGCGCTGGGGACTTGCTCACTGGCTGGGAAGAGCTTTGGGAAACTGGGATTCCCCGTCTGGCAGTCAGTGGGTGGCATCACTCCTAAGGTTTCCCTTCTGCCCAAGTGATTTTCAGCTTTTCATCATTCAGGGCTAACCCAGTCCTTCTGGGCATTGGCTCTCTGCTTGCCTGGGGCTGGGCCTCCACACATAAGACTGGTATAAGCTTACTGGGCTTCAGACTTTTGGGCTTCCTCAGCCATGGCCCCTAACTTTGGGTTGAGGTCCTACTGGAAGTAGACACTCCTATGCAGTTTCGCCACCATCCTTATCAGGATGGTGGTAGAGAGAGCTACTCATTTCTGTCTGGAGTGGACTGGCCTCTCACACGTATTTCTGGTTTCCCACAGGCCCGTGGGCGTCGTTGCCTTCCTCTGGTAAGGACCCCTCTGCAGTCTCCTGATTGGCTCACTCCTAACACTTACAGGGTCCACATCCCTCTCCCTTCTCTTCCACACTTAAGGGGTTTCACATGCACCGGTCTGGTTACCCCCACTGGCATAAGAGGTGGGCACGCTGGATCCAAAGGCCAGTGCAGGTTGAGCACCATCTTGGCAGGGAACGACCTGATCCTAAAAGACAGAGTACAGATTAGGAGAATACATCTTCTCAGGGAAAGCCACACTGGAGGAGGAACAGAACTTATTCTCCAAAGCACAGGCAGTCAGCTCCCAGGGCACGGCTGCCTCTCTGCCTAACCAAGGACCCCGAGTGGGAGAAGGACAAGACTGTGAAAATTCTGACTTCCTGTCCAGATTTGCCCAGACTCTGGTGTCCCCAAACCTTGGGTCTCCACTTGTTCCTGGCCCCCACCACCACCACCACAGGCATTGTACTTCACCTCAAGACCCTGCCCACCTCTTACCTTAGCCCACTCTGCCCCTGCAGTTTGACGGGCATCTCTCCATTTGTTGGAGAGAATGACCGGACAACACTCATGAATATCCGAAACTACAACGTGGCATTTGAGGAGACTACGTTCCTGAGTCTGAGCAGGGAGGCCCGGGGCTTCCTCATCAAAGTGCTGGTGCAGGATCGACTGTGAGTACAAGAGCCCTTAACTGCAGAGAGCCCCTCAAACCAGCTGCCTACTCCTACCAAACCCTTGCCCTTAAGTATGCAACCCCTGGCTCATTTTTTAAAAATTCAAAGATTTGTTTTTATTGATTGATGGATTGATTTTTTTCTTTTTTAAAATTTATTTATTTATTTATTTATTTATTTATTTATTGTATATGGGTTCACTGTAGCTGTCTTCAGACACACCAGAAGAGAAAGGGCATCAGATCCCATTATAGAAGGTTGTGAGCCACCATGTGGTTGCTGGGAATTGAACTCAGGACCTCTGGGAGAGCAGCCAGTGCTCTTAACCACTAAGACATCTCTCCTGCCTCCTGGATTGATTGTTTTTTCCCCCTCTGTGTAGCCCTGGCTGTCCTGGAACTCATTTTGTAGACCAGGCTGGCCTTGAACTCTCAGAGATCCATCTGCTTCTGCCTTGGAAATACTGGGATTCAAGGAGTGTGCTACCATTGCCTAGCTAATTTTTATCATTTTTAACTATGTGTATGTGTGTGCACATGGGTGTGTCACGTGCACGTGAGTGACGGTATCTGTGGAGGCATCAGACCCCCTGAAGATGCGTTTACATGCAGCTGTAATCTATCTGATTCCTGATTGGTCCTCTGGCAAGAGCATCATTTGCTCCTAACCACTGAGCCATCTCTCTTTTCTTTTTTTGGTTTTCAAGACAGGGCTTCTTTGTATTGCCCTGGCTGTTTTGTTTGTTAGTTTGGTTGGTTGGTTCTGAGCCATTTCTCTAACATCGAATTCCCCATTCTTTTTAAAAAAGATTTACTTATTTATTTATTTTATGTATAGGAGTACACTGTTGCTGTTTTCAGACACACCAGAAGAGGGCATCAGCCCCCATTACAGATGGTTGTGAGCCACCATGTGGTTGCTGGGAATTGAACTCAGGGCCTCTGGGAGAGCAGTCAGTGCTCTTAACCGCTGAGCCATCTCTCTAGCATCAAATTCCTTGTCCTTAAGAGGTTCCATTTTGCCGGGCAGTGGTGGCTCATGCTTTTAATCCCAGCACTTGAGAGGCAGAGGCAAGCGGATTTCTGAGTTCAAGGCCAGCCTGGTCTACAGAGTGAGTTCCAGGACAGCCAGAGCTACACAGAAAAACCCTGTCTCGAAAAAACAAACAAACAAACAAACAAACAAAAAACCAAACAAAAACAAGAGGTCCCATTTTCTCAACCATTCATGAATAAAGGAATGATAAATTATTATTTCTTATTCCTTTACAGGAGACCTTCTGCAGAAGAGACACTGGAACATCCTTGGTTCAAAGTGAGTCTAGTCCAAACAGCTCCATTTACTGACCATTATGAATGTTAACTATGATATTGCATTTTATATACGTGTGACCTAGTAGCCTCACAGTAGATCTGTAAAGGATTGTAGTATTAGTCCCATTTTGTTGATAAGGAAACTGAGGCCCAAGTCAATGATCAAGTTAGAATAGCATAGCCTCTAAGCATAAGCTTGGACTTCTTTTCCTATCCTTGGAAATAGGGGGGTGGTCCTCTTTAGGGTTCCTACTGGTGTCCTGGCCTAATTTTCTCCCTTTTGTGTGGCCATCTCCATCCTGGTTTGGTTCCACACACTGGTGACAGGGTGGCCTGGCTCATTCACTCATGAACTTCAGGTGAATGGTTCTTAACATTTTCAAGCCCTTGCATCCTGGGACACAGTGGCAGGCACTGGCAAGGAGGAGGTCAGCAATGAGGCAAGAGAAGTGATCTAAATCCACTTGCCATTGGATGATGCCACATAGCTCAGGGCAGACTGCTTGCCTAGCACCTAAGGCCCTGAGCACGAGGCACTTCATCCTACAAAACGAGACACTTGTCATCGGACACTGTGCTGGGTCAGCCAAAGACAGGCCATTCTGCTAGCCACTCTTGAAGGGTTTCCTTCCTTGGATCAGAAACAAGTAGCATCAGAAGGAGTCTGGGTGGGCTGCCTCGGGCAGCGTCTATGAGTCTGGACCACCAGGACTTCAGATGTCTGGTGGTACAGAGACAGAGGGAGCTGGGGACTACTGGAATACCCAATATGTCAGGGAAAGCCACCCTCAGGCATTGCCTGTTACCCGACTCTGCTCCTGTAGTCAAAGAATGGGTCTCAGGGGTAGCTCTGGCCCGACAGTCAGTGTGTGGGGACAAGACCCTCAGGAATCAGTACTTCTTGCTCCAAGGTCCCCAGTGGACTTTGTCTCTCACAAAGGTCTGAGTTGACGGAGTGCTGTCCCTCAGGCCCTCTTTCCTGGGTTTGCAGACAAATGCAAAGGGTGCAGAGGTGAGCACAGATCACCTGAAGCTCTTCCTGTCACGGAGGAGGTGGCAGGTGAGTTTGTCCCCGCCCTGCCTCTGTCCTTTTTACACTCATTTCCTCCCACAATATTTCTTTTCAATGGTGAAGCCCCTCCCCCATTCCTGCCTGAGCTGCCCTCCCATCGCTATATCTTTCTCCAGAGTTGAAAGGGGCCTGGGAACCAGTTAAGCCTCTGGGCCTTTCTGGTCTGACCGTAGTACCTTGTTTGCAGCGCTCTCAAATCAGCTACAAGTGCCACCTGGTGCTGCGCCCCATTCCGGAACTGCTACGGGCTCCCCCGGAGCGGGTGTGGGTGGCCATGCCTAGAAGACAACCCCCGAGTGGGGGACTCTCATCCTCTTCAGACTCCGAAGAGGAAGAGTTGGAGGAACTTCCCTCAGTACCCCGCCCCCTGCAGCCTGAGTTCTCAGGTTCTCGGGTATCCCTCACCGACATCCCCACCGAAGATGAGGCTCTGGGGACCCCGGAAGCTGGGGCTGCCACCCCCATGGACTGGCAAGAGCAGGGAAGGGCTCCCTCTAAGGACCAGGAGGCCCCCAGCCCTGAGGCACTCCCCTCTCCAGGCCAGGAGTCCCCTGATGGGCCTAGCCCCAGGCGGCCAGAGCTCCGCAGGGGCAGCTCTGCTGAGAGTGCCCTGCCCCGAGTCGGGTCGCGGGAGCCGGGCCGGAGCTTGCACAAGGCAGCATCCGTGGAGCTGCCGCAGCGCAGGAGCCCCAGCCCGGGTGCCACCCGCCTGACTCGGGGAGGCCTGGGTGAGGGCGAGTATGCCCAGAGGCTGCAGGCCCTGCGTCAGCGGCTGCTGAGGGGAGGCCCCGAGGATGGCAAGGTCAGCGGCCTCAGGGGACCCCTGCTGGAGAGCCTGGGGGGCCGTGCACGGGATCCCAGGATGGCGCGGGCTGCCTCCAGCGAGGCTGCTCCCCACCACCAGCCCCCTCCGGAGTCCCGGGGCCTGCAAAAGAGCAGCAGCTTCTCTCAGGGCGAGGCAGAGCCCCGGGGTCGGCACCGCCGCGCGGGGGCGCCCCTCGAAATCCCCGTGGCCAGACTTGGGGCTCGCAGGCTGCAGGAATCTCCCTCCTTATCTGCCCTTAGCGAGACGCAGCCACCGAGCCCTGCGAGGCCCAGCGTCCCCAAACTCAGTATCACCAAGTCCCCGGAACCTTCCGCTGTCACATCCAGAGACTCTCCCCACCCCCCGGAACCTCAGCCTGTCCCAGAAAAGGTCCCTGAGCCCAAACCAGAACCAGTCCGAGCTGCTAAACCAGCACAACCCCCTTTGGCTCTGCAAATGCCAACGCAGCCTCTCACCCCCTATGCCCAGATCATGCAGTCGCTCCAGCTGTCCAGTCCCACCCTGTCCCCACAGGACCCCGCTGTGCCTCCATCAGAGCCCAAGCCCCACGCGGCTGTGTTTGCCAGGGTGGCTTCCCCGCCGCCTGGAGCCTCTGAGAAGCGCGTGCCTTCGGCCAGAACTCCCCCAGTGCTAGCCGAGAAAGTCCGAGTCCCCACGGTGCCCCCCAGGCCAGGCAGCAGCCTCAGCGGCAGCATCGAGAACCTCGAATCAGAGGCTGTGTTCGAGGCTAAGTTCAAACGCAGCCGCGAATCGCCACTGTCGCGAGGCCTGAGGCTACTGAGCCGCTCGCGCTCGGAGGAGCGCGGTCCCTTCCGTGGGGCGGAGGACGACGGCATGTACCGGCCCAGCCCGGCAGGAACGCCGCTAGAGCTGGTGCGACGGCCGGAGCGCTCGCGCTCCGTGCAGGACCTCAGGGTAGCCGGAGAGCCGGGCCTTGTGCGTCGCCTTTCGCTGTCCCTGTCGCAGAAGCTGCGGCGGACACCACCGGGACAGCGACACCCTGCCTGGGAGTCCCGCAGTGGAGACGGGGAGAGCTCCGAGGGCGGCAGCTCAGCTCGGGGATCCCCAGTGCTGGCGGTGCGCAGGAGACTCAGCTCCACGCTGGAGCGTCTGTCCAGCCGTTTACAGCGCAGCGGCAGCAGCGAGGACTCCGGGGGCGCCTCGGGTCGCAGCACGCCGCTATTTGGACGGCTGCGCAGGGCTACTTCCGAAGGGGAGAGCCTGCGACGCCTCGGTGTTCCGCACAATCAGCTGGCCTCTCAGACTGGTGCCACTACACCTTCCGCTGAGTCTCTGGGCTCAGAGGCCAGTGGCACATCGGGTTCTTCAGGTAAGGAGGGACTAGGCGAGTAATGGGAGTGGTGTGCTAAAGACAGGCTCTGAAAGGACTAGAGGGCTCCAGAAGCCGGAAGGGGATAGAGGTGGAGAGGCAGAGGTTAGCAAGAGGAGGGACAAAGTTGTTTTTGTTTTTGTTTTTTGTTTTTTGTTTTTCTGGTTTGGTTTGGTTTGGTTGGGTTGGGGTTCTTTTGCGGGGGCGGGGGATGCTACTTTGAGAGCTACAGGAATGTGGGTGCCCTGTGGGAATGACTACACAAGAACTCACGAATCTGGGTGTGTACAGCTCCTGGAGAAAGCCGAAGCCGTCACCGGTGGGGCCTTTCCAGGCTGCGCAAGGACAAGGGATTGTCGCAGCCAAACCTCTCCTCCAGTGTCCAAGAGGACTTGGGTCACCAGTATGTGCCCAGTGAGTCAGGTAAGAAGCCTTAGGTTGCTCTCGGGGCTGGCTGACAACAGACCACCAGGAGGACCTTGGGCAGCCTTGGAAGAGGCCTCTAGTTAGGAAAACAACAATGATAATTACAGCAGCAGCTGCCATTAATTAGCAAAGGCAAGTGTCCTATTAAGCATGTCACAAAGGCTGTCTTGTTTAACACCACAGCATTCTTTAGAAGGATGGTTCTCTGCATCCTATTTTACCGTTGGGGAAATAGCTTAGTGAAGTGATGCTGCGTAGCTTGTCCAAAACTCAGGTCTAATAAGGGGAGCAGCCAGAGTCTGCAAGCATCTCCGGGCCACTGACTGAGGCCTTTGTTTGGCTGGCCTTGTGTCTCTTGCAAGGTCTCTGCGTCTGGGTGCAGTGTTTTTGTTTGTTTGTTTGGTTGGTTGGTTGGTTTTTGGAGACAGGGTTTCTCTGTATAGCCCTGGCTGTCCTGGAACTCACTTTGTAGACCAGGCTGGCCTCAAACTCAGAAATCTGCCTGCCTCTGCTGGGATTAAAGGGGTGTGCCACCACGGCCCGGCTGCAGGTTTTTTTTTTTTTTTTTGGTTTTTGGAGACAGGGTTTCTCTGTATAGCCCTGGCTGTCCTGGAACTCACTTTGTAGACCAGGCTGACCTCGAACTCAGAAATCCACCTGCCTCTGCCTCCCGAGTGCTAGGATTAAAGGCGTGCGCCACCACGCCCGGCTCCGGCTGCAGTTTTAAAGCTGCCCCAAATCCTGCTTCTGTGCACCCAGTGTCTCAGACCACGTGCATTCAAAGACACAACTTGTATCCCCCCCCCCCACTGTTCTATACAACTATGAACTTCTGGTTCCACCCCTCCAACCCCCCCCCCCCATCACCCACAAGGCAAGTCTTTTAGAGAAAAGTAGACATCAGGCTTTTTGTTGCTTGGGTAGAGGCCTGCAATATCCCACAGTCTATTGCTTGTTCAAATGTCCTGGGGCTGCAGGGAAGGAGGTATTCCACCTGGTGTCCTCCTACTGGAAAAGAAGCATTACTGAAGGCGGCCAGGTTTCTAGGCCAGCAGGACGTTCATGAGGAAGCCACTAAGCCAGGGTGTGCACATGATCTTTAGAAG
Organism: Mus minutoides; assembly: GCA_902729485.2. Taxonomy (NCBI): domain Eukaryota; kingdom Metazoa; phylum Chordata; class Mammalia; order Rodentia; family Muridae; genus Mus; species Mus minutoides. The sequence continues at coordinate 132,603 of LR750768.1, forward strand.
CCATCAACTCTATCCTGGCTCAGTTTTGTGTAGAATGGATCTAAACTTGCTTTCGACTCAGCTGCGCTTGAGAAGACTATTTCTAAGCCCTGGTCAGGGCTATGTGGCTGTATGACTGGTGGGAGGGTGTGGGGAACAAGCTGGCTGGAAGAGGGTAGAAATGGAGGGAGGAGGGGGTGGGGGTGGCAAGAGCATCAGCAGAGACATTGGGGTTGCTAATCCCTTCCCACGTCCTGGGGCCTCCCTTTTTCTGTGCAGCTGATTCCCTGCTGAGCAGTGAGTGCCCTCTGACCCCATTCTTCCCCTGGAAGAAGTCCCTCCCATGTCCACTTTATCAACTGGGGCTGATTCTGGACTAATGACAGGACATCTTTTACCTCTTATACTGGCCTGCTTTGTCCCCTCCACTGCACCCCGACTGCGGGCAGCAACTGAGACCGTTCCCAGTTCATTGGAGGATAACATTGAGTCCCCTCCTTGGAGAACAATAGGATCCTGTACTTCCTCTGAATTCCAGCTCCCTCCTGGTTCTTGTGGTTACTGGTTTCCTAGGGGTCATTAGCTCTCTCTCTCTCCCCAGGTGAAGTAGACATGCCCCACCCCCATGACCTAAACCAGATTGGATTTTTTTTTTTCTTAAGGAACAATCCAGGGACCACAAATTCAAATCGCCGTGCCTCTGAGGACTTGCAGAACTGGCACAAGCCCCTTGCCCCTTGCCTTAGGCAAGGTCACCAGCCAGGGACGGCAGCTTTTCTGCTTTGCTCAAACAATCCCTCTTTCCAGGTTCAGCTCCTGCCTTCTCTGCTGGGCGTACTAAAGAGATCATTAGCGACCTCACGAAAGGCTAATGTTTGGGAGTACTTCCTGCGTGGACTGTGTGTCTCCTTTCCTTCTCGCAGCAGACCCTCCCCACCCAAGCTTGATCGGTCTCAGCCTCTCAAGTCACAGATTAGAAATGCAGCTTCAGATGGGACATGGGACTTGCTTAGGGCTTTGGAGTCTACTCTTTTCTCTTGCTCTTTTTAGTGGGCTGAACGAGTATGCAGGAATGTCAGGAGCCACAGGGAGACACAGAGAGGCACGCTTCCAGGGGCTGCCCATAGGGGGCGCTGGCTCCAGCTCTCTTGAGACTGCACATTATTTTTGTTTTTTTTGTTTTTTTTTTAATTTTTTTAAATTTTTTATTTTTTAAGATTTATTTTATTTATTATATGTAAGTACACTGTAGCTGTCTTCAGGCATTCCAGAAGAGGGCGCCAGATCTCATCAAGGATGGTTGTGAGCCACCATGTGGTTGCTGGGATTTGAACTTATCACCTTCGGAAGAGCAGTCGGGTGCTCTTACCCACTGAGCCATCTCACCAGCCCCCTATTTTTGTTGTTTTTGAGACAGGGTTTCTCTGTGTAGTCCTGGCCGTTCTGGAACTCACTATGTAAACCAGGCTGGTCTCAAAATCAGAGATCCTCCTGCCTCCAGCCTGAACAACTTTCAGGAGTCTATTTTTCCCCTTCCATAATGTGGATTTGTTGAACGGAAGGAACTCAGGTCATAAGGCTTGGCGTCAGGTGCCTTTATTTGCTGAGCTGTCACACTGGCCCCAAGACTGCACATCCTGATAACAGACGCTTCTCACAGCCCATGTTAGCTCGGGCCCCCGCTTCTTCTCCTTTCCCTGCTCATTTGCCCTGCAGTGGCCCAGAGGGGGTTTAAATTGCAGAGTCTTAACTGTTATCATTCTTCAAACTGTGTTTGTTTTTATTTTAACAAACGCTCATAGAGCACTTATTTAGTGCTGGTCTCAGCTCTAAGTGATTTACACACGTGAGGTAAGCACTCGGCATCTTCAGTCATCAGTCAGGGAGAAGATGGGTTCTGCATATGCTGAGGGCCTGGAGAAGGTGATGCCCACCACAAGAAAATCCTGGGAGGCACACAGGGCATGAGCTTCTACTCCCCTACATATGGCCAGGAGGCGAGAATCATTCACTGTGTTCCATACTGGCCGTGTTCTACCAGGGCTCACAGGCATCTGTCTCTCCCTCAGCAGCAAGCAGCCAGGGTCCTGAGCTGTCTCTGTTTTCCTTCAGATTTCCCCCCAGTCTTCCACATCAAACTCAAGGACCAGGTGCTGTTGGAGGGGGAAGCAGCCACCCTGCTCTGCCTACCGGCAGCCTGCCCAGCACCCCGCATCTCCTGGATGAAAGGTAAATACATTGTGTCTTCCCTAGAGAGGGGAAACGGTGACATGCAGCTCCTAGTCAAAGGGCATGGGAGAGACTAGACCACCGGGAGGCAGAAGGAAGTAAAGGAAGGGCGAGGGAGGGAAACCTGCATTTACTCAGGGGCTCCGTCCATGCTTTCTTGTCCCCAGATAAGCAGTCCCTGCGCTCAGAGCCCTCAGTGGTCATTGTGTCCTGCAAAGATGGACGGCAGCTGCTGAGCATACCCCGGGCTGGCAAGCGGCATGCTGGGCTCTATGAGTGCTCGGCCACCAATGTCCTGGGCAGCATCACCAGCTCCTGTACTGTAGCTGTGGCCCGTGAGTTTAGTGGGAGGGCAGGGCCAATGTAACAGGGATGAGGAAGTGGGTTAGGGCTCGCTGAACCTGCAGCTGGGGACTCTCCTCCTCCTTCCAGGCATGCCAGGGAAGCTAGCTCCTCCAGAGGTGCCCCAGACCTACCATGACACAGCGCTGGTACTGTGGAAGCCAGGAGACGGCCGTGCACCCTGCACATACACTCTGGAGCGGCGGGTGGATGGTGAGGGCAAGGCAGGGTGAAGGGCGCAAGTGGCAGGCCAAGGGTGGAAGTGGGGCTGCTTGGGAAGGCCGGAGTCCTCGCAAGATAGAGGCATCTTCTCTGGGCTCATGTAGCATAGAGAACTGGGACCATCACTCTAGGGCCTTAACCCTCCCTCCGCTGTGCTGCCTGCAGGGGAATCTGTCTGGCACCCTGTGAGCTCAGGCATCCCAGACTGTTACTACAATGTGACTCAGCTGCCTGTCGGTGTGACCGTGAGGTTCCGTGTGGCCTGTTCCAATCGTGCTGGGCAGGGGCCCTTCAGCAACGCTTCTGAGAAGGTCTTCATCCGAGGCACTCCAGGTCAGGGAGAGGTGCAGAGCGGTCATGTTGGAACCCAAGACCTCTCTGCTCCTTGGAGGGTCACAGCTCTGCTCCCAGAACACTCTGTGATGATTTTGCTTGTCTCCTCTTAGATTCTCCTGCTCAGCCAGCTGCTGCTCCCCGAGATGCCCCTGTTACCTCAGGGCCAACCAGGGCCCCACCGCCTGACTCTCCTACCTCACTGGCCCCCACCCCCACTCTTGTGCCCCCAGCCTCCCAGGCATCCACTCTCAGCCCCTCAACTTCCTCCATGTGTGCCAACCAGGCCTTGTCCTCACTCAAGGCTGTGGGTCCACCACCCGCAACCCCTCCACGAAAGCACAGGGGGCTTCTGGCCACCCAGCAAGCAGAGCCATCCCCACCCAGTATCGTGGTCACCCCAAGTGAACCCAAGTCTTTTGTCCCTGACACTGGAACCCTGACCCCAACCTCTAGTCCTCAAGGGGTTAAACCAGCACCTTCCTCAACTTCCTTGTATATGGTGACTTCCTTCGTGTCTGCACCTCCAACCCCTCAGCCCCCAGCCCCTGAGCCCCCTCCTGAACCCACCAAGGTGACTGTGCGGAGCCTCAGCCCAGCCAAGGAGGTGGTCAGCTCCCCGACACCTGAGAGCACCACTCTTCGGCAGGGCCCTCCTCAGAAACCCTACACCTTCCTGGAGGAGAAGGCCAGGCAAGCAGGGATAGGGAGGAGGCAGTGGGAGAGTGGACGGGGACACGGGGATACAGTTTGGATTCAGAGAACAGAGCAGACTGTCCTGGCTAGACTTGGAGGAAGATGCTAAGATGTAGGTCTTTAAGGACCGTTTGAGTTCAGCTAGCTACTGTCCTGAGCTCAAGCCATGTACTCTTCACAACTGTGAGAGGAAGGCACAGCCTTGCCACCGTGATCACTCCTTTCACAAATGAGAAAACTGAAGTTATGTGCTCTCCCAAAGGGAGAGAGCTAGGAGAGGTGGAAGCTTTGCTCCCAGTGCTGAACTCCGAAGCTCACACTGAAGCCCACTGAAGCCCACTGTGTTTTTGTTTTGTTTTGGAAAGATTTATTTAATGTATGTGTACACTGCAGCTGTCTTCAAACACACCAGAAGAGGGCATCAGATCCCATTACAGATGGTTTGTGAGCCATCATGTGGTTGCTGGGAATTGAACTCAGGACCTCAGGAAGAATAGCCAGTGCTCTTAACCGCTGAGCCATCTCTCCAGTCCGCCCACTGCGTTCTTGTTCCCGTGGTCCCTGCTTCCCATTTTAGCTCTCACAATAATAGTGCCCACCCTGAGTCTGTGGCATCCCTCCTACACACACACAGGGGCCGCTTTGGCGTTGTGCGGTCATGCCGGGAGAATGCTACGGGCCGAACGTTCGTTGCCAAGATCGTGCCATATGCTGCGGAGGGCAAGCGGCGCGTGCTGCAGGAATACGAGGTGCTTCGGACGCTGCACCACGAGCGGCTGATGTCCCTGCACGAGGCCTACATCACCCCTCGGTACCTCGTGCTGATCGCTGAGAGCTGTGGCAACCGGGAACTCCTCTGTGGGCTCAGCGACAGGTAGCTGGGTGTCCCTGGGGTAAGGGTCGCAGGAGCAGAGGAGGCTGACTGGAAGATCACCCGATCAGCCTCTAGTGACACCCCACCCCACCCCCACCCTAGATTCCGGTATTCAGAAGACGACGTGGCCACCTATGTGGTGCAGCTGCTACAAGGCCTGGACTACCTCCACGGCCACCATGTGCTACACCTGGACATCAAGCCGGACAATCTACTGTTGGCCGCTGACAATGCCCTTAAGATTGTGGACTTCGGCAGCGCTCAGCCCTATAACCCTCAGGCCCTGAAGCCTCTTGGTCACCGCACAGGCACTCTGGAGTTCATGGGTAAGAGGGCCAGCAGCCGTGTCATGGTATAGAGCTAGAGGCTTGCCACAGGGACATGCCAGGCTCAACCCCTCCACCCACACATGTACCATTCATATACATTACCCGCTATGTAAATAATGAACAAGAGTTGGTTTTTTTTTTCATTGATCTTTACAATAGCCCCAGAGTTGGGCACAACAGTGCTCCCTTTTTACAGATGAGGAGGGAGAAGCACCCTGACATTAAGTTATTTGTCCAATTAGACAGTTACAAATTACTGCAATGGGATTTGCAAAAGCTGGAAAGACGAAAGAATCAATTACAACTGTACCGAGCAGGGAAGGCCAGTCATTTAGTTACCTGCTAACTGGTACTTATTATCGTTATTCCTTAAAGTTATTCTACAAGCCGCAGTTTAGAGACAAGACAATGGGGAGCCAGGGAGGTTTATTAAATCACCCGGGATCCCATCGTGAGAAGGGGCAGGCTTGGGATTAGCAGCCAGCCAGGCTGATTTCAAAGGCTCTTAATCTTGGGGTTGGCCACATTCTGTGTGAATGAGAGAGAATACTGCTTCCGAGCTGGTCCGGGGCAGCTTGTGACTTTGTATCTTGGGTCTTCTTGAATCTCCATTACTCAGTGCGTGGGTGGCCCACATCACCCCCACATTTGTCCTGCCTACTGACCTCTAAGACTTGCTGTTCTGGTTCTAATCATGCTTTGGTAACTCGGCCACAGTCCTGCTTCTTAAGGCCCCAGAACTGCCCCCCCCTTACCCCAACCCAGCCTCCCTCTCCCTGTTCCCCTGCCACAGGGAACCTAAGCCAGCTTGACCTCTGTCTTTTGTCAGCTCCTGAGATGGTGAAGGGAGACCCCATTGGCTCTGCCACGGACATCTGGGGCGCGGGTGTGCTCACCTACATCATGTGAGTGGCCTGGCCCTGGTCCAGCCCCATGCTTCCTCTGCCCACGATCCTTCCCTCTACCTGTTTTAGATCTCACCCACTTCCTCCCATCCCTCCCTCATCTTGCATGCCCTGTCTCCCAGGCACACAACCAAAAGCAAAGTGGCATTGTCCTTGACTATTGTGCCCCTCCCAGATGCCCTCCATGAATGTGTCTTGGGCCTTTCAACTACACATCACTCTAAGGTAGAGGCAATGGGAGGGACATCTGAGATGGCAATTCACCTTTCTTCCACAACAGGCTTAGTGGGTACTCCCCATTCTACGAGCCAGACCCCCAAGAAACAGAGGCTCGGATTGTTGGGGGTCGCTTTGATGCCTTCCAGTTGTATCCTAACACATCCCAGAGTGCCACCCTCTTCTTGAGAAAGGTCCTCTCAGTACATCCCTGGTGAGTAGGCCCCCTATCTGCCCAGCCTCCAGTGGTACCCATCTCTGAATGCAGACCACCATGGCTTCACTTGGCCAAAGACTCCCAACTCCTCCATAAAGTGCAGCTACAGCAGGAGCTGTCACACTGCCTTCCATTTAAAGCCTGCAACAGCCCTGGGAAAGGCAGAGTCAGTCCCTATTGCAGAGACTGGGAAACTGAGCCCACGAGCTGCCAAATATCAGAATCAGGATTGATAAATGGCCCGAGGGAGGGAACAGCCTGCCTTCTCCCAGGGCTTCTTTCCTGCTTCATGATCCCTGGCTTGCCTGGCAGGAGCCGGCCATCTCTGCAGGACTGCTTGGCCCACCCATGGCTGCAGGATGCCTACCTGATGAAGCTGCGCCGCCAGACACTCACCTTCACCACCAACCGGCTCAAGGAATTCCTGGGCGAGCAGCGGCGACGTCGGGCTGAGGCTGCTACCCGTCACAAGGTGCTGCTCCGCTCCTACCCTGGCAGCCCCTAGGTGGCACAGACCGCAGCCCGGCCACGGGCTTCAACTTGGGTTCTCACTCGCGCTGCCAAGGGACATTCCAGAGCCCATGCTGAGCTGGACAGGCAGGGGCTTCAGATACCAGCAGCAGCAGCAGCAGCAGCAACATCTGGCTGGGCTATTACCTCATGGACCTAAGAGGACAAGGCCCTGGGGCTTCAGCCGAATGTCACCCCGGCCACAACCAGAACAGGAGACCCACTGGCCAGGCTGGGCAAGGGTGAGAGCAGAAAGAGGCAAGGAAGGAGTTGGGAAGTGAAAAATGAGATGGAGGATAGGGAAGGAGGAGCTGGAGGAAGGTTCTAGGCTGGAGTGGAATGCTATATCTCAGGGAGAACCCAGAAGGGGACATGGCTGAAGAGGAAGAGGGACCCCGTGATGTGGGAATGTGGTGGAGCGGAGGACAGGACATAGAGAGAGTGCCAAGAGCCAGAGCAGAGACATAAGGGAGGGCAGAAGAGTGGAAGGCAACAGGAGTGGGCTCAGGGGTGGCAGGGCAGGCCAGCAGCTGCATCTTCAGAAAGAGAAAGGAGAAAGGCAAAGAGATGTGTGCCTGAGGCCACTCCAGCTGGTCTCCTGTCCCAGCTGATGAAGTTCTGGGTATTCTCCACTGGCCCAGGGATGTCCTCGCTGCTCCTCCATGGCCTTTGCCCTCCTTCCCATTTGTATTTATTTATTTATTGCCTTTTGTGGAGTTTCCTTTCTATCCAGTCCCTAGTGCCTATGTTGTCCCGACCATCCCCCTTCAGTCACCCAGCTGTCTGTGCAGCTGTCTGTCTGTCTGTCACAAGGAAAATTAAAAAAAAAAAAAAAAAAAACCAGCAAGCAGCAGGACCTGTGTGTGGTCTCTGGGTGGGGTGAGGAAGAGGAGGAGGCGGGGTGGCTTGGAGTGGGTCCGGACTGGGGCTTCACCCACTCTAGGCAATGACAATGTGTTCAGGGGTCGACCATCTACACCACCGAGCACCTTGGGGCCTTCCAGTCCCTCCCTTGCCTCTCACCCCCTTGTATTGCTAGATAAAGGAAGACTGTAGTCACTTTGCAGTTTCTGGGGTGCTGGGAGACATACTGAGTTCCCATAACCACCTTCTCTCTTGACCCCAGGGACCCACCTCTGCTCATATGCTCCCTCTTTGTAACTTGAAGAATGTTGGGCTCTAGAATGGACCAGCCACATCCCAGGCCTATCTCAGCCTAGCTCTTCCTTAGGACTAGGGAGAGATGGATTTCATCTCAGTAATTACGTAAAAAAGAGACAGCATGAAGAGCTGGAGAAGACACTAGGAGAGGTCCTGGCCTGAGGTTTTTGAGGATTTAAACAGATCTGAATGTATGGAGCAGCTGTGAGAGCGAACAGGGCAGCTAGCATTTTCCTAGGGTTGAGAGACATATTCGGTTAGACCTTCTTGTCTCCAAGGCAGGTTAGGAGTCTGCTGGGCAATGACTGGCCACGTGCAGCATCGAAGAATGGTCACAAGGTCCCAGAAATGAGCTTCCTAGACCGGAGGTAGAGGAAAGAGGGAGCTAGGTTTCCTGAGTTCTACCTTGAAGCTCTACTCTTGGCAAAATGGAAGGAACAAGCTTCTGCTTGTAAGTCGAGAGCTTTGGCACTGGGTTGAGACCCCTTGACTCAAGCTTCTACAGCTGATCTGGCTTCCAGGAGGGAGGCAAGGCTCATCATCGTAAAATAACAAGACGTTAAAAGCAGAGATAGCGGGGCTGGTGAGATGGCTCAGTGGGTAAGAGCACCCGACTGCTCTTCCGAAGGTGATAAGTTCAAATCCCAGCATCCACATGGTGGCTCACAACCATCCTTAATGAGATCTGGCGCCCTCTTTTGGAATGCCTGAAGACAGCTACAGTGTACTTACATATAATAAATAAAATAAATCTTTAAAAAAAAAAAAAAAAAAAAAAAAAAAAAAAAAAAAAAAAAAAAAAAAAGCAGAGATAGCTTGCCCACCCATCATCCCAGTTATCAAGATATACAGTTTGCCTGCGAGGATCTCCAATCCCTCACACATTGCAAATGCATTCATATAAAACTCAGGCACCTGAACTTGTATCTTGATAAATGGAAAAAAAAAATTCCTCTCCCGTCCCCTTTGATCTGCAGTTTCCTTCCCACCTCCATTGGAAATGGCACGTGAACTGCTTATTCCAAACACGGTAGAGCCAAGGTGATTTATGTCACCAGAGTGGGTATCAGAATTGTTCTGATCAAAAGGTTTGCAGTACTAATTCTCATAAACCAGTGCCTACAATGCTCCCACCTGGTTCCCTAGCCTACAATGACAGTGTTCCACTCAAGCCCTGGAGAGACGATCTTTATCACAGGCAGTCTTGTGCCCCTATGCACAAGGGTATGCCCCCCAAAGGACTTCCCCTATGCACAAGGGTATGCCCCCCAAAGGACTTCCCCTATGCACAAGGGTATGCCCCCCAAAGGACTTCAGCAGACCTAGAGGTTGGGGAGTCAATTATAATGTTAACCTTCAAGGATGGTAATGACCATCCAGACCCTGTCCTGTCACAAAGATGCAAGAGAGGCACTGGGGAAAAACAATTCAGGGGTTACCTCTCCTAACTTCCAGGTTAAGTGTCTAAGTGGGTCAAGGGAAAGGGGCAGAGATGGTGTGCTGGCAGACTGCACAGAGAGCAGGCCTCAGTTCTATTACGAGAGCTCTGAATACAATACTGACCCAGCCTGGAGGGATGGGGGTGTTTCAGAAGAAACTGAGAGAAAAGGGTCTGCCCTGGCTTCTGAAGGACATAGTTCTGGCAAAGGCAGTGCAGCCAAGCTGACGTGATGAATCTCAACTTTCCTGGACCTGTTTATCTGCTGGAGTAAGGAAGCAAGGAGCTGTGCTACAGGCCTAAGTAGTACCGTCTCCAAGGACCCAGAGGTAGCGATGGCTCTGGGAGTGCAAGATACTGAACTGGCCACCTGGACCAGTATAGAGCATCAACGAAGCCAACTAGTGCTCAGATTCCATGGGCATATTTATGGAAGGCTCATGTGCCTACGCTCATACAGCATCACAGTGTGGGCATCTGCAGTGGTAGTATCCAGGCGGGAGTGCATTTGTAGCTGGGCCTAGTCCAGACCGAGTGAGGAGGAACCCACCCTCCACACTGACTGGAGAGCATGACAAGCCTCGCAATTTCCTCCCTTACTTCAGGACCGGATCCCACCCAGACTGAGAAGTCAGCCCGGGGCTCCCATCCTAGGATTCTAGGGCCCAAGGTCACAGTGTGAGCCAGGATTTAAAATCTAGTTCTCTGGCTCCCAACCCACGGCACTTTCCACAGAGCTGTCTCCGAAGGACTTGTGAGAGCTGTATCTCTTTTGATCTTCTACTTGACCCAGAGAAAAAGGGACAGGGATAAGTCCTGTTTAATAACTAAAGAGATAAAATGTAAAGGCTAGTCATCTGTCTAATAACATACTGTGAATTCAAATGCATCGTGTGGAGTTAGGGCCAGATATTCCTTGTCTCATGGTGATGCTCTTGTCCCATGGTTGGGATCCCCTGTCCTTCGTTGAGTCCATGCTAAGGTACAAAAGGGACCTCAAAGACGCCATGGCAGCACTGACTGCCCACTCCATGTCTGCCAGACCAAACACAGATAGGACATCAAGGACCACGACAGGGAGGTCTAGGATCTGCATCCAAGGCAGGGCTGAGACTGGGACCTGTGTGGTATTATTCCCAGAAACTTTGCAGACAGACGAGGGTCTCTGGACTGCAAAGAGTGAGCTTTATAATTAACTAAGCTCATTACAGAGATAAACTGATCCACAGATCTACCCTCTGTCTCTCCACACCTTCCCCAGGGTGTTGAGATTGGTACCAACACCACCAGCGCCTTACCATTCCCCAGGACTACCGCACTGAGCATGGCCCAGGGGCTTTGCTTAGGTGGACGTGGCTTGAAAGGGACCATCAGACCTTTTGCCCTGGCTGCGAGCCCAGGTGCTGGTGAGATCCAAACCCTCTTCTGCCTTGCTTAATAAAACTGCTTTCCTTCTGACCCTCTGCGTGTTTGTTTGTTTTGTTTTCCATCGCCATTTCTTCTCCCTGCTCCCCTCCCCCCCAATACTTATTCCAAGACCCACAGGCCAAGGCCACAGAATGTTGGAGTTACTAGGAAATCTGGAAAGCTCCCCTGGTCTGATGCTTCATTTTACAGGTAGTAGTCATCCGGAATAGGATTTCTCTCAGTGACAAACTTCTCAGCCGGACAAATTTTTTGGAACTGTGACTCCCCCTTTTCTTTTGCTCAGTCTAGGCTCAGCCCCTCCTGGCTGTTCCAAAGCTGGCCACCCAGGGGATTGTCCTGTGACTTAGTTCTCCGCTGTCTCTGAGCCCATACTGGAAAAGCTTAGGTCTCAATCTCAGTTTCCAGGCCTAACTACTTAGCCCCCATCCTCACTCTTCTCTCTCCTCAGTTAAGCCTTGCTCTACGGTGACTTGACCGAACGCACCAGGTTTCCAGCACGTTTGCCAAGTGTCTTATTGGAGTTGGAGAGAGAACGTTTTCAAAACTACAACTCCCAGCAGCCCCTGCGAAGGAGCTCTCGCGGATTGCAAGGAGACACGTACGCGGAAGGAGCAAGCAGTGGCAGGCGGCAGAGCTGGCGTAAAGGGGGCTGGTGGTAAAAGGATCTACATGGTGGAGGGGGTGGTGGGCAGGGTAGGGGTAGCGAACGGACCCTGGACGTAGGGAGGGCTCACAGGGCCTGTCTTGCTCTCCTCATGCCCACGCTTGTGTTGGTTCCATAACCAATGGCTACGAGAAACTGACGTCTATTGGACTGACTCAGTTGTGGGGTCCAGGTCAGCAATCAATCTTTGGAATCCAGAGATTCCGCACCAGTATGCGCACGGCTGGAGTAGTAGGCTCAGCGTTTGACATGTCAACGGAACCTGTCTTTTGATTCGAGCACATGTAGTAGTTGTAGAATTCACATCTAGAACCTGGAGTTGTTAGGGTTGGTGCTCATCAAATGCAGATTGGTGTTAGTTCTGTACATGGGGCTCATTCATAAGATTGAAATTAAATACCCGGAGCTCACTCAAGGTTTGTGGTTCCATATTCACCACTAGGATTCGGAGCTGAACATCTAGAAGGAGGAAGCAGTCATTTGCAAGGCATTGGGACTGGAGGTTTCAGTTTTGTGAGATTTGGGGTCCGAGAAGGGGGCCCGTTGAGTACCCGTGTTTACATAATTTGTTCATGGCCAAAGAGAAGTCACTAGAGATAAAAGGGAGGGCTGCAGGTTTTTAAAGCCATCTGAGTTCTGGATTGGGTGTGCCCAAGAAAGGACTATACTGAACTTTGATGCTTACATCCTAGGAAAGGACTATGTGTTGTAATTTGGGAGTATGAGATCTGGTTGTAAATCTTCTGTTGTGGTTTGAGGTTTAGGTAACAGCGCTCATCATGCTCAAAGCTGTGATTCTCATTGGAGGCCCCCAGAAGGGTGAGGAGATTGGGGGTAGGGGAGTGGGTGGGCCGGAGAGGTCGGTGGGGTTGGGACACAAGGAACTAGGAAGCTAAAATGTTCTCTTGTCCTCTCTCAGGGACTCGCTTCAGGCCTTTGTCTTTTGAGGTGCCCAAACCGCTGTTTCCTGTGGCAGGCGTCCCTATGATCCAGCACCATATAGAAGCCTGTGCCCAGGTAATCCCACACTTCCTGCCCCTCTCCTTCATGTTGTGTGTCTGTCTTCCACTTCCCAGCCGCCATCTTTTCCCACCAACTACGGACGGCTCCACGGGCTGCCGTTTGCAGGCGTCTTGCGAGTGGCGCTGCTTCAGGCTGTGCATGCAGCCAGCCCTGGTGACTTCCCTGCCTCTTGCTGTTGCTCAGATTTCACACCTAGTTTTACAGTATGGAACGTGAAGCCAGGCAGGGATCTTAAAGGATAAGCTAGAGCCATAGTAGGGGACATCAGTGATAAAGCACGGAGTCCCCATGCCGTAGCTCCTTTTCTTTATTGCTCCGTTATTTGGGATAGACAAGGTTTGAGTCCTATCTTCCTGCTGAGACCTGGAGCAAGCCAAATTTCAACTTCTTTTAGCTCTAGTTTTCTTATCTGTAAAGGAGATTAAACCTCCCATGCAGAGTGTTGAAGGTGTAAAATGCCTAATTCAATGCAGACCCCCTGATAAATGACCCTGTCATCTTATGCTGGAATCAAACTTACAATAATATATAATGGGAGATGGTTTGGTGGGTAAGTGCTTGCTTGCACAAACGGGAGGCTGTGAGTTTGATCCCTGTCGTCACCCTTTTAAAGAGCCAGTCTTGGTGATGGGTGTCATCTTAGGACTGAGCAGGTAGAGAAGGTAGATCACTGGGGCTTCCTGGCCAGCCAGGCTAGTCTAATCATTAGGTCCCAGACCCCAGTGAACTAGGGATCGACCCTGAGAAGGTGGGCTACTCCTGAGGACAGAGCCATGTAGAGATCCAAGATGACCTTTGGCTTCCATGTGGTTGTTTACACAGGGGCTTGTGTACCCCCCACATATGCATGGGCACACATACACGAGCTACAGATACAACTCAGAGACAGAGCCTGTGTCTAGTATGCATGAGGTCTTAGGTTCAATTCCCAGTGCTGGGGGTTGAGGGAGGTGACAAAGAAGGAAAGGCAGAAAAGATGACTGGATTAGACATTACTGTGGCTTGGTGGACAAGGTTGTTCCAGTCCAGGTACATGGGAGACTATAAAAAAATGGAAAGATTGGAAAAAATTGAGAGAAAAGCAGGGCAGGATGGCTGATTACCCAGCATACCCACTGGAGCGAAACCTTTATCCTCTAGACTTCTGGACCAGTACCCAGATCTTCCCAATTCCCATCAGAAGTTTTTCTTGCAACCTCTTCCTTTGTCCTAGGTCCCTGGGATGCAGGAGATTCTACTCATTGGCTTCTACCAGCCTGATGAGGCTCTTACCCAGTTCCTGGAAGCTGCCCAGCAGGAATATAACCTTCCAGTCAGGTGTGTGAACGTGTGTGTGTGGGGGGGGGGGTCTGAGAATGGGTTGAGTCACCAGGGTTCACCCCTTACCCAAAAGATACTTATTTGGGGCATCAAAATTACTTTTTTTTCCTTCAAAGATTTATTTATTTATTTATTTATTTATTATTTATTTATTTATTTTTATTTAATGTGAGGACACTGTAGCTGTCTTCAGACACGCCAGAGAGGGCATCGGATCCCATTACAGATGATTGTGAGCCGCCGCTATGTGCTGGCTAGGAACTGAACTCAGGATCTCTGGAAGAGCAGTCAGTGCTCTTAACAGCTGAGCCATCTCTCCAGCCCCCAGAATTACTTAATACGAGGTTTCCTTGCAGACCAGAAGTACTGCTGACAAGGGTGGAGGTATCAGGAGAGGGTGTGTCAGGTGCCCTCTTGGCTCATGGTGTCTCACTCTGCTGGCTGGGGCTCCTGGGGACAGGTACCTGCAGGAGTTTGCTCCCCTTGGCACAGGAGGTGGCCTCTACCATTTTCGGGACCAGATCCTGGCTGGGGCACCCGAGGCCTTCTTCGTGCTCAATGCTGACGTCTGCTCTGACTTCCCCTTGAGCGCCATGTTGGATGCTCACAGGCGCCAGCGCCACCCTTTCTTACTCCTTGGCACCACGGTGAGAGAGAGGGCTGGAAGCTGTAGAGACTGGGGCCACTCTAGGTCTTGGGTAGGGGTGGTGTCATGAGGGAGATGTGCAGTATACTCCAGCAGTTACAGAGGTGTCACTGGCAACCCTGAGCCCTTTGGCTGCTGGAAAGTAGAGCGGGGGGGGGGGAGGAAGGCGGCTGTCAGCTCTCAACTCTGCTGAAGGCCTGTCAGTGTCAGAGCTGCATGTCAGGTGCTAATGGGGAAGGGAAAGGAGAGAAAACAGCCTCGGCCCGCCCCAGAGGAGGCAGGTCACTGTCTTGGATAGAGAAAACAGCCTCGGCCCGCCCCAGAGGAGGAGGCAGGTCACTGTCTTGGATATGTCTGTCTCTCAGGCTAACAGGACACAATCCCTCAACTACGGCTGCATCGTTGAGAATCCACAGACACATGAGGTGAGAGGGGGACGAGGCTGAGTGCCTCTCTGTAAGATCAACCCTGTACCCCGCTGAGAATGCTTTCAGGAGGGATCCATCATATCAAACAGATAGGACAGTTTGTGTGCCATCCCCTCTCCCCCTCCCTGGTAAATCATCTTGTAGCTCTTTAAGAGAGAATGACAGGGGGAAGGGGCGCCAGCTCGTTTCTGTAGGAGTGTTTTTAATAAATGTATGCATGGGGCACTACCGGAACACAGAGAGAGGCCCAGCAAGAGCCTGATGCGAGGGGTCAGGGCTTCCTTCAGGAAACAGGTAGAAATGAAGGAGACTGCCGGCAGAGAGAACGGTTTGTGCAAAGACAGGCAGGAAGTCCACCGTGACCCATAATTACTGAGGTGGGAGCATAGTCGGCTAAGGCAAGGAGAGCCTTGTCCCTGTTTGTGAAAATCCCTGCCCCTGAGTCTCGTGGACTTAGACACACAAACCATTTGACTTGTTCATAGTTTAATATGTATAAACTCTACATGGAAAATATATGTGTATGCTTATATGCGTGTGCAGTTTTGTGGCAGGCACCAGTTAGACGTGAAAGAAAAAGAACCGCAGAACACATTCCCCACCTCTCAGGAAACCTCAGTCTAGGAGGAAGGATAGTCAAAAGCCAATCCTTGGCACAGTGGCCTGGGTGAGGTATGACGAGAGGCTAGGGGTGTCAGGTGCGAAGAGCTAAGTGGAGTTGATAGCAGGGTGACAAAGAGTAACAGTGTCATCTTGGTTCCAAAAGGAGGGTTTCCCAGAGGAAGAGGCAGAGAAGAACATCCCAGTGGCCGGTTATTTTCAAATTATTTTCTTGGAATACCAGTAGTTAGGGAGGATTGAGCACAGGTTTGAGGATTGAGCACATCCCTGGGGATGTGAACTACCCCATTCAGGAGTTGCTCTTGGCAGTAGAGGGGCCTGGTGGTGGTATGGAGGTCTGCCCTCCACTCTGAACTCTGCCTTCACTTCCTTAGGTCCTGCACTATGTGGAAAAACCCAGCACCTTTATCAGTGACATCATCAACTGTGGCATCTACCTTTTCTCCCCAGAAGCCCTGAAGCCTCTCCGGGATGTTTTCCAGCGTAATCAGCAGGATGGGCAACTGTGAGGCAGGCCCCATGACCCTGTGACCTTACCCCAAGCATCCCCATCCCAGACCCGTGCCCCTGCCAGGCTCTGCAGGGCCCATGTCACCCTGCTCTCCGGCTTTCTCCCTTCGCCCTTTCCCACTGTCATCTGTAGTCTGCCTTCCTCAGTCCCTCGCCTTCAAACCCATTCTGTCCCTCTTCCTTGCACACCCCAGCTCCTCCTCTGTCACCGCCTGCCCATTCTGCTTCTGGTCCATTTCTCTCCAGCCCTGGTTGTCCCACAGACATCTTTTGAGAACAGAAGGCAACACACACTTGGGTGCACATACGCTCAAGTGCGGACACGCACTTGCGCACACAGACACACACACACACACACACACACACACACTCGGGCTGCCCAGAGCCTTGCCAGCTAATGTCAGGTTTGTTCCTCCCAAGCCTGAAAGCCAGCTACTAGGTCTCCCCCTCCCCACCCAGCTCCCATCTCACGCCTCATTCATCTGCTGACAACATTTCTCACTCCACCATGTCTCTGCTTCTTTCCATCTCTCCTGGCCTCTCTATCTCTGTTTCCGCTGAGCTGGCATCTCTACCATCTCTTTCCCCCCTCTCTCTGTGACTGTCTCTGCCCTCACCAGCTGCCTTGCTCTGGGGTGAGTTTGGTTTTGTTTTTTGGTTTTTTTGGTTTTTTTTTTGTGCTATCTAGTGAGGGAGGGGAATTAGATGGGTGAATGGGGAGAGGGTGGGCATAAGCAGGTTATAGGAGGGATGGGGTCTAGGCCTGGGGCTCCCCAGTGGAAGCAGTCAGTCAAGGGGAGTAGAAGAGATGCCTAGGATTTGAATAGAGCTTGGTAAAGCAGCTAAGCTTAAGGAGTGGCAAAGGCCCTTCCACTCCTTCCTGGAGAGACTCCAGATTTGGACTCACCTAGGGATCTAAGTGATGTCTCTCCCTTTCCTGGCCAGGGAGGAGTCTCCAGGCTCATGGCCTGGCGCAGGGACCATCCGACTAGAACAGGATGTGTTCTCAGCCCTGGCTGGGCAGGGCCAAATCTACGTGCACCTCACTGATGGTATCTGGAGCCAGATCAAGTCTGCAGGGTATGTGGGGGTGGGGAAGACCCTGTACCACGGACCTTGAGACTTCAGAGTGTGGCATCTGCGGTGGTAGGCACAGGCCCTGCTGGACCCTGAGGGTCCCTCTCCCCTTTGGTTCCCAGCTCAGCCCTTTATGCCTCCCGCCTCTATCTGGGAAGATACCAGATCACTCACCCAGAACGGCTAGCCAGACACACTCCAGGGGGCCCACGCATCAGAGGTACCCACCCCTCCCCTTTACTCTCCCAAAGTCCCTGGGCCTACGCTCTTCACCTCAGGTGTGGAGATGAAAGCTCAGGCTCCTTCCCTCCCTATCCAGATGTGTTTTGGGGTACCTGCCCCCCAGGTTGTTTCTTCTGCTTCTAGGAAATGTTTACATCCATCCAACTGCTAAAGTGGCCCCATCAGCTGTGGTAAGTAAGCCATGGCCCCAACTTCAGGGAGAGGCTGTTGGGATCCGTGGGGAGACTGAGGGACCAAGTTCAGGTGCTGGTCTGTCTCCCTGCTTTGGAATACCTGTTGTATCCCCAAGTCCCTCCATTCTCCACAGCTGGGCCCCAATGTCTCCATTGGGAAGGGGGTGACCATAGGCGAGGGTGTGCGTCTGCGAGAGAGCATTGTCCTCCATGGAGCCACTTTGCAGGTAGGAACCAGGCACACAGCCAAGAGGCTGGGGGGAAGGGGGGTCAGGGATGCCTTCCAGAGCAAGAGGGGTGAACCTCACCCCAGGTTCTCCCTTCCACACCTTCCTGTGCCTGCCTCCCGTCCACTCACCCTGAGCCATTCTATTCCAACAGGAACACACCTGCGTCCTTCACAGCATTGTGGGCTGGGGGAGCACTGTGGGGCGCTGGGCCCGCGTAGAGGGGACTCCCAATGACCCCAATCCCAATGACCCCCGAGCTCGTATGGACAGTGAGAGCCTCTTCAAAGACGGAAAGCTGCTTCCTGCCATCACTATCCTGGGTATGGTTTGTTGGGGGTTGGGGGGGTGAGGGTTAGTTAGCAAGCTCCACAGGTGAAGGCTGGAGTCTGCAGGGGACGTTCGTTCTTGTGTGTATTGTGCGTGTGTGTGCATGAGTGTGTGTATGTATTCCTTAAGCAAACATTTACAAAGATCCTGCCATGTACCCAGCCTGAGGGAATCACTGGGGGATGAGGCTGGAGCACAGATGGGCAGGCCTGGCCATGGCCCCAGCTCCCCACCTCATCACCTCTCTCAGTGACCTGTTCCATGTGCCCTCATCCACGCTCCAGGCTGCCGCGTTCGGATCCCTGCCGAGGTGCTCATCTTGAACTCCATTGTTCTACCACATAAGGAGCTAAGTCGAAGCTTCACCAACCAGATCATCCTGTGAGGATGCTGCCAAAAGGCCCCCAGGACTCCCGCCCACTCTCCTTTGGGCTGCTGCCTGCCTGGTCAGCTCTGTCCAGAAAAGGACCTGAGGAAGCCACCTTGTAGGGAGGGAGCCATGTGTGTGTGGCCAGGGACACCTGGCCTCCCTCCCTACTCCCAAATAAACCCCTATGAACCTTGGAGCCAGCTTGGACTCCGCTTGTGCCTGGACTGGGGGTGGAGGAACAAGAGGGGCAGCTGAGTCAGGCCCCCCCACATTAGCATTTAAATTGGAGTCGTTGCTGCTGGCTCATGAATAATGAATTTGGAGTCTTGGTAAATCTCCCCCTCCCACTGCCTCAGCCTTCTGCACTAGCTGCTTTAGAGGAAGGCCCTCCAGGCTCCCTGGCCTCCACGACCTTCACCCTGCTTGCTGGCCTGCCTCCCCGGGCCTGGCTTTCCAGAAGGCTGAAAGCTGAAGGATTTCAGTGGGCACCCTTGCTGGGAGGCTGGGACGCAGGCTGAACACCCAGCAGCCCGCTCTCCTCAGCTCCATGCCAAGCCCCAGCCCTGGCCTGTTTAACGCTCTGCCAGCCCCATCTGCTCCCAGGCTGGCTTTGGGGAGTTGGGGGCTTTGCCCCTACCCAGGGGTCTTCCAGGATCCGCCCCCCCCCCCCAATCCTCCCGCAGAGGTCTGATTTAAAAGAGTCCCCTTTACCCCTTGGCAGTCTGAAACCTTTTGGCAGGTCATAGCCCTGCTCTCCGCACATCCCCATGTTTGCCCATGACCCCAGTGTGCCCCTCTTGGCACCCCCTTTTCCACAGCTGTGGGTGCTGAGTTTAGTTGCCAGATGAGCTGGTAATGATCGTAATCTGCTAATTGAGAGGAATCTAATTACCCGAAGAGAATAGGGGGGCAGGGTTTGGGTGGGAGACAGGAGGGGGTCCTGGCAGCCAGCTTGGGTGGCAAGCAGCAGGGTGTCGGGACCTTGTTGTCAACCCCAGGGTCTGGGACAGAGCTCAGGATTTCATAGCTTTCCGGGCAGGCAGTTAGAAAGATACATGGGGGTTGGACCATGGCTGACCTGGGGACTGCCCTAGAGATACCTCCCATGCCATGAGGGCTGGCTGAGAGCTGGGGGGGTGGGGGGGGGAGGATAGCTCAAGGTCTTAGCAATCCTAACCTGTAACCGGCATCTCCACAGCCCCTTTCCCTGGTTTCTTCCCAGCCTGGTCTCCAACCCAGACCTGTCACGTCTGCAACCATCAGCAGAGATGCAAACCCATTCAGCCTGGGGTCACATCCCTAAGGAAGGGGCTAGGAGAGGTTTGGACCACAAGGCCAAGCTCTGGGTTTTCTTCCCCTCCTCCCCCTACCCTGACCCTTCTGTTCCAAGTGGTTGGCAGAGGCCATGGCAGCTCCATCATAAATATGATAATTTAATTATTTTCTCAGCAAAACACCGTGAAATCCAATAAGTCTGTGTCAGGCCCTGGCCCCCGGGACCCCCCTCCTAGACCCAGTGGGGGTGGAGACATGATGGCAAAAGGCTCTGAAGGGGGAAAGGGTCAGTGAAGGTGGTATGAAGGAGGGAAGCTGAGACCTTCAAAACATTGCCCAGGCTGAGGGGGTCACAGATGCACGGTGTCTTAAGGGTGAGGGGGTGATGCCCTCACTCCTTCCGATCACTCTTCTGCACTGGGAGAAGCCAAAGCCCCATCTGTCTAAAGGGGGAGCCCACAGCCCATGAAGTGGGAGTACTCTGCCTCCAGAGAGGTAGCAGGGAGCCAGCCCCCTTATCTGCTACTCTGGGGACATGTGCCCAACCTTCATTAGCCTCATGGAGATATAGGTGTAGGAGGGTATTGGTTCAGGGGTGGGTTTGAGAAGGGAGAAGCCAGAAGGAACTGGGGTGGAAGGGGGGGTGAGCAGGGGGAGGGATGCGGGGGAGGGGTGTGCTCCCAGCCATTAGTGCTTTTTTTTTTCTCCCAGTTTCCATAAAAAGATTATTCTGTAAAATCAGCGAAGGGGAGCGAGCTGGGGGCTGGGGAGGGGGGGTTGGGTCCCTGGCATCAAGCTGGATGGGGTGACAGGGGAGGAGAGCTGAGGACAGGGACTGAGTATGGAGAAAAATTTGGATGGGCTTCAGGAGCAATCGCAATAGAGAGAGAGCCAAGAACGCTGGCTAGGGCTGGGGAGGGACTGGTCAGAGTGGGGTGGTGTGTGGGGAGCAGTGCCCTCTCTCATTCATGTCCTGCTGGGGTTGCCCAGGTCCCAATCCTACCTCCATCTTAGCCCCTCCCCCTGGCATTTAGCAGCCATTATGGGGGAGCAGATTGCAGCCTCCTCCCCCTCTCTGGGAAGCAGGCACAGCTGGGGCCCGCCACATCTGCCGCATCAGCACGGAACACAGCTGGGTGTGCCCAGAGCCATGCTCCCCAAAACACAAAGGGGGTGGGAACCAAGGAGAGCCCAGACCCCTGAGATAGACACACTGACACCTCTGCCAACAGACACTCCTCAACGGGAAGCAACACCCACCAACACACGCTCCCTGGGTGCAGAGACTGAGAACTGGCAAACACGCAATTACCCGGCCCCGCCTGCCACCTCCGCTCCCCACCCGCACCCCCCTCTACTTTCCTCTCTTCCCACTAAGGCTGCCTTCTGTCACCAAGCCATCTCTGAACTATCCTAGGCTAGGTTTAGGGGAGCAAGGGGTTTCACTGGCACCAAGAACACCTTTCTGGTAGGTCAAGGGATGGTAAGGGACGCCTTGGGAGCCCACCCTGGGTATCAACTTACTCTTCTCCAAGACTGTACCCCTCCCCATAAGGATGCCTACCCCTAGTCAGGTGGGGTTCTACGCCAGTGGACTGAGAGCATCAATGACCTATTCCTTTGACTCTCCTGTGTTCCACTGACCGCCACAAGAAGGCGCTGTGTGCCCTCGGTATCTCCAGATCCATTCTGAGCAGCTCCTGGGGCCAGCCTCTGCCAACCCTATTATTCGGCAGTCCTCTACCCTCCCCAGTACATCGCTTGGCTTAACTTTGCTACCCCAGGCATGTGTGGGGTGTAGGGCTGTTCATGACAGGAAAGTCCTCCTTCCCAGAACGGATGATCAAGAGTTTTCTTCTTTCTCCTCTCCTAGTTAATAGCCCCTGATTAAACCTGCCTCCTCAAAGATCTCCTTTCCCTGCTCGTCTCTGTGGCCGGGTGTCTTGCCCTCAGCCCTCTCCTCCCTGCCCCCTCCCATCATCCCACTCGGCAACCCCCCCCCCCACATGCCCCTCGGAGCTTTAATCCCTCCTGCTGCCGTACTGCCTTATCTGCTCCCAGCAGCTTTCGCTGCTGCAAAGCCCTCTCCCCCTCCTTCTCGGGATCTTCTCTCCCTCCTTCCTGCTCTCTCTGCTCTCTGACCAGCGCCACCTCCTGCCTAGCCTCTCTGTCACTCAGACCCCCATCTCGGGGCTCCCTGTCTGACACCAGGGATGAGTGCTTAAAGGCCCTTTGCCCTCTCTCTGGCGTCTGCTCAGGGTCTGTGGGCTGCCTACCTACTGCCACCCTCTCTCTTCTACCTCAGCCCTCTCCACTGACCCTTCAAACTTGTCTGCTTCTTGCCAGTCAGGATGTGTTATCTTTCTTCCTGTCCTCCCTTTCCACATCCCCTCCCTAGTTCCTCCAGGATTTCCCTAAGCTTGAATTCCCTCCTCTCCATTCCTGGTGACCAATGACCTCCGCTTGAGAATACCCAAATAGGGAGAGATGCCTGACAGAGGAGTGGGTGCTTCCCTGGGATAGCCCCGGGAATGCCATGTCGGGGTGCAGAGAGTACCGGTGACAGTGGGGGCAGGGCCTGGCGGTGGGACGCTAACCCTCTTCAGTTCCCTCAGATCACGTCCGGTCCTTCCCATCCCCCTTCGCGGGGACTCTCATTAACCGCTTCTCCTGCCTCGTCCGTGGCATAAATAACCCAGATAAATCAGCCGCCGTCCGCCCCCCGCCCCTCGGCCCCCGCACAGCCCGTTTGTCACTGCTGCTCGCTCGCCAGCCAGGCCTGGCCAGGCCAGGCACACCCCTCCATCCTTGTCCCTTCCCGCTCACGTCTACCCCACACTGGCTTCCCACCCCCTGGTCAGCACCAGGTCCAGAATTCTGAGCTGGGGCGGGTATCAAGGAGGTGGCCCTTGGGATCTGGAGGCTGGGGACTCGATCTATAGAATGCTCCTTAGGAGTTCAAAGGTTGTGTAGTTTATGAAGATAGCCAGCCAGCCAGGAGAGTCAGGAGCCCTCATAGGATAGGAAAGAACAGAAATGGCTTCCTTTGGGGGGGGGGGCGGGTCCCTGGGCTGTGAAGAGGTACCCTGGGAAACCTCTCAGGTTCTGCCCAGGGAGTCTCGGGTCTCCCTTTGGAGACATTTTGTTCAAGTAAAACTTCCAAGCATCCTCCCAAAACCTCTGACAAATCCATCTGCCCTCCCTGTTGGCTCCACCCTTTTCCTGGCTTGCCTAGCCCAACGTACTCTGACCTTTACCTCCCTCTCTCGCTAACCTTCTCTTTCCCAGTTTCTGGAAGCCTAACTCAAATCCCAGGGTGGGGATAACTGGGCTATGAACAAATCTGAGAAATGGGGATAACTGGAGGGCAGAGGAGTCTGAGTGGGGGCTCACATTCTGCCTGAACGGTAGCCCCTCCCCACACTCCAAACTCGGGAGTCCCTAGCAACCCCTCCCACTAGTTTACAGCTAGCTCAGGTCCTAGCCAGCTCCCCTCAGCCCTGCTTCCCACCCCCACCCCTGCTCCACCCCTAAGGGGGCAGCTGGTCCCTAGGGAATGGGTGAGAGAAACAGGGAAAGGCTGAGGGAGCTTGGGCGCAGGGCTGGGGGTGGGGGTGGGGAAGAAACTGGGCCGGGCCCCAGGGACCAGCTGGGCAATGAGCCGGGGAAGCAGCCGGGAGGCTAAATGAGGGAGATTATCACCCAACTGCAGCCGGGCAGAGAAGGAGGCAGGCAGGGAAGCAGGGAGAAGGGGGGGAGAGGGGACAGGGCCAGAGGCAAAGGGGGTATGGAGGGATAGAAAGGGGGCCAGAAGGGGCTGGGGGTGGGGGGAGAGTGAGTGGAAACCACCAAGAGATGGACTGGAAGGATGGGGATCCCCACTGAGAATAGCCTGATTCTAGGAGGTCTGGGAGACTGGATGGTAGGGACTTGGGGACAATTAGAGACAGCTGGCCACCGGGCAATGGTGGGAGTCTGTATGTAACAAGCTGCTGCTTCATTCCAGTGCCCTGGAGTTCCTCCACAGACCCCCACACCCCCACACCCCACTCCCGGTATGAGTTACCACCCAACATCTTTCCTTTTAGAGGTGGAAGACTCCCTGCTGACCTGAAGTTGGGGGTCAGGGGGGTATTACGATGGAGGTCAGCATGCTGTGGAGACAGCTTGACCCTGAGTGCTCAGCTGATAGCGCGGAATTCACACAGGATATCAGGGCAGTGATGGATGCTGGGGGAGACTGGGGGGCAGCTCCCACTTTCTTGGCAGAGTCCCAGACCGAAGTAACCTTAAAAAAGCAATTAAATCACCTTTTTTAAAAAAAAACCCAGTAAAGAAAAATCAATATTGGGAGAAAAGGGAAGAAAGAAATGGAGGGATAGTGGGTATGTGGTGCAGGGGGTGGGGGTTGGGGGACTTTGGAAAGGTCTGGAAGTCAACAGGGATGGGGGGAGGGAAGAGTATGGAAGACTAGTGCCAAGGTATGGGGTAGAGAGGGGGCTAGCTGTCTGTGGTCACTTGGACTCTTCCAGAAGAACTCAGCGCCTGCTTCCAGTGCCTAGTCAACTTCTGCTGTGTCCCAGCCAACAGCAGCCCTTGAACCTGCCCTCCCAGTGTTGGGAGCCTGCTGACCTAGGCTCATGGGAAGCTTGTGGGGACACCCATCTGTGGGGCCCTGGGAAGCCACTTTGCTGAAAGGCTGGGAACATCTAGTTAGAGCACCACGCATGGCTAGGACCAGGTGTGCAGGTGGATGACACACTGGGGTGCCCCTCACTAGAGGCCTGAACTAGCCTTGCAGCCAGGGTGGGCTGAGCAGCAGCCTTAATCCCCCAAGGGGAGCTATGCTGGTGACCCTCCCTCGGGCGGGGCCAGCCTGAGACTGCAGGGCCAGGCTGACGCAGGGGAGGGGTGGCCGTTGGACAGCGCGTGGACCTCGGGCTCTAATCCCCAGCAGCTGCCGTTTCCCTCAGATCGATTCCCTTCTCACTTTTTTTTTTTCAGCTGCTGGTTCCGCGGCTTGGATCGATGGAGCCGCCTCCCCCTCCCCTCTGAGCTTCCTCTCCCTGCTGCTCATTAGCGCCCCGATTAATCAGCCCCCCTTTCCTCCCAGGACAAGTGCTTCCTCTCCCCCATGAGGACTCACACTTTTACACACCCCAGGGGGCACAAGTGGACCATTCTTGTTACCCCCAAGCGGGAAGTAACAACATACCCCCTCCCGGTGAGCCAAGGGGGGCTTCCACTTCCTCTTGTGATGGTAACCCATGTGTCTGATTTTCCCCTCCAAGATAGCAGTCTGCAGGGCAACCCTGCCTAGCTCTGCCAGAGGACAGGACATCATGGGCACTGATTTCCTTAACATAGTATTTCCATTGAAGCCCCCACTCACCTTCCCACCGGCTCTAATAGCTCCCCTGGGCGCTTCATTTTCTTCTACCCTGCGTCTGAGCTCTTAGCTCCCCGGCCTGGTTCATACAGATTCCTCTCCTTTCCCCCAAGCCTTGTCATAACAAGGGATTTGGAGACTAAAGGACTAGTAAAGTGGCTACAGACAAGCAAGCCAGGCAGGGTGGCCTCTGCTTCAGTCACAAGAATGACTGAACCTGGGATTTGGGGGCAAAGTCAGAAAAAGGGATCCAGGGTCCCTCCTGGAGAGGGTAGGGATGCAGTGGATGTTGAAAGCAGCGGCAAGGCTCTAGGGAAGGGGAGTCTAAGTGAAGCCACAGTTGTCTCTTCATCTCTCTTCCCTGCCCTCCCCTTCTTTCCCTCCCTCATTCAAACAAGTGGCTCTCACAAGGAGTTGCTGGAAGCTGCTTTGAGTGGGGCAGTGAGATCCGTGGAAGGCTAGAGTCAGGAGTCAAGGAAGCCGGGAAGTGGGATTGATTGCCCCTTCCTGGGGTGTGGTCCAGAAGAAGTGGCGAGGAATGGGCTGAGAACTCAGCATAACACCATTCTCTGTTTGGCCCGAGACTAGGCTAGCCGTGGCCCCCACGCTTGACTAAGGTACAGCGAGAGTTTCAGAAGCATCCCTGATCCTGGAATCTCCATCCTGGTCTGGGGTAGGGTGGGGCTTTTTCCCTCCCTGGCCTGGCTCCTGCCTCTCGTGCCAGTGCCCGACGGTGAAACGCTGTTGACATGTCCTGAATTATTAAGCACGGGGTGGGCTCCAGAGCACATGCTGAGCGGAGCGGCTGGGGCTGCGCGGCGTGGCGGAGCAGCGCTTGCTCCCTCGCTCACTCGCTTGCTCGCAGGGACACACGCAGGGGCTGACAGCTGTGCGGGTGCTGATAAGGGAAGCCACAAGGAGACGATCGAGGAGAGAGACAAGCGGCAGCAGAGGCAGCAGCGGCAGAGGCAGCGCCGGGGCTGCGGAGCTGCTGGGAGTGGGAGTGACGCCCCCACCTCGGGCCCCCACCCTGTCCCCGTCCTCCTCCTGGTTGCCCTGAGTTTAGAAGAGCAGCCGCTTCCGCCACCACCACTCCGGAGGGCACCAGGGCTGCTGTCCAGGGAGGGACAGTAGCAGTGAGGCTCTGGCCAGTCCCAGCAGCCGGGGACAGATGCCGATCGAGATTGTGTGCAAAATCAAATTTGCTGAGGAGGATGCAAAACCCAAGGAGAAGGAGGCAGGGGATGAGCAGAGCCTCCTGGGGGCTGCTCAGGGGCCAGCAGCCCCTCGGGACCTGGCCACCTTTGCCAGCACCAGCACTCTGCATGGGCTGGGCCGGGCCTGTGGCCCTGGCCCCCATGGACTGCGCAGGACCCTGTGGGCACTGGCCCTACTCACCTCACTGGCTGCCTTCCTGTACCAGGCAGCCAGCCTGGCCAGGGGCTACCTGACCCGGCCTCACCTGGTAGCCATGGACCCTGCTGCCCCAGCCCCAGTGGCGGGTTTTCCAGCTGTCACCCTCTGCAACATCAACCGCTTCAGGCACTCGGCACTCAGCGATGCTGATATCTTCCACCTGGCCAATCTGACAGGGCTGCCCCCCAAAGACCGGGATGGGCACCGTGCAGCTGGCCTTCGCTACCCAGAGCCTGACATGGTAGACATCCTCAACCGCACTGGCCACCAGCTTGCTGACATGCTCAAGAGCTGCAACTTCAGTGGGCACCACTGCTCTGCCAGCAACTTCTCTGTGGTGAGTTCTACCAGCTGGGCCACCTGAACCTGGGGTGGCCAGAACTAATGTGGGGGGGTGGGTGGAGGGTGGTACATGAGGGTATCCTCAACAGGGCTTCCCTTCCTTCTGCCACCAGAGGCGGGCCTCGTGTCTCCCTCAGCTGGTGTTTCCCTCTGGCTCCTCAGTCCAGGAGCAGTGGATGCTCAGAAGGGCTTACCCTGGTGGCACAGCTCCTCCTCCTCTTCTGCTTCTGCAGTGTTCAAGGTTCAGGGGCCAGAGCTATTCCTCCTCGGAATGGACTCAGGGCCCTGAAGCTGGTCTTTATCCCAAGGCCAGACAGACTGAGCCCCACTTTGTTCTTGTTCTCCTTTTCTTCAGAGGCTACTGGATTCTTCTTCCCACCAAATCAAAGTGACAGGGAAAGGGTTGCTAGAGGGGAGAGGTGTCCCTGTCTAAGGAAGGACTGGAAGGGGAGGAAGGGCTGCTTTCTGGGGAGCTGGCCCAGCCAGCCAGCTGGATGGAGATGGTCTTCGTGTATCTTGGATGCCAGTCTCTTTCGTCTCTGTGCCTTTCACACACACACACACACAGCCCTTCACAGCTGTTCTCACACACCCCTCTTTCATGCTCCCCCTGGTCGGTCCTGCTTGCCAGTGCCCCCACCCCCTCCGGTCCCTGTTCCTGCTGCTCCCTTGCCTGGCTCTGGCTCTCACACTGGGAATCACTCATTCCGTCTCTGTGCATAACTCATCCTTGGAGCTGGCACACGGACACACACACTCCTACTGCTCAGGGACATGGTTTCCTTGCAAACTCCCTGCCATGCATGCTCAGTGTCCCTGTCACTACACTCATGCACACCTGCACACCCACACACCCAGAGAGCTACTCATTCCATGCCTGTACCCCAGCTCATAGCTGCCAAGGATGGGGGGTCACGCTGGGGATGTCATCCCAGCTCCTGACACCAACCTACCCCAACTTCTGCTCACCATTCTCCAGGCAGAGACGATTGGCACCATCACCCCCATGTATGAGAACACAAACACATGTGCCCTCAGCAGGAGTGAAGTGCCAGTCCTGCCTGCTCTCCTTGCATACCTCCCGCCATCAGGTGTATGAGCGTGGGGGATGTGTCTTGGATGCTGTCAGGTGTATCACACACACTCACAAGCTATGAGTGCTTGAGTTTGTCCCCAGTCCCCAGTTGATGCCTCTGTGTGTGTGTGTGTGTGTGTGTGTGTGTGTGTGTGTGTGTGTTTTCTCATCCTTGTGGCTATTGGCTGGTACATAAGCAGATGTATAGTGGCACCAAGGTGCCCACTCACACCCAGCCACCAGCAGCAATGGGTATGTTCCTTCCTGAGAGCCTAGCTCCTCACCCATAAGCTCTTCCTCTCCCTGCCTCAGTGTTACCAGGGAACACATATCAGCCAGGTTCCTGGCCCCACCACATCCGCAGTGTCTAGGGCCTCTTGCTTTGGGTTGTGTGGGTGGGTTTGGTGGAAGGAATTAACATAAAGAGAGGGGCAGGAGGGAAGGAAGATTGTACCAGGAGTGGAATTAGGGAATAGCAGTCTGTTGTCTAGCTAGCTACACACTCTGACTTCTAGGAAAATAGAACACTGCTCTCCAAGACCAGAGCTAAGAGGGGAGTGATGTGTGAAGAGAGTGTGGCCATTGGGAATCCATGGGACTCCTGCCTTGAGGCCTCACCCCTCTGTAATGGGGGTGGGGAGGAACTCAGTCTCAGCAGGTGCTGCTGGGGCAGAAATCAATGGGGTCTTTGTGTCCCTGAGTTTGTGTCTTAGCTCCAGTTGGGGTGGGCAGGAAAGGGGAAGGGCACCGATGACACAAATCAATGGAGCAGAGATGGAGGGCACTTAGAAAGTGAAGGGAAGGTGACTGAGGGTTTCTCTTAGGGTAAGAGGTGTCCAGAGAATACAGGGGCAGGGATTCCCTTGATCAAAGCTTGACCAAAGTTCTTGGAATCCTGGGGATGGATGGAGAAGAGGAAGGGCAAGGATAGCTTTCCCTAGGTTCTTTGGTATCCTGGAGGGTTGGTGGGGGGGAGAGACAGAGACAGAAACAGAGACAGAGACAGAAGCAGAGACAGAGACAGAAACAGAAGCAGAGACAGACAGAGACAGAGAGACAGAAACAGAGAGACAGAGGGGAAGCTGGTGGGGCTATGCTGTGGGGCTGTCCAGGGACACCAGTGAAAGCAGGATGAAGCAAGCCCTGGGAAACAGAATTACCCTTTGAGGTTCCTACCCTCCCATGCCCACCCTGGCCTAGATCCATAGCCTCCTGCTCACACCTTGCCCC
Organism: Mus minutoides; assembly: GCA_902729485.2. Taxonomy (NCBI): domain Eukaryota; kingdom Metazoa; phylum Chordata; class Mammalia; order Rodentia; family Muridae; genus Mus; species Mus minutoides. The sequence goes on from LR750768.1 coordinate 161,841, forward strand.
CCACCTGCTACGTATACATTCCTCCAAGACCTAGAGTACTCGCTTGAGTCTGGGACAGTTAGGAACTGGACTGAGAGCCATGGTATTGGAGAAGATTGGATGTGTTGCCCGGGTGAGACGGGAGGTCTCTGGTGAGGACGTGAAGTCCGTAATTCAGCTCTGCGGTGAGGATGTTGGGTTGCATCATGGGGATTTGAAGGGGTTTGGTGAGGAGAAGAAGGTATGAGCTGGTTGATGTAGTACCTGCCAGGGAGTGGGTGACAGGGAAATGGCCAGTGACGGTGACAGACAGGCTACAGGAAGGGATTGTTCTGTGTTTTCTGTTGCCTTCCCTGTTTCCTCCTTCCCACTCCCCACTCTGCTGTGACCTTTCCTCCGGAATCCAAGTTAATAAATGTCACATTTTCCAGCCTATTTTTACTCTGGGTAATGTGCCCTCCCCCAGTCCCCTAAGCCGCCACTCTTGCTTCTGGTGCCACTGAGATCTCTCTCTCTCTCTCTCTCTCTCTCTCTCTCTCTCTCTCACACACACACACACACACACACACACACACACACACATACACACACACACCACTCCCAAATATCCTTTCATTTACTCCTAGCCAGGCACTCAAAATGCTGGTCTGTGGACCATGAGTGTACACTCATGCTAGGCCCCTTGATAGGACCTGTGGGGGACAGCAGAGAAGGGAAGCCCTGTCCTCAAGATGCCTTCAGTCTCATGGTAGAAGAGGGACAGGGATCCTCAAAAGCTTAAGCAACCATGCAAGAGTTAATCAGCCATGCAAGCCATGTCATAAGGTGCCAGGATTAATTGCCAGATGAGGTATGTAGATGGTAAGAGCCTGGGTTCAGGGAAGAGAGGCCACTCTGGGCTAAAAGAGGGCTAGGGAGGCTTAAGGGATGAGGCAGACAGAGTGAGGTTTGGAGAGGAGAGAAAGGCAGGGGTTCTGAAGGTGCCTGCTATGGCCTTTCCTACCCCACTGTCCTCCCTCAGGCCCCCAGCTCTTCTCTCCCCCAGTCAGCTCACAGGAGCCCTCTCCCATTCTCACCTCATACTTCCATTCACCCTGACACTGTAGGGAGCTCTCCCTTCCTCTTTGTTCCCACTACCCCCAACCCTGTGCCAAGCCCCGGGCTCTCTTCCTCCCCCATCACGGCTCACTCTCAGTCAGTTTGGTAGGAGGCAGTAGCTCTCTCCCTAGACTCCATGCTCATGCGGTACAAATGCAAAGGTGACAAGCAGCTCTAAAAGCCAAGCATCTCCTCTCGGTGGGGGCCAGGACCCTAGGCGTGAGTTCTGGAGCTGTCTGACTGTGTGGGCTTGTACCTCAGTTCTATTCTGTCGTGTGGCCTCGAGGAAACCAAAACGCTTTTATGAACACCCATTTGTGTATTTATTACATTGTCTCTGCGGTGGTTTTGAGGATAAGATGCCTGAAAAGAGTTTAGTACACTGCCTGACATGCACACAATGTGCACTCTGCAAGTGCCAGTTGTCAGAAATGTCACCGCAGCAGCTTTGGGCCATCTTTTATCTCACTGTCCTCAGTATCATCTGATGGCTTCTGATCCCTGCTCTGGAGCAACGCTGCTCTCTATCCTCTGGTCTTCCCTTAGACCTTTGCTGTTCGCTGTGTGGTTACTGCCTTCCCAAGCAAGCAAGCACGCACACACACATGCACACACACACACACGCACACACACACACACACACACACACACACACACACACATATGTCAGTGCTAGATGACAAACCTTTTGCAAAGATGGAGATATCCTATGTCTATATTTTCCAACATGGTAGTCACTAGCCACGCACGGCTGTTGAGCATTTGAAATGTGATTTGGCATGTGCAACCAGTGCATGTTATCTTGGACAACATACTGGTGACTAAGGTTCAGATTGCCTGGCTAAGTCAGGGCTAGAATTACAGATAGGACTAAATGATGATGTTTTGTAGGGTATGACAAAGCCAAGCTGAGGTCCCAGGTTAAGCTGGAGATGGTTGGAGGCTTTGGGGTGTCTGAAAGCATCGTGTGAATCACACAGATACTACTTTTCCCAGAGGCAGGCATGACCTTGCTCTCTTTTCTTCCATGCCCCTGCCTGAAAAATTGAAGCAGGAAGGAGGAGGGACTCCCTTAGGAGGTGGGGGAAGATCCTAGCTCCTCATTGTAGTGCCCCCCACCCAAGATCGAGGGTACAGACAGCCCCTAGAAGGGCAGGAGGCCAAGGCTCCATGGGCACCTCACTCTCTCCATTCCCCCTTGGCTCCCAGGCTTCCCTCCCCCTCCCAATTCTCCTTCCCTGCATGCTGGTGACTGCCGTGACTATTAATCACTAGCCCTGTTCTCTTCCTCTCTACTAATCAGGCACAATTAGACAAGGCCTCTTCCAGCTGGGCAGTCCCCCCCTGCCCTCCCCCTCCCTTTACAGCCCTCCCTATCCGATACCCAGGACAGCTCTGAGGCAATGAGGACTTCATGTAAGCCCTGAGCTACTCTGGTTGCCCAGTTTGGGGCTTTTCAGCAATCTCCTCTTTCCATTTGTCTCCTCCTTAGTCCCTGGTCTTGCCTAGCGCTGTAGTTTGGCCAATATTAGCAGGCTCAATCTCTAACCCACTGCCACTGTCAATCAAAGGGGCTACTCCATCCGTGCACACCTTCCAACTCCAGACCTTTCCTATAACCCTTGACTCTAGAAGCTGGGGGGAGGTGCATTTCTCCTGATGTTTGGTCTAGGCCTCTTACCTTCCAGATCAACTTTATTAACTCTGCCTGAATCCCCCAGGCAGTCCTCTGCCCCTACAGTTCTATTGTGTCCTGAGGTGTGACCCTTGTGCACATTTAGTGAACATCTGGATGAAGGCTGCTCCTGCCTATGAGGGAAAAGTTAATGAGATCATCTATGGCGAAGGGTCAGGTCTCTGCCTCAGTTCTAACTAACTGTTGCCCACGTGAGGATGTCTTCCAAGGTGTCAAAGGAAGCTCCAAATCTAGTTTATTTCAATAAAAATGTTCCCTGAGTTTAACAATCCTGTAGACTGCCTGCAGCTCAGATTGCAGAACCCAGGTGGGTAAAGCACACCTCTTACTTTGTACTGGCTGCTGCTCCTCAAGTCCTCCTAGAGGGGGCGCTCTCTATCTGGCCGCATTGGCAGTGAAGATGGTGGATCGAATTAAGTAAGGTAGTGTGCCTGAAAGGAAGAACAGGGAAAATCGTCACAGAGGGCTGGTCTTCAAGGGCAGTGGGGAGGGTCGTGAGAGACATGCCCCACCCGGCCCCACTCAAGAAGCCCTGTAGCCTCTTCATTAATCAGGAATCAGCCCCGAGCTGGGCTCATTATCAGCCCAGCTTCTCGCACTGCTGGAAGATGCTGATTAGCATCTGAAGAAATGGCCCCCATACTGTACCTCTCCTGGCCTCCTTCACGAACCCCCATCCCTGCTCTTGGGCTTCCAGGAGGAAACTGCCCCCTCTTGTGGTGGAGAGCAGGGTTACGGATATGAGATCCAGGTCTGGATTGAGGGGTAGAAAGGCTCAAACCTGGAGGCAAAAGGGTCCTAGAGATCTCAAAGAAAGTCCAGTCTCTAGGCTACTGGATCCAACCCTGGACAGGAAGAGAAGTGGAGACGGAGGCTGAGGAGGAGAAAGGACAGCAACTCTCTCCTACACACACACACACACACACACACACACACACACACACACACGCACACGCACACTTTCTGGCTCTCCTGTCTCCACAGGAGCAGCTAGGTCAAGGAGGTGGGACAGACAGCTCCATGGGCAGTGGGGAAAAGCCCTCATCTAGCAGACTTGTTATGCATTTTGTTGTCATTATTTTCTGTGACAGAGGCTTAGGCTCTTCAGAGCACCCTATCCCACCCCCCTGCACAGTGGGAGGAGGCAGGAAAACAGAGAGCCTCGGACTGAGAACAGCAAAGCTCGAATGCTGTGTGTCTTCCAGAAAGGGCAGGGATGCCTGTGTCTCTTCCCTTGGCTCCCGAGCAGGGGGGTGGCAGGGCAGAATATCCAGTCCATCCCCTAAATGTTCAGGGTGCCCTTGGGACACCGCTTGGGGCTGGGGGTGGGGGGAGCAGTTCCAGAGAGATAGGCATAGGCTGCGGCAGGAGAGGCAGCAGCGAGAGTTCAGAGAGGAGCCACGGGATGATTAAGGGGAAATGGAGGATTGATTTAGGAGGAAAGATTAAAGGAGCTAAATCCGTGGCGCTTGGCTCAGCGGTGACTAAGCGTGGACAGGATAATAGCTTACAAATGTGTGAAAGGTGTAAATACCAAGCGGGGGGCGGGGGAGGCAGCTTGGCTGGCCAGGGGAGTGGGGACAAGGGACTGGACAGACCCTGGGGAGGGCTGGAGACTCCTGGGCGACTGCACAGTAGAGTAGGCTTCTCCTTAGCAGGGATGAGAATGGAGGTTGGGATGTTTAAGAGCCTCTGGTTTCAAAAGGAGGTTTCATTTCCAGGGCAGAGCTTCCCAGACCTCGGGGTGAGTGAGTTCCACATTTCACTTCAGCAGGGCTAGAGACTAAGGTCACGAGTTCAAATCTACCTCAAGTCCTTCAGCGCTGCCTCAGCACCAGGCCTTTCGGTAGTTCCCAGGCTCACTGGCCACACCCAGCTCTGGTCCAGAGCTCAGTGTACACCGGTCAGCGCTATCCCTGCTCCCGCCCCTCTAATCTCCTCCCCGGCTGCGGCGGTCAGCGGGCGACGGTGTCTCCCTCCTCGGTAGAAGCCTCTGGCGCTGCTGTGTGCACTGAGGTCACTTTGCCGAGGAGCCGGAGCCGAGGGAATGCAAATGAGGTGAACCCAGGGAGGAGAGCGGAGGAGCCCGGAGGAGACAGAGGGAGGGCTCTGCTCGGTGATGGATGCCTGGCCCGCAGGCGAGGCGGCCAGCGGGAAGCATTGCCCGTGGGTGCGGCCTCGCAGTGCGGGGCTGGCAGCTAGGCCTGTGCTGCCAAAGTGAGCCTAGTGCAGGGGGTTTCTGATAGGAGCCCACCCACTCGTCAACTAGACGGACGGATGGACACCACACACACACTCTCTCTCCCCTACTCCACGTCTCCCCAAGTCTTGTTGGAATTGAAAACTCCCGCCCACCAACTGTGAGTGCTAAACTCTTCAACAGCTTTGTTTGCATCAGGCGGTGGGGATGCCAGGCAAAGACTTAGTTACTGATTAAAAACATTTGTCGCCTGCAAAATTCTTTCTGGGGTCTAATGGTTAGGCAATGGCTGCCCGGGGAACAGGTGTAACTGTTTACCTGGGTCCCAGAGTCCCGCCCTCTCTACTTGGAAAACAACCCCCGAGCTCCCAATTCCATACTTCTACTTCCACAATTTCTCACATGCTCTGGCTACTGGACCTTAGCCAGCTCCTCCTTCGCATCCACCATGGCTCTCGTGCTTACGTTTGAACCAACACTACCAACATTCCCAGACCCACCTTGGGGAAGAAGGCTCCTTGAAAAGTACGTGGGTGGCATTGGGCACGGAGATTTGGGCGCTAAGAACATGTGGTCTATCCGATGTCCTTCCTGGGGAGTGGGCCAGCCAGTTTACTCAAAAGAGGCTATCCCTCCAACCGGAAGCAGACTCCTGTTGCAGCCGCAGCAGCTGCCTTGGCTGGGATCTCCACCACAGCATGGAGCACTGCCAGTAGTATCTATTTGTGTGATTGTTAGGTTTGTGTTCTGTTCCCTCTTGTAGACCTGGCACTTTGAGTGTGCCTGGCACATAGTGTAGGTGCTCAGGGTTTAAAATGAACTCATGCCTCCACATCCCACAGCAAACTCCTTGAGGAAGACTGTTTTGTTCTGGGATGTATCCCCTGTGTCAGACACAGTGTTTGAAACACTGTAAAGGCTTAAGGAATACTGCTTGACACAGGGGCTATCCCAACACCCACCATTCTCTGCTCTGCTACATCATGTGACCGTGGCAGTTTCTTACCTTCTCTGTGCTGCCACTATCTCATCTGTGAAATGGGGACAATAAAAATAGATTCTATCTGGGGCTGGCGAGATGGCTCAGCGGGTAAGAGCACTGACTGTTCTTCTGAAAGTCCTGAGTTCAAATCCCAGCAACCACATGGTGGCTCACAACCATCCATAATGAGATCTGACACCCTCCTCTGATGCGTCTGAAGACAGCTACAGTGTACTTAGATATAATAATAAATAAATCTTTGGGCGGGAGCGAGCAGGGATAGAGTGAGCAGGACCGGCCAGAGTGAGCAGAGGTCCTAAAATTCAATTCCCAACAACAACATAAAGGCTCACAACCATCTGTACAGCTACAGTGTACTCGTATACATTAAATATATAAATAAATAAATCTTTTTTTAAAAAAAGAATAGTTTCTATCATTTCTTCCTCCAGCATTAAAGAGTTCATCTATGTAAAGTACTCACATCCCTGCTTTATTCAGAGCAAACATTCAGAAAATTGCTATTGCTGTTGCTAAGGTGTTATGTAATTATCTCCTTTCTCATGACAACTTCGAAGGGGACCTGATTTTATTCCCATTTCACAGATGAAAAATGGAGGATCAAAGAGATCTGAATCCCACAGACCTTGATAAAAACAAGTCCTGGAGGTAAGCCAGGCTGAGCTTTCCATCTGCTGAGAGAGCCACATCTCAGAGCCTGTGAGCTGTGCTCTGAAAGAGCTCCATGCTGATCACCCGCCAAGGGCAGACATCTTTACTAAGAGGCAGGACACCCTGTGAAAATGGATGTGCCGTGCTGTGCTGTGCTGTGCTGTGCTGTGTGTGCTGTGCTGTGCTGTGCTGTGCTGTGCTGTGCTGTGCTGTGCTGTGCTGTGCTGTGTGTGCTGTGTGTGCTGTGCGTGCAGTGCTATGCTGGATTCTCCCTTCCCTAGGTCAGCCCCTGCTCCCCTGCTGAGTGCCAGCCTGCTGGCTCGGCTGTAGCCAGCAGTTGTGCATCACTCTGGAGTTTATCTCTGATCTGCAGTCCTAACCCGAGGGGGAGGAATTGCTGTTGGCTTTTTGTGGAGGAACAAACCAAGGCCTAGAGAGACTGTCAGGCACCCAGCTCTTGATGGAGTGTCTCAGGCTGTTTACTAAGATGGTGGAAGAGGCAGGATTTGAACCCCGCTTTGTCAGGCTCCAAACTCTGTCCCTTCTCCTATGTTCTGTGGCATCGCAGACTGATGCTGGGGAGTCATGCATATGATTTCACTTTACAAATGTCTGTTGATTTAAGGGGAGCTCACTATGTTGCTGTAAATTCCAGGGCTGAAGCAATCCTCCTGCCTCAGACTCCTAAGTATCTGGGACTACAGGTGCTTGCTTTGGGGCTTGCTACTCTCTTTTTTTTTTTTTTTCCTTCAAGACTTACAACTACCCCAGAAGTAAGTCAGGCAGAAAATTTCTGGAAGATGCCATTTGATAGAAGAAAAAAACTGAGCTCCAGAAACATCAAAAAAAAAAAAATCACTAATGCAGGTTACAGGCAGCTAGACTTAGTGTCTACTGACTCCCAGGGAGGGGACAACATTAGTAAAAAAGAATTCTGACACTGGTTGGGGAGGCAGGCTGGGTTGTGAGCTGAATCTCATTATTTGTGTGCCCTTGGATGGGGAGCTGGGATCTCACAGGTTTTTGATTTCGCCGTTGTACAATAGGTCGTGGGGTTGGGGGTTGGTCTGAGTGATCCCAAGTTTCTGATCAACACAGATATCCAAGCAATTAGCACTGAGTTTCTTCCTCTGTCCCTGGAGAGGTGAGAGGAGGATGCATCCTGGGTCACTGAGCCTGCATCCTGGGTAAACTCATGGCTTAGGAGCGCTCCCTCCTGAGATGCTAGTCATGGCTGGATGAAGATGAGTCCAACCCCTTCTATTGGTCCACAGTGGATTCCAGGGTACGGCAGGGTGAAGGGGAATTCATTCCAGGGCACCTAAGAAGGAGGTATAGCAGTGGACCTCAACAGAGGAGGGCAGAGGGATAAAGGAGAGGGGCTCTCATCCACAGAGAAGTAGCTAGGAGGGAGGTACTGGGGTCTTGGCAGAAGCTGGGTGCCCAGAAGGCAGTGGAGATAAAGCCCAAGCTGCAGATTAGCTATGGGATTAGCTGCCTGGTCCTTGCTGCTTCTGGCTGCTTCTTATCTCCCAGAGGCCCAGGGCCTTCTCCCACATAGCTGAGTCCTGGCCCTACTAATTGGCTATTAACCCTGTGGGCTCTGTGGCTATAGGGAGGAAGAAGAGCTAGGGAGGGCTGGGGGTGGGGTGGGGGTGGGGGAGCCAGCAGCCAGGCAGGGAGAGCTATCTTGGGAAATGGGAGCTGTGGATGGATGGAGCTCAGAGGGCTGAGAGAGAAGCCATCGCTCAGGAAAGCAAGCTCTGGACAGATCTCTCCCAGCTCCTGATCATTGTCTCAGGCAGATGGGGAGGGAGAGGGAACAGGGAGGACATCGGGGCAACCTTGGGCCCATAGTAAAATCTAGGAGAAAGACAAGACATAGAAACTGAATACTTACATGGAAGATGGACAGAGAGGAAAGCAAGTAGGATAGAGGTACAGGGGACAAGGAACAAAGAAGGCAGACAGCATCCAGGCTTTGGGAGAGAAAGGGATTCGGAATGATAAACAGGCTAGCCAAGGGCTAGGAGCAGAGAAACTGAGTCTGGAGGCACAACTGGTTGGGTACCCAGAAAATGTAGACCCAGGGATCTACAGAAGCAGTCAGGAGACAGACCTAGAGCAGGAAACAGGCAGTGATTCAGGCCAGAGCTGCAGAGAGAGATAGAGTTGGAGAGGGACCAGTCAAGGGCTGGCTAAAGGAAGCTGGCAGAGGGGTCCTAGGGTGACCTGCCTACAGAGCGTTCACCTTTAGCTCAAGGAAGTTTTAAGGTTACATGTTCCAGCTAGGGCAGGTAGCATGGGATCAGAAGCTAAGATAGAGAGGTGTTAGGGCTATGATAGGATCAAGGCCCCATGGGCAGAGCTTAGAAGCTGAGGTTATCTGGAGATGGCCCTGCCACCATCAGAACACATCTTGGTTCTCTATGATTGGGCCTCTAGGCTCCCAACTCTTGTATTCACATCCTTCCAGGGGAGGGAGTAGTGGACAGCCAGTGGGACCTTGTGGCTGAACAGTCGTGCCGTCTCCATGGAAGAAGCTCTGGGCTGTGCTGCCACCAGAATTGTACCACTTAGGAGCCGGTGACTGGCTCCACCATCACTGCCTGGGCCAAGGACGGTCTCCAGGGCAACGACCTGCTCTTCCCAGCAGTGGGGCCTGACCCAAGCTGTGCAGGTGGCCCAGTCCTGCCAGTCTGGCCTGTCCAGTCTCCATAGAGTGTCCTTTGGACCTGGGCTACTTTTACCCACCATCGGTGTCACACATTGCCCCTTCTCCAGTATACAAGTACTTCACCCGCACATTTGCCAGGTAATCAACTCCCAAGTCAGGGCTAAGCTCCACCCTGCAGGGGGCTCGCACTGCCCAGTAGCGTGTGTCTGTGTGCACACACTGAAACATGTGCCTACAGTGTAGCTCCACCAAGGGCTAGGAGGCCCCAACCATCTTTCATCCACTGAGCCCGCAGCAGGTATCTCTTAAGTCCTGATTATGCTGTATATAGCGTTCTGCCCTGTCCAAAGCTCTGCTGCTCTTCCCTCGCTGTGCACGCTTAGCTGCTTTCCCTCTCTGAGCATCAATCACTCCATCCATCCCAGGGGGCAACAGTGATCACCTCATGGGGCTTGTGTGAAAGGGTCCAAGGAGAAGATCTATCAAAAGCACTTCTCAAAGGGCCTGAGACACATACTCATGTGTGAAATTCTAAAAGGAAAAGAAAGAAGGAAAGGAAGGAAGGAAGGAAGGAAGGAAGGAAGGAAGGAAGGAAGGAAGGAAAGAAATTTTGATCTGGGACAAAAATGAGGATGTTTGATCACGCCTTCCTCCTGTTCTCTGCCTCTTCTTCTGCTAAGCAGGAAGCAGGACTCGAGGCTTCAGGGAGTTGAAAAGCTGTGAGTGAGGCTAAGCTTTGGAGGCCGTGGCAGACATGGTCATGTGAGCAACACAAACCCGGGGTTCCCTCATTCAGCCTCTCAACTCAAGCATGCACTCCAAACAGGCTGAGTTGGCAGGAATGAATTCCAGCATCTTCTCGGCCTGAAACAGGAGGATGTCGGGTACTCACTTGCATGCTTCCTGTGTCTGTCTGTCTTTCCCACACCACTAGGGACCCAGGAGGCTTGCATTCTGTGTACTTCAGGTTCCTCTCTCTCCAGTCATGTCCTGAGAGCCTGTGACTAGGCCCAAGCTGTCTTGCTTGACTCTGGTTTGGCCTCTAGTTATTCTCAGTTTCAGCACCAGAGATGGAACCCAGGACCTCCCCAACGTAGGCAATCCCTCCACCTCTGAGCTAGACCCATGACCCTCTACTTTCTGAGACAGGTTCACTAAGTGGCTAGAGCTAACCTTGAACTCAGTTTGTAGCCCAGACAGGCTGTGAATTCTAGTCCTCCTGCATTGGTCCAGAGCTTCTGGGATTACAGTCATGTGCCACCATGCCTTGTTCATCTAGACCTTTCTACTTATTATGCAGTCTACAGATCAACAGGTTTGTAGAAAAACAGAATTTCACTCCCCGGAGTTCGTCTACTTCCATGATTTAAACCAGAACCAACACTTTACAAAGGGGATCTGGGTACAAATTGGTATTTGAAGAGTGCCGATCTTGGAGACCTCTGCAAACTGGTCCAGTTCTCTGAGCTTCTGTCTCCTCGTCTATGGAATGAGGATAGTAATACTGCCCTTGGGGGCAGTTGTGATGATTCTATTAGACTGAGCACCCAGCCTAACATGCTCTTAGATGTCTGTGGTGCTCACTCCTGCTCTCAGGGACATGCAGTGACGGAGGGTACAGGCAGAGACAGGGTTGGGATGAAGACAGAACCCAGAAGCTGCGAAGGGACAGGCGAGAAAGGGAAAGGCAAATGACCTTGGGAGGATGGGGCTGAGGAATGGAGCTGAAGGGAAAGAGGAACCAAGGAAAGGAAGTTCCACTGTGAGGCACATTCCGTCTCCATCCATCCTGAGGTGGAAGCTGGGTAGGTTTGGGTTGGAAGGATGCTGTATGCTAGCAATGAATGATAGGAGTATCTGGAGCCTTGCCCTTCTCACGAAGCTGTGCGGCTTCATTAGAGTCACCTCACCTCTCTGAGCTTGGTTTCCTTCTCTGGATCCAAGGTCGGTCATGAAACACATCTGAAGTCAGAGGCACAGGGTGGATGACACGGCGTAGCAGTGGATGTTTTCATGTTTTGTAAATGTCAAGGTGCCTGCTATGCGTCTTTTGTTGTTGTTTCAGAAATCAGTTTAAGTAAAGGCTATACTGGGGAGGAGGGTGTTGGTGTGTGTGTGTGTGTGTGTGTGTGTGTGTGTGTGTGTGTGTGTGTGTAGAAGAAGGGTTGCTGAAGCTGCAGGTAATCAAGGCACCAGAGGAGAGAGGACAGAACCTCACCCTCAAGGTGTCCCTGGTGATCCCTTCAGGTTGTTTCAGAGCTCCAAGTCCCACCCTCTGATCACTCTCGTCTTTCAGCGCTCTCCCGCTGCAGCCAAGTCTGAGCAGATCTTTTCCCTCCAAGTCACTTCAGGTTCCTTTCCCAGCTTTTACAGTGTGAACACGTTCCCAAGGAAAGGGGTGGGGGGTAATGTTGGAGCCCACTGACCCCTCGCTCCCAGAGAAGGCGCTGCCTGTGATGGGTTTGACCCAGGGCCACATCCCTGTGGGGTGAGTTGGGAGGGGTGGAGGGGCAATGACTAGAATCCGCCTCTTTCTTTCTCAGTAGCTTTCCCACTCCAGCTGCTCAGTGACTCTAGGCAGTCACGAAAATTCCCCAGTCCCGGCCTGTGCCTTCATCTTTGGGTCACCAGCGCCATCTGGTGTCTTTTGGGGAGAATGCTGGTCGAGGAGACATGAGCCGGGCTTTGGCTAGTAAAGGTTTATGAAAGTTCCTTAGGTGTCTCCACGATGGGACAAATGCATGGGACAACAGTCAGGCCCACTGCTCCCGTACAACTTGCTCACAGGAGTGGAAAGGGAGGGAGAAAGAGGGCCAGGGCCACACTGAAGGGTGACTTTAAAGCTAAGGAAAGCGTCTGACTTTATTCTCTGGAAAATGAGAAGCTGTCATTGTTTAGTTTCCGCTTAAAAATAACTTTTCCGGGGCTGGAGGGATGGCTGCTGTGTAAGAAATAGGACTCTGCTCTCCAACACCCATGTAAAAATCTGTGCACTGGGAAGAGAGAGAGAGAGAGAGAGAGAGAGAGAGAGAGAGAGAGAGAGAGAGAGAGATCCCAGTGCTAGGGAGGCAGAGGTGAGAGCATTTTTAGACTAGCCGTCCTAGCCAAACTGATCTCCATGTTCAGTGAAAGGTTCTGTCTCCAAAAGTAACGGAGAGAATGATTGAGGAGATACTGGACATTAAGCTCTGGCCTCCTCTGCATGTAAACACGCACGCATGCATGCACAAAGAATAAAATAAGCTTTATTGTGTATACTTGAGTTTTACAACATGATGTGTGCACTACAGAGACTAGAATCTGACGGGGGACTTGGTTGGTTTGAGTGTTTTGACTGCTGTGTGGAAAACAGAGGAAAGGGTTGGATGAAGGGAGCCTGGGGAGGCAGAGACCATTTTAGAATTGTTATAGGAGTGGGGGAGATGCAGATTTTAGGGATCCTTATTCAAAAGACCATAAGTAGCAATAGGAGGATCCTTTACTCAGGGGAGGGAGGGCAGGAACTGGTAGGATAGCAAGAGTTCTGAGCCTGGTGTGGTGGTGAACCTCTGGACGCCCAGCCTTTGGGTGGTTAAAACAGAAAAATTGGGAATTCAAGGCCAGCTACACAGGGAGTTCTTGTAGCTACACAGTGTAGCAAATCTTGGGCAGGGGAATTTCTGGGTTACTGCAAGGCCCTGAGGAGGAGCAGATCCAATCTGAGCTGCACAGTAAAAACCTGCCAAAAAATATTAAAAGAGCTCTGTGTCTTCTGTGTTCTTTCTCCCTCCAGGTCTACACTCGCTATGGGAAGTGTTACACCTTTAATGCAGATCCTCAGAGTTCACTGCCCAGTAGGGCAGGCGGCATGGGTAGTGGCCTGGAGATCATGCTAGACATCCAGCAGGAGGAATACCTACCCATATGGAGGGAGACAAGTATGCAGGCGGGAAGGGGAAAAGGGCCAGCTCAGGGATGGGGCCTGGGCTCGGCTTTCCCCATGAAGGGGGTTCTGAAGCCTATCATCTCTGCTGTGCAGATGAGACATCATTCGAGGCAGGGATCCGGGTGCAGATCCACAGCCAGGAGGAGCCGCCCTACATCCACCAGCTGGGGTTTGGCGTGTCCCCAGGCTTCCAGACTTTTGTGTCCTGCCAGGAACAGCGGGTGAGCATCCCCAGCTAGGCCTACGCTGGGCACAGGGCAACTCACTGCTTAAAGGGATGCTGGCCACATCTGCCTTGCAGATACTCAGTCTGCCAGCCCCATGGCCCTGGCTGAGGCTATTGACACTGGAAGACTGGCCCTGATGGACACGCTTGGCCTTGACCTTGTCATGCCCCATCTCTGCAGCTAACTTATTTGCCCCAGCCTTGGGGCAACTGCCGGGCGGAAAGCGAGCTCAGGGAGCCTGAGCTTCAGGGCTACTCAGCCTATAGTGTGTCTGCCTGCCGACTGCGCTGTGAGAAGGAGGCCGTGCTTCAGCGCTGCCACTGCCGGATGGTGCACATGCCAGGTGGGCACCTCCAGCCAGTCTTTGGTGCCACTCTTCTGAGCTCCTGAACTTCCAGGGGGCAGAGATGCATGCGTACCACACGTACACGCATCTACACGCATGAGCATGTGCTCATGTGTGTGTCTGGATACTTACACATGGGTCCGTATACTTGGGAGCGCATAGATATATGCATGCCTGCGTGCATGCTAATATATATTCGTGTGTATGTGTTTTGGGGTTGTGTGCATGAACCAAGAATGTGCACATGATTGTGTAAGGAAATGTACAATTACCTGCATATGTGTATTATGCATTTTTACTGTTTTTATGCATGTGTGTGTATACATTGATCTGCTGTGCATATGTGTAAACATGCATACATGTAGATGTCTACATAGGTGTGTGGTGAGGGAGAAGGGAAAGGACTGTAGATCTCAGAACTGTTCTTCTCTCCTTTCAGGCAACGAGACCATCTGCCCACCAAATATCTACATTGAATGTGCTGACCACACACTGGGTGTGTGCTGCCTTCCTCTTCCCTGCCTCTCATAATTCCTTCACCCCTCTGTGTGCTCATTTCCTGTGTCTTGTCACTTCTCCTCCCAGTCTGTCCTGGAGAGGTCCTGCTGAAGTTGAGCTCTGTTCATATCTCAGAGGGAGGTGGAGGTGAGGGTGGGTCCTAATGGCTCCTATAGGTTCTATAGGTAAGTGATGGCAGACCACGGGGATGCTACAGAATACCAGGACTGGGAGTGGAGCCCAACTCCGTTCTCCCAGTCAACATTCTCTCTTCCCTCCCCCTCAACTCCCTACCCCTGCCTCTTTCTCGGAGAAAGTAAAATGACTTCTCTCTGAGCCCTAGGGAAAAATACATTACTGGATGTCAGTATGGGTAAAATGAACTCCATCTTTCCATGGGTCTCTCTGAGCTGCAGCTCACCCACCACCTGCCCACCCACCCACCCACCCATCCACCACATGCTTAACTATTGAGTGATTGATTGATTGATTGATTCTCTAGATTTACTCAACTTGTTCTGGGTATTGAGATTGAGGGTCCAAGAGCCCTGCCCACAAACACTTACTAAGGTCAGATGCTATCACAGCACAATAGTTCTTGAATAGGGGTACCTCATGGGTTATAAGGCCCTGGGGAGGGACATGTAGCCTAGTCTGGAAAGGTAGGGAGGATTCTACATGAAAAGCTACATACACATTAGTCAAGATTTGAAGGGTTCTACATTAGTAGAGATAGCATGTCCCATGTCCCAGAGACCTTGTGGCTAGGGAAAGCTTGCTTTGTCTAGGGCACCCAAAGGTCAGTAGACCTGGAGGCAGAGGTCAAGGGAGGGAGCAGAGCATGGAAGAGGGAGGTTCTTGGAAGCCAACACAGACTTAGGGCAAGGTAAAAAGGCGAGTGAGGTAGTGAGCAGAGTGGATAGATTGAAGCAGGGCACCAGAACACACTGCAGAAATCTAGATTTGATGGGTCACTGGGGATGCATTTGAGACGCTGGGGTAGCCAACTGGCACACCAGGCTCTCCTCTATACCCCCATAACACCTGCCCCTGTGAAGTGTGTGACTGAAGAACATTAAACAAAGGAACAGATGTATCGGCTAGATAAAGGAGCCACAGGTGTGGTGAGAGTCCACAGAACAGGTGACACCAACCACCAGTGAGCCTTCACTCTCGGGTCTGAAGGTATGAAGGGGCACCATGAAATGAGAGAGAGAGAGAGAGAGAGAGAGAGAGAGAGAGAGAGAGAGAGAGAGGAAGAAGAAGGAGGAGAGGAGGAGGAGGAAAGGGAGGAAGGAAGGATCAAGGAAGGAAGGAAGGAAGGAAGGAAGGAAGGAAGGAGAGAGAGAAAAGAGGGAAAGGGAGAGCGAGCATGAACCCTTACCTAGGGCTGTTTGAGAGCAGTGTGGCACAGAAGGATGCAACCCCTACCTATCTGTAGCCTGGTAACTGGAGAAACTGGAAAGAAGTGTACATGTACATACGTATTCCTGTCCTCCCATTCCCTCTGACCTGCCTGAGCACAGGGATCAGCCCCTGGGGTATAAGACAAGGAGAAAGTGAAATGGAGGACCAAAGGGGCAAGCAGAGACATTCTAGCCTATCAAGTGTGTGGATTCTGTCCACCCATTATCCATTAGAGATTGAGAGTCCAAGACCCCTGCCCATGAACACTTACTAAGGACAGATGCTATCACAGCACAATAGTTCTTATAACCTCATGGGTTATAAGGCCCTGAGGAGGGACATGTAGCCTAGTCTGGAAAGGTAGGGAGGATTCAACATGAAAAGCTCCATCCATCCATCCATCCATCCATCCATCCATCCATCCATCCATCCATCCTCCTAGCCATCCCAGCATCCTTTCCCTAATTCCTTACTTGTGTGTCTGAGATCCCATGTTGACTAATTCTTCCTTCTGAGCCATGGGACCTCCATGTCCTAGGAATCTGGGGACAGAGGGAGAGACGTGCAGGTGCAGATGCAGTTGCCATGGGTCATTTAAAGTTGGTCAGAGGGGGCCCCCAGTCAGCATGCTCTAGAAGGTGACAGGTCTGGCCCTCTGACTGGACATGCCAACTCAGGCCAGCCTCTGTGCCTGTCCCCCTAGTTACTGTGCCTGTGAGCCATTCTCCCTGCTGCAACTTGTGCCTTTGTGTTGCAGACTCCCTTGGTGGGGGCTCTGAGGGCCCGTGCTTCTGCCCTACACCCTGCAACCTGACTCGTTACGGCAAAGAGATCTCCATGGTCAAGATTCCCAACAGAGGCTCAGCCAGATACCTGGCGAGGAAGTACAACCGCAATGAGACCTACATAAGGTAAGCCATGCCCGCAGACGAGCTTTGTGGAGAGAGCCCTTTTGGCAGGCCTGGGGCACAGAAGAGGCTGGGAAGAAGCTGCCCTCTTTGTGTATATTGGGTCTCCTGCCTGGAGTGCCATTCATAATCTTTCTAAGTTTTCATCCAGAAAAGCCCTTCCCAGTCCAAGACTAAGCGGCCACAGCTCCATGTACCCCTGCCACTGCACAGATCCCACTCATAGGACACTATTTAACAAAACCACGAAGCTAGCACGGCTGGACCTAGCTCCCTTTGGGAGCCTGAGGTTGCCAGCTTTGGAGCCCAGAGGTCTTCGATGATGACAGCCCGACTGGGGACGATGACCTTGCCAGCAGCCTCAAGAAGGCCAGCAGCCTCACATACGTGTCGTTTCATGTCTCCCAGGGAGAACTTCTTGGTCCTGGATGTCTTTTTTGAAGCCCTAACTTCTGAAGCCATGGAACAGCGAGCCGCCTATGGCCTGTCAGCCCTGCTGGGTAAGCCCTGGCCCTGGCCCTACATGTGTGTGGACCAGCCCAGCTTGTTCCTACTGACCCTTCCCTCTTTCTCCTCAGGGGACCTTGGGGGACAGATGGGCCTGTTCATTGGGGCTAGCATCCTCACCTTGCTGGAGATCCTTGACTACATCTATGAGGTAAGGAAAGGCAGAGAGAGTGGTGCAGGCCCTTGGGTGGGCAGTGGACTCAGGGTTCTAGAAGTGCCTGAGGGCCTGGGTCTGAAGAGGCTGGATTGAGGAATGGGGGAGCCCTACTGGTGCCTTAGTAGGCACCAAGTCCTATAACCGAGGCCTCTTCAACCCCCCATCTTGACCTGCAAGGTCTCCTGGGATCGGCTCAAGAGGGTGTGGCGACGGCCCAAGACCCCACTGCGGACATCCACCGGGGGCATCTCCACTTTGGGGCTGCAGGAGCTGAAGGAACAGGTGGGTGGCCTCTCCCCTCAACCTGGAAGAGCACCCTCTCCCCATAGCCACTTCCTGAAAGTTCCCAAGACACCCCAGGGGAGAAGGCAAAGGTACTGTTGAGGCTTGAGTACACAACTTGACCATTGTCCCATCTGTCACCTTTCCATTTTACAGAGTCCCTGTCCAAGCCGAGGCCGTGCTGAGGGTGGGGGGGCTAGCAGCCTGCTTCCCAACCATCACCACCCTCACGGCCCCCCAGGAAGCCTCTTTGAAGACTTTGCTTGCTAGGATGGTGCTGTGTGGGGAAAGTACCCATGAAACTGGGACTCTACACAGACCCCACACATCTCTTATTGCTGGGACAGAAGGTCTGGGGCAGCCCAGGGCTAAGGGAAGGGGTGGTGCTCACTGAGAGGCCAGGACTAGGGTCCTGCTCTCCCTGACCCAGGCTCAGCTGCCTTGCACAAGGGTCCTTCTTGTCTACATTCCCTACTCCCAGGCAGGTGTCCAGGAAGGGCTGGAGACCAGACTGGAGGTCCCTGAGGAGGGGAGGGAGGAAGAGAGGGGGGAAGGTGGAATCCTGGCAGAGCCCCTCTGTACATTTGTATATAGTTAGGGACTGGGTGGGGGGTGGGACACAGACATAGAAGGGTGGGGCTGCAGGGGAGGGTGACACAGGACAGTCAGGGTCCCAGCCCTAATGGCAGAAGGCAACTCCTTGGGACCCAGGCATGCTGGGCTGGTTCAATTTTCCTCTTTCCAGGTCCAGCTCCCTCTTGGCAGGGGGAGTGGGCGGCCCAGCAGGCCTGGCCCAGCTCCCAGTTCCCCCTGTACCAGCCCCACCACAAGTTCCCTTCATGGGGAGTGGGTGGAAAGACCTTTCAGACCTTGGCTGAGCATAGGGGAAGGGAGAGAGGCCTTCTCAGGCCTTGCTCCCTAGAGACTGGTTTTATAAAGTGCTGGTGAAATTGGGAATAAAGAGGCACAAAGAATTCTGTGTCTGTGTCTGTGTGTGTGTGTGTGTGTGTGTGAGAGAGAGAGAGAGAGAGAGAGAGAGAGAGAGAGAGAGAGAGAGAGAGAGAGAGAGAGAATCCACATGAACTTGCTGGCGGCTGGGCATCTATATGACTTGATCCCTGTAACAGGAAAAGAAGGCTCCCACAGACTCAGGGCTCCTCTATCCTTAGGGTCGGTCCTCCCACGCCTACCTTGCCAACACTGAATTACCAGTCTCCACTCATTAGTCCACACTTAACCAGTTTATTAAAGCCAGAGCTTCATCGTGGATCCAGAAAGGAGAAGGCAGTAGATACCGTACCCCTCCTTTCTCAGCTTCACCTCCTCCAACAATTCATCTACAGCCCAGCTCCCAGGACAGGCGCCCAGGAGGCAAGGCTGGCGTCAGGCATACACAGAGGCCACAGCCTGAATCAGCAGCGTCAAGGGGGCAGGGAGACTGGACAAGAAAGGATGGCTCTAGGGCACCTGTCTCAGGGCTTGTCCTGAGCCCATGGGTCCAACAAAGCAAGAGACAAGGGACCAGTGGACTGGCTGCCCTAGGGTCTGAGGCTACAGCCAGCCCTGTCCAGAGAGGCTGGCACGTGGCTCCAGGTTACTGGGGAAGAGCAGGGACAGGCGCAGGGGCTTAGGTGCTGTTCCCCTGTTCCTGCTCAAAGAGCAGCATGGCAAGCTGGGTACGGGAGCCAAGGCCCTCAAGTACACTCTGGCGACAGCGGTGGTAAAGGTCTTCACTGAGCCGTGCGCTACACGGCTGGGCCCGGTAGCGCTGTAGCAAGGCTGGCTCCACCGCCCTCAGCACGTGCAAGTTGGAGAAGCGCAGAAACAACTCGTACACATCCAGGCTCTCCAGAAGCTCCTCCTCCTGCTCCGAGGCCGCCACCAGCCGGCCACGGGCCGCCACATAGTCCGAGTTGTAGAAGCACGCCTCACTGGCAGCCTGACGGTCAAAGTGGCCGGTGTCACGGCCCAGTTCTGGTGGCCCAGGGCCCTGAGGTGGAGCCACAGCAGGGTGGAAGGCCTGGAAGTGCATGGGAAAGTAGGCCTGCCAGCCAGAGATGGCGTGCATGCGGCAGCGGTTCAGGAAGTCAGGTGTGAGTACTGTGTCAGGCCCGGCCAGCAGGAACAGAGTGTCTAGTGGGTGCTTCTTAGACAGTAGATCCATGAGGCGCAGTGGAGAGGGCGCGGCTGTCTGCACACTAAGCCAGGGCACCCGGGCACCAGGGAAACGCCGCTCTAGCTCTGCCACATGAGCCTTGACAGGTGCAAAGACGTCTGCGTGGGCTGCCCGCTGGGCCTGGCGAGGCTCATACAGTAGCAGCAGGGTCAAGGCTGCTGCATCACCAGGTTCCAGGGCTGCAGTGGCAAAGGCTTCTAAGAAGCCAGAAGCCAGGTCGCGTTCTGCTGCAGCCAGCGGCAGCAGCACAGTGAGCCGAGAAGCCTCAGTGACATAGGGCACAGGCAAGATCTCCACTCGGCTCAAGGGCCGAAGGAGCTGCACCCTGCGGGTAAGGGGCCAGCGGCCTCCCTGGGGTGTCAGCGCTTCCAGCTGCAGGTCTAGTGTGTACTCCATGCCTCGGGCTGGATCAAAACGCCGGTAGCCGTTCACCAGCTGTTGCTTCTGGAGCCGCAGCACTGGCTGGTAACGGCGGTTGAGCTCCTCTAAGGCCGTCCCCAGGACATCAGCCACATCAGCCTGGTCGGCCCCACGCAGTGGGCAGCGGGGCGAGCCATCGGCGCAGGAGAACGCGTACTGTTCAGTGAAGTAGTCCCAGCGCAGAACCTCAAAGCGTGAGGCGGGGCGAGACGGTGCTGGGATGCCCACTGGCCAGGCAGAGGCTCTCTCCCCATCAGCAGCCAGTCGGCTGGTATTCTGGATCTCCCACTGGACCGGGAAAAGGGTCCATGAGCAAAGCAAGGGGTCACAGAGCCAGTATACAGATAGAGACACCGTGGGCAGTCAGTGATACTCAGAGAGGACCTGCAGCTTACCATAAACCTCTGCGCCGTGAACCCAAGCGCCCCACTGTGTCTCCACGGATTAAGACAGTTTAAAAGTTAAAAGGGGGGTTTCCCAGAGGTTCCATAAAGGTCAAAGCCCTGGCAGTGAGTTTGCTCTGTGTCTTTATCACTGACTTTTTATTCCCGAGGTCTCTCAGGACCTGCTCCCCTTAATCCCTTGACTCCCCTACCCTTAAGCCCAGGCTGTACCTGCAATTCTTGAATCTCCTGGTATGTGCGGTCCAGCTCAGCTCGGGCAAAAGCTTTGTGCAGCTGGTACATGTGCACAGGGTCACGCACGGGATGCGCTGTCAAGGCGCTGCGGAAACGAGGGTCCCCCTCCTGCACAGGCTCCCCGGGTCTCAGTTCCAGATAGTTGTAGTGCATTCCCTGGGAAGAGGAAGGGAAGCGTTCAGAATAGGAACAATGACAGAGCTGACTGACCTTCCTCCGTCTCTTAGCTAGTGTCTCATCTTCAAATCCTATAACCGGTTAAGGACTTGGAAGTCGGAGTTCTGTGGATCTGAAGTCTATTTAACCAGCTGATGTTGTACAAGCCTGGTCAGGTCTCTGTGAGCTCATCTGTGAAAGCTGCCTCAGAGGTGTGCAGCGAGCTAAATAAAATAGCTGACACTGAATATATATTATGTGCAAGGATCTCTTACTTTTCCCTTAATCCTTATACAGCCCTGTTTAATAATTGTTTCCATTAGCATGCACAAGGCTGCTGAAGCTCAGAGCTAGTAATTTACCTAGAGCCACTGGGATTTAAAAAACAACAAAAAAAGATAGATTAACAGAGAAAACCCCAACCTCTATCTCCATTACCCCATACCTCTCCTGGGGAAATAAGCAAGCTCTGAGAGGAGACACTAATTGGGAGGCTTATCTTCCTACCTCATGGTCACCAGTACAGCCCATGCCTGTGGCATCAAGGATGCACCGGCCCAACCACTCATCCGGGTGAGCACTGACGATGTCGTTGCGGCAGCTTTCCAGGTGGGGGCGCAGTTGCTGTAGCAATGTTCGAGAGAGCAACACTCCAAAGCCCCCGTGGCAGTAGCGGCCTGGGGTAGTCTCTCCACCGATGAAGTCCTGCGGCCGGCCAAGATAGAGATGGGTTGCTGAAGCAAGGCTGAGGTGGCCAGCTAGGCGGTCCAGTCCATGCGCCTCAGTGTAGGTGGCATCAGGCACTAGGAAAAACCAGTCAAAGTCATCGCCGTGTTGCTCCAGCAGGTGGCGCAGCGCCAGGTGCAGGTGTCCGATGGGCCTCTCTTCGCCCAGTGCCACCACCGCCATGCCTGAAGGTGTCCGGCGGCCCCTCGCACCGGTCAGGAACACTACATGCTCCAGTCGGTGTCCCAGAGTTCGGTTTACAGCCACACCCAGTGTAGGCAACGTGGCTTGTGAGGTCAGCACTGCCACCAGAAGCTTCTGCCTGATGCCCAGCTCCGTGCTGATATACCGAGTTCTGGGAAAAGACAGTTAGGAACAAGATAGCACATAGCTTCACTTGTTAGTTCTCCGCTGGACCTGTTTGGCACCCACGAACGGGAGGATAAGATTGTCTCTCCTATGAGACACGATTTAAGTGATATACTGGTCTTACAGAAAGTGTTGCGTTTAGGAGCTAGCACTTCCAAGGCAGAAGCAGGTAAGAGATACATTAGATCTACTTCCAGATTTCACAACCTAGTGGCTGTGTCCCTGAGCATGTTACTTAATCGGTGCCATCTGTAAAATGGGACAGATTGCATTTAAACAGTACATGCTTGGCACACCGTACAGATGCTTCCTGCTACATGAATATGCTGTCAGCCCTGCCCCCCAAATATGTCCTATAAATGATGTGTAGAAGCATACGGCATAGTGGTGTAGAGAATGTCTTTTGGAGAGGGGCAAACTAAGACAGTGACTCACCTTCCTAAGGTAGAAGGTAAGTTGTACAACTGGAATTCACTGTTACTTAGAAGAAATTACTTCAATGCGTGGGCAGAGACATCAATGTGATGAGTAAATTCCTCCCTCTCCCATCTCATCCCAAGGTGGCCCTTGAAACCCATCTAGGAATGAAATACAGGTAAATTCCAGTTCCCTCTTTTTTCTTTCCCCATCTTTATACACTTATCCTCCTTAACACTCATTTTTCTAATCCTAAACAGACCGGGGGGGGGGGGGGCTAAGAGGGTCTTTGGAGTATTATTGGGTGAAGTCGGTTTAGCTCAGCTCAGATCCGGACGGGATCCAGAAAAAGACTCAAACTGGCCCTCTGTCTTCCTGCAAGCAGGATCATAGGAAGTAATCGAGGCCCAAGGACTTCCTGGCCGGCCGGCCCCTTCCTTCCGGAGCCTGACCCGGCCTCTGGCGGCCTCCCTAGCGCGCGCATCCTGGCTGGTGCCTGGGGGGGTTGGGCGGACGGAGCGGATCAGTACCTGACGGCCTTCTTGGTGGCTTGGCCTGGCTGTGCGGGATGGTAGGGCAAGACACGAGGCTCCCAGCTCTCACCGGTGCCTGCGCCGGCCCCGGGCCTCTCGCGCTCGGATCCGGGCTGCACCGAGTTGGGCCGGCGCGCCGCGTTGGTGTTGCCGCGCGGCGGCAGCTCAGAGTCTCCGGGTTGGGGCGGCCCGGGTCCGCAAGGCTCCTCCACCCAGGTGACGCTGAGCAGGCTCAGGGTGAAGCCCAGAGAGATGCCCACGGCTACGGGCCCCGCGGGCCGCAGCACGGACAGCAGCAGCGACGCCCGCATGGCGTCCCGACAGCGGGTCCCCGGCCCCCGCGCAGCCCGAGGCGGCTCCGAGGGGGCGGGACCGGAGAGGGGGGCGGATCCGGAGGGCCCGGGCCCAGCAGGCGGGCCCGCTCCCTCCCCGCCGAGCAGAGCTAGGAGCTCAAGCCCCGGAACCCCCGGGCGGGTCGGCCGCCCAGAGAGCAGCACTGCGCGCCCGGGCCTCCCAGGCGGCCGCTGTCCGACGTGTCACCGACAGGGCCCCGCCCCCGAGGTGGGGTCTAGCCGTCAGCGAGCAGAGAGGGACGAGGGGGAGGAGGTTAAAGGGGAAGGACCCCCGGAAGTGCCCCCTCCTCAGCGCCGGAGAGGCA
Source organism: Mus minutoides (assembly GCA_902729485.2). Classification (NCBI taxonomy): domain Eukaryota; kingdom Metazoa; phylum Chordata; class Mammalia; order Rodentia; family Muridae; genus Mus; species Mus minutoides. Next base: position 185,495 of record LR750768.1, read on the forward strand.
GACGCCAGGGGCGGAGTCCCCTGTCTCCCCCCCCTGCGTGGTTGGTGCGTCCCGGATGACGTCAGAAGCAGCCCGCCCCTGCCAGGATGGTGCACCCTGAGTGACGTCAGGAGCAGAGGCCGGAGCTGTCCATCAGCACCAAAGGCCGCCGGCGGGCTCAGGGCATGGGGCCGCGGCTCCGGGACAGCCCGAGCTCCTGCTCCTTTTCCTTCCCCGAGCCGGGCCCGAGTCCCCGGGCTGTGGGGCTGCAGTGCCAGCCGGTGTCGGAGGTGGGGCGAAGACGCCGTCGCACAGAGACCCGTCTCTCCGGCCCAGCAGCCCCCTTCGCACGGCAGACTTTGCCCGGACCCCAGTCAGTCAGAGCCTCTGGTGTCCTACAACCCCGGCTCCTCCGGCCCCTGCACACCCTCCTTTGCTCGGAAGCTCCGGTCACCTCCAGCCCAGGTAGATCTTGGACAATTCCAAATTGAGCCTCCCACAGATGGTGCTCAGGCTGCCCCTTTTTGCCAGCAGCACCCTCCTTCTCCTCGTCTAGCCCCATCTAGTCCCTCTTTTAAGTCCATCCCAGCCGCCTCTAGCCAGGCACTTGTTTCCCTTTGTTTCTGCTCCCCGTTCCAGAGATGCTTCTAGAGCTGCCTGATGTGGGCACCATTCCTTTGTCCACTGTGCCCTTGCTGAATTCCCCCACTCGCACTGTTATTGTAGTGGAGACCCACGACTGACTCTTGACCCCAATTTCCTCCCTGTCAGGTTGTCCTGGGAGGGTGACCCCCTTCCATTCCCGGCGCTATGCCGGGTACTATGGAAACTCTGCGGTTTCAGCTGCTGCCCCCGGAGCCGGATGACACCTTCTGGGGTGCACCTTGTGAACAGCCTCTGGAGCGCAGGTATCAGGCACTGCCGGCCCTCGTCTGCATCATGTGCTGTTTGTTTGGAGTCGTCTACTGCTTCTTTGGTGAGATCCCCCTCGTCCCTCACCTGTGGCCCTCTACTGTTTCCCCAAGGTTCCTTTTTCTGGTGTCTCTGAAATAATTTCCAGCCCATCCCACCCCCCACCCCACCCCCATGGCGGTATCATTCTCTTGCTGATCTCAAATATATTTGTAGATCATTGACTCTAGATTCTACAGAGAGCAGGTTTTGAATTAGGCTCTTTGAGTTTGAACCAGGCTCTGTATGTTAATCACTGTGATGTAATGGCATGTTAACCTGGGTCTGTTTTTTCACCTGGACAAAGACAACAGTGTTTGTTTTGTCTAGACTAATTCTAGTCTAAGAATTAGTCGGTACTCAAAGAATAATGGCTATTGTAGGGAAGATATGTTTGGATCACTAGGATAAGCAGACTAAAAGAAAAACTCTTAGCATGGTGATTAAACAAGGTTCCTTACCACAGGGCATATTGCATGGTGGGTGCGAGACCTGGAATATTCACACTTGTGATACATATCAGAGTGGGCTGAATGGTAGTCATACACATGGAGATCGCCTACAAGGCAGATTCCCATAAGAATGGTTACTGTGAAGAGTTGTATGGGGGAGGGCGTGGTATGCCTGTAATCCCAGCATCCAGGAAGCCGAAGCAAGGGAACGGAAGCCCAAGGCCAGCATGGATTACATAGTTCAGTGAGGTTGGGTGGGTGAGCACTAACTGCCGTTCAGTTGAACAGGTGTGTGTGGGTCCATTTGACAACTCTCAAAGGTCTTGGACCAAGGCTGGCTTCTCTACAAAACAGTATGACTTTTTCTCATTTTCACAAAGGTAACCTATGGGCTAGCGTCAGCTTTGAGTAAATAAACGCCTAGCCTAGTGGATTCTTCAGGAAGTTACAGAACTTCACAGTGGAGAGTGCCTTCTATGAGTAGGGACCCAAAGGCCTTCAAGATTATATGTATCAGAACCAGTTTGGGCAGAAAGGTTGGGGTAGTTTACCAGAAGTGTGTTAGAATAGTTGGGAAATAGTTGGGAATATAGGGTGTGGAATATAGGATCAGATGGTCTATCTTTTACATTTTGCAGAGTGGGCAGGAGAAATGTCCCTCACAAGAATTTAGGATATGTATTGGGTCTCCAAAGATTCCACCCCCTGTGCTCCGGGCACCTCCTCCCTCTGCATGGTGCTCTGGGTAGCCTCATTCCTTGCCCTCAACTTCAGTATCATCCTACCCATCTTGGATGCCCCACCAGAGATTCAGAGCCTCTTTCTACACTCTGCTCCTCTCTGACTTCAGAATCTTCTGGGGTCTGATACCCCCATTCTTGGAACCAAATCTCTTTTTCTCTTTATCATCTTTCTCTTTGGGTCTCCCTGCCTCTCCTTGACTCCTAACTCTTTCTTCCACCTTCCCAATTGTTCATGATCTATCCCACCCTCGTTCCTCTTTCAAGCACCACTAATGTCTCTCAAGTCCCTTCAACCCTCTGTTCTCCATGTAGTCCTCTTGGGTTTCCTGCAACCCCGCATAGCTCCTAGTACCCTCCCTCTGGTTCTCTCTGATCCCCGTAACTCCAGCAGTAGATTGATCCCCCTCATGGTGGTCTCTAGTGCTCCCATTTCTCTGGCCTCAGTGTTCCCCTTTGTCTTTAATGACACTACTCTTGCCCAATCCCATGACCTGCAAAGACCTCATCTCCCCAAACCAAGCTCTGTCATCTCCATAACTTTCCAGCACTGCTTTATCTTGGAAGCCCTGATATTCTTTCTAAACCTATGTGATCTCACCCCTATTCATTTTTTTTTTCTGATTTCCAGACTCTTCATCCCTGAATAGTCCTCCTCAGGGGCCCCAGAGACTCCATTGCTGATCCCCTTGGATCCTCCAATGATCTCTCTGGACCCTGTGATCTTAAAGACCTTGTTGCCCCATGGCTGATTTACTCAACTCCAGTGATTCTCAACTTCGACCTTCAAAGGCTCATAACATGATTTTAATAATCATGTGTCTTCCCAATGATTCCCAGCAAACACCTGCATGATCTCCCCTGATCTCCATGGCCCCACCTTGAGCCCTCATGACCTCTAATTCTTCCTTTAGCACCCATGTCTCCGATGCCCTTCTGCCTCCATGCCCCTGAGCCCTCTGACTTCTAACCTGGTAACCTCTTTTGGCCCCTCCCTGGCCCCGCCCCCTCCAGGTTACCGCTGCTTCAAGGCTGTACTCTTCCTCACTGGGTTGCTGTTTGGCTCAGTGGTCATCTTCCTGCTGTGCTACCGAGAGCGGGTTCTGGAGACGCAGCTGAGCGCTGGGGCAAGCGCGGGCATCGCACTGGGCATCGGGCTGCTCTGCGGGCTGGTAGCCATGCTGGTACGCAGTGTGGGCCTCTTCCTGGTGGGGCTGCTGCTCGGTCTGCTGCTCGCTGCTGCTGCCCTACTAGGCTCTGCACCCTACTACCAGCCGGGCTCCGTATGGGGCCCGCTGGGACTGCTGCTGGGCGGCGGCCTGCTCTGTGCCCTGCTCACGCTGCGCTGGCCCCGACCACTCACCACCCTGGCCACTGCCGTGACGGGCGCTGCCCTCATCGCCACTGCCGCAGACTATTTTGCCGAACTGCTACTGCTGGGGCGCTACGTGGTGGAGCGACTGCGGGCTGCACGTGTGCCTCCCCTCTGCTGGCGGAGCTGGGCCCTGCTGGCACTCTGGCCTCTACTTAGCCTGATGGGCGTCCTGGTGCAGTGGAGGGTGACAACAGAAAGGGACTCCCACACAGAAGGTGAGAGGACACAGGCTAGGGTGGACATGGGAGGAGGGGTGGACAGAGACGGGTAGTGAAATCGAGGGGTTAGTAAGAAGGGACAGAAATTACACACGAAAAGTCGGGGCCTCCATGGGTTAGAGAGTTGACTTGATCAGGGTCTAGGAGAACAGGGCCAAGAAACAATCCCAAAAGAATGTGTGGGGCACCGGCTCTAGGTCAAGTCCATTCCAGGCGCTGGGGTAATAGCAATGAAATAAAAGCAGAGGATGTAGCTCAGAGGTAGCATGCTTGCCCAACATGCGCTGGGCTCTGAGCTTGACCACAGACAGGACCACAAATAAACAAAGGCTAGCGGAGAAGGTTCATGCTCTCATGAAGGGTGTGCATTCAAGGTAGCCGAGAAACAGATAACAGAAGTTCGAACAAACAACTAAGTTAACTTCTCTTGTGCAGAGTGGTATGGAAAGATACAGGTGATCTGAAACAGTAACTTTATGGAGCCCACTGTACTCAGGGTGGTCAAGGAAGGCTGCTTGGTGCAGGTACAGCTCATGACATTTGCTGACGGGATGGACCCTCTAGGCTGAGATCTGTTACAAGGACAGTGCGATGCCCATGGAGGGCTTGGAGTAGGAGAGGGAAGAAGATGGGTTAATGTCTGGGGATGTAGGATGCAGTAGAGCAGCCATTCTCAACCCTCCTGACGCTAAGACCCTTTAATACTGTTCCTCATGGTGTGGTGAGCCCCACCCATAGATTATTCTCATTGCTACATCACAATTGTAATCTGCTGCTATGAATCGTAATGTAAATATTGGTGTTTTCTGGCAGTCTTAGGAGACCCCTGTGAACAGTTGTTCACCACCCTGAAGGTGTTGGGACCTCCAGGTTGAGAACTGCTGTAGTACAGGGAGACAAGTGGATGGAGAGAGGAAATAGTGAAGAAGGAGCTGTCCCGGTTAAAAGATAACGGGATGGTGTCTGGCCTGGGGGGGATCGGAACAGCAACAACAGTTGGGGAGGCGATGTTGCACATACAGGCCTCTGCAAGAATAGAAAAACTGTGGGAAGTTCCATCTTGGAGGTGGGAAATCAGGAAAGGAAGTAACAGGGTGGAAGGGGGTAATGGTCGTGGGCAAGGGGCTGTGGAGGGGAAGGGAGGAAGAGGGCTCCGTGAAGAACTATGTGGACCTGAGTCTCTTCTGTGCCCATCCATCCCTCTACAGTGGTCATCAGCCGGCAGAGAAGGCGAGTGCAGCTGATGCGGATCCGGCAGCAGGAAGAACGCAAGGAGAAGCGGAGGAAGAAGAGACCCCCTCGGGCCCCTCCCAGAGGTCCTCGGGCACCTCCAAGGCCTGGTCCCCCTGACCCTGCTTATAGACGCAGGCCAGTGCCCATCAAACGCTTCAATGGAGATGTCCTCTCCCCGGTGAGGCCCCAGAATCTCTCTAGCCTCTGGGGTGGGAGGAATGTGTAGATTGAACATGCAGGACTGAGTCTCCTTACGGGACTGGATGTATTTGTCCGCCCATCAGAACCTCTATACATGGGCTCTGACAGATCTATCTTTGGAGGTAGGGACAGGTGTCCCAAGTACTAGCATCAAATAGATATGGTATATGGTAGGTTTTAGGGCCTGGGTGGTATAGGGAGAGGTGGGTCTGTGACAGGACTCAGACCTGTTCTTATTTCCCCACAGAGTTACATCCAGAGCTTCCGGGACCGGCAGACTGGGAGCTCTCTGAGCTCCTTCATGGCCTCACCTACAGACACAGACTATGACTATGGGTCCCGGGGACCACTGACAGCCTGCTCGGGACCCCCTGTACGGGTGTAGTCATGTTCCCACTATCTGGACTCTGCAGTTACCAGCTCCGCCAGCTTCCAAGACTCCTGCCAGGCCACTACTGAGGCTGCAAGGCCCCGTGGCCTCTGGCTGTCTCGCCTCCTTGGAGAGGGTTGGCCAGCCACCAGAAGGGAGGCTGTGTCTCAGGCTAGGTAGGCCTGGCCTGAGGGAGAAGTTCCCGTCCAAGCTCCCGAGGGACTCGGGGTGTGAGCCCCGCTGGGAAGTGCTCAGGGTTGTGTGTTGCCCATACATGTGTGTGAAGGGGTAGGCCTGGAGGGGACACTGGGACCCCTGCTTTGGATTTGATTGGCAGGGCTTCTTCAGGGCCAGCCCCGCCTCCTGTCCTGCTGCTGGGGTCCCATGGGCCACTCTCCTGCATGTCTGTGTGGGGGAGGCCTGCTTGCCTCCCCTATTGCTCTATCTTCCAATCATTCATCTAAAGGTTCTTGTCACTGTCCATGGAACTAATGTCGGCACCCCTCACCCTGGTCCCCTGGCCTCTGCAAAGCCACCAGCCCGAGGGCAGTGGTAGAGGATGGGGGTGGGAGGGTGCTGTCCTGGGTTGGGTTTGGGAGGAGGGTGGAGGGAAAAGGGCTTAAATGCACGGTGCATGTCTGGTGTCTGCTATGTCACCTTAGACACCTCATGCTTCTGTCTCCTCCTGCCCTGTTTTACATCTTTTATAAATGTGCCAAACTCTGCCAGAAGTCTTCAGTAACCCGTACTTCCATCAACCAAGTTGGAAATACTGCAGCCTCTGAGCTGTGACACTACAAGGGGCTCCAAGCATGGTCTGCCCTTTCGTGGCACGCAGACAGGTGTGGGCATGAACAGTAGCATCTTTATTGTTACCTGATAACTCTGGCTCCCCCCTCCCCACCCTGCCCAGTATAAGGGTATGCTCCTTCCAAATTGTCCAAGGGCACCTGCTTGGTGTGTTTCAGTCCTCTAGTCACCTGTTGAGGAATGACTTCATGTGGGACTGGGGGCGGGGAGAGTAGGGCCAAGCCAATCGCCTCCCCTAGCAGAGTCTGGATACCCAAGGGAAGAGCTGGGCCCCACCCTTTTGGAACCTCTGGCAAGGATGTCTGTAGGGCCGAGAAGTACAGGTAGGGTGGGACACACAGCAAAATGTGTGAAAGATATGCGGAGATTTGGGGTAGAGTGGGCACCTCCTACATCCAAGAGGGAAAGAATGGAAGGAACTTCCCAGGCTGCCCACTGAGGTTGACTGGCAGCCAGCTGGAGAGAGGGCCGGAGGAGGTGAATGAAGGACAGGTGCCAGCAGATACTGGTAGGTAGTGGGGAAAGGAGCAACTGGTAGCAATGGGGTGTTCTGGGGAGACAAGCATGCACCAGAAGCAGAGGAGAAGGAGACGCTCTAGCGGGAAGGGCCTAGGAAGGTCAGGGAAGCTTCTTTTGAGACTCAGGGTTCCCTCTCTTCTTCAACCGATCTCTCCCACCCCTTCCCCCCCCCCCCCCCCCCCCCCCCCCCCCCCCCCCCCCCCCCCCCCCCCCCCCCCCCCCCATGCATCAGAACCCACTGCCAAGAGTCCTCCCCTGAGACCTGGAAAACCTCCCATAGGTATAGCTCGGCACTGCAGCTTCCAGGTAGCCCCTCCTGCCCGGTCAGCTTGTTCCTTGTGGATTCTGCCCAGTGGGCGCTACTCACCGTCTACCAGCAGCTGTGTGTCAGCACTGTCCTGGCCTGCTTGGCAGCTGTAGGTGCCCTGGTCCTCAGGTCGGACGTCATGGATGACTAGGCTGTGGGTGGTGTCGTGGCTACGCATCTCATACTTGTTTCCCGGGTAGAGTTCGACCCCCTCCCGCATCCAACACACGTGGCCCCCAGGGCGGGACACAGTCACCTCCAACACCGCCCTGCGGTTGACCAGAACCGTCTTCTCGCGAGGTGGGCGGCGGCACATCTGGAGAGGCGACGCTGCGGTTGGGGGACAGGGGCTTAATAAGGAAGGACACGCACGGCCCCTAGAGGAGAGATGCATCTTCCCTGCCTACGACCTCCACTCCTGGCACAAGCCCTCCGTGCCACCAGTCCGTTTCCCTGCATGCCCAGTTTAAAGTCTCTTCCTCTCCATCTCCTCCTGAGGAAATGAGCTGCTCTCTGTGACCTGCCCCAAGAGAGCCCCTCAAAGAGGAGAGATGAAGACAACAGCATCTCTAGGACCGGCGGCTAGTCAGTCAGTCCCAGGATGGGAGATGATGTCCTTCCCTGTCGCCTTCGCCTCAGAAGCTTACCCTCCACCTCCAGCTGAGCCAAGGACTGGGCGGGTCCCGCCTGGAAGCAGACTTCTCCGGTGTCCTCGGTTCTCAGCTCGCTCAGCACCAGAATGTGTTTCTTCCCTGGGGGTGGGGGTGGGGAGGTATTGAGGCCTTGGCCGCTTCCCGGGAGAATTCGAGAATGAGGGTGGAACCCGAGCAAGTCCCAGGGAGGTTCCGAAGTGTCGGCGCGCGGAAATGGAGAGAGAACAGGAAGAGGAGCTAGGCAGAACTCAGAGCTGGCGGCGGAGAAAGTCCCGGAGACACCAGCAGTGGGGTGGTGGGGCGGGAAGCTGGAGGCGGAGCTTATCTGAATAGGGAGGAGTCTGCCTAAATCCTGGGCAAGGTAAAAAGGGGTCACAGAGGGTAGAAATGTGGCCACACCTTCCTGTCGGATGCGGACGCGGCCTCCGGGTCTCAGCGCGCGGCCACCGAGCTCCCAGTGCCCGGTGGTCTCGGTCTCCGACACAGTGCACTCAAACGTGGCGCCGTCGCCTTCGCGGGCGCTAACGGACCGGAGTTCACGGAGCACCGACACCTCTCGTTCTGGGGCGGAGCCAGGAGCGTGAGGAGGGGGCGTGGCGGAGACAAGACACACATCCGCCACGCCCCCTCCCTAGAAGTAGGTGAGCTGTAGGGGCGCCTAAAGTAGCATCCTGCCATCTCTGGATACCCACCGCGCACGGTTAAGCGTGCAGGCCCGGAGCGAGCTGTCCCCACAACGCAGCTGTAGGTCCCGGCGTCTGAGGAGCAGCAACGCCGCAGAAGCAGAAGGCGGCGCGTGCCGAGAGCCTGGAGCCGGAGGCGTGGGCTGAGAGAGAGCGCCTGCCCATCCTAAGGGCGGGATTCGTAATAGGTCAGACGGAGCCCAGCAGGATCCTGGAGGCTGTGACCCTGGAAGGTGGCGCTGTCCTCTGTGGATGCCTAGCTGGCTAGAAGCGCACTAGTGGATTCCGTGTGTTCCCCAGCTAGGTTTGGACTGTCCCACGTCTTCCCTTTCTGGTCACTTTTCTGAGAAGGTGCCATCCCTTGGGGACTTTAGAGCAGAGAATTGGCACCAAACGGTGCAGAAAGCCCAAAGCTCTGCATGGACCCACCAAATGTGGATTTTAAAGCTGGTTTTCAACATTACTCTACTATTGCCTGTCCTTGAGCAACTAACTGTTCACTCCACATGGCTTAGCCCAGTGATGACAAGGTGTACCTTCACAGGGTGTTGTAAGGATTAAAAGGGATTAAATGTGACATCAGTCTCAGCCCAGTACCAGTCTCACAAGTCCAGTGAGTGTTAGTTTCTTGCCCAAAATATTGTTATGTCGATAGGTCTGCACTAGGGCCATGCTCTGACCTTCTCCCATATTACGTCAGCCAAAGTCTGGGAAAGCTCGCACTCGAACGTGGCTGTGTCACCTTCAGTCACTTCTAGCTCCTGTGGCCCCTGCACAATAGTCACTGGGACCTCTGAGAGTGGGTAAGAGAGAACAATGCCAAGGGTCATGGGTCGGTGAGGAATGAGAGTCCAGCTTGTACAACACACAGACACAGCAGGTCGGTGGCAGACACATGCAGGTGGGCGGTGGAGGCTACTAGTGAGTGAACAATGCTTGGGGACAGGAGATTTAAGGGAGGTGCTTAGGAGGAGGAGGCACAGCAGGGCCAGAGAGAGCCAATGGGGTAGTGAGGTCATCAGCAGGGGACATGTTGGGGCTGGAGGGCAATGGCAGAAGTGGAAGAAGAGATACCAAAAAGGATCACTCCCAAACAGAAGGACAGCAGTGCCCACATGGCTAGAGCGGACAGCTGAAGACACTGAGCTTGGAGGAATGGGCATAGAAATGCACTACAGAGCACCGAGCACCTAGAGGTGTGGCCAATGGGGAATTCAGTGCTGAAAGTGGGGGCCTCAGGCAGAATCCGTACTAGAGCTTACTCTGGTGGTTCATCAGTGGGAGAATTACAGGGGGCCCACTTAGGGAGCCAAAAGAGCCACCGAGTCATAATAAGAATAGTCAGTGGGGACGTACCCAGGTAGGCAAACAAAAGAGACCCTACAGACACTGGACTGTTGAAGGTAGCATCGGATGCAGGGCTAAGGCAGCAGCTGTACTCAAGCAAAGCGGTCACTGGGACCCACACAGATCCAAAGGGTCCAGCAATTACACACTCTGGCAGGGTGGTCAGTAGGGGCCACATGGTTAGGTCAGGAGTCACACACAGGGATTTAGCAGGCAGGGGCCTAGAGGCCACACCTCTCACTGTGAGCCGAGCAGCACACCGAAGGGTATCCGCAGTGAAGGAGACACAGCCCGAGTCAGCCAGACCCAGGCCGCTTAGCACCAAGCGGTGAGTACGGCCTTCTGATTGAATGTGGCACTTGGGCCCTGGGTGCAGCCGGACTCCACCTTGGGCCCACTCTCCGGTCACACCCTCCTGGGACAGCTCCAGCTGGAAGGTGGCGCTGCCCCCTTCATGGACGGTCACATCCTCCAGAGGCCGAAGTTCCCTCAGCTGCCGAGCTAGTGTGGGGAGATGAGAGAGGGATGACAACAGCTCTGGGCAGGGTGCAGGGGCTCACTCACCCCAGCATGCTCTGCGCGCCACCCCAGCACTCAATGAAAGGCCTTGGCTATACAAGTTTGGACTGGGTGGGAGGGAGGGAGGGAGGGAGGGAGGGAGGGAAGAAAGAAAGGACAGGTTGAGGAGTCTCAGTGTGGGGTGGGGTGACACTGGAAGGAACAATATGCCCACTGGGATTGGAGCCATTACTTAACATATAACTCGTCTATGTACCAAGGGATCTTTGACAAACTGCTCTGACTTTTTTTTCTAGCCCTAGTTTTCCCTATTGCACTAAACTAGTGGTTCTCAACCTTCCTAATGATGTGACCATTTCATATAGTACCTCATTGGTGGTGACCCCCAACCATAAAATTATTTTCCTTGCTACTTCATAACTGCGATCCTGCTACGGTGGGTCATGAATTGTAATGTAAATACCCGATAGACGGGATATCTGATAGGAGACCTCTGTTGCTTGATTAACAAAGGGGTCGCGACCCACAGGTTGAGAACCACCACGCTAAAGCCCAGTGCTGGTCTGGGTTATACTGTGATGAACACATACCACCTGTGGCAACCAATCACCAAGGTCTGATACCTTGGCTAACTTCCTCAAAGACTCTGGATGTAGGGATCAACCCTATTGTTAAGGAGATTGTTTCAGAGAGATTGCATGAGGTCACACAGGTAGAGTGTTCTAGCACAGCGCAGAGGGTGAGAAATGCTATTTGCTAGTCATTCTTTCAAAAAAATAAATACAGAGAGTCTTTCTGGAGTATAAAATTTATGCTGCTAGCAAAGCCATTTTGGAAGTAAAAGGCAAAGTCCATTTGGACTTCTCCGGTAACTAGAAAACATTAGAAAAAGAGGTTTTTGGTTTGAGCAAGAGCCTTCTGGCTCTAACCCCAGATTGGGACTGCCAAGGCAGACTTTCCTCAGCAGAAATGAGCACTTTGGTGGTGGTGGCGGTGTCAGGGACTCTGAGCCAGCCAGGCGAGTGATGAAGTAGAAGACTGGGCACTCACGCCTCACACTGAGCCTGGCCAGGGTGCGATCATGGCGGCTCTCACAGCCGTAGGTACCCTGGTCGGTAAGTAGGACGCCATGGATAGAGAGGCGATGAACATGGCCATTCTGGGCTGTGGTCAGGCGAGAGTCCAGGGGAAGAGGTTCCCCACCTCGTATCCAGCGAACAGTCCCAGCCGCACCAACTCGGCCTGTCTCTACCTCAAGGTGCACATCCTGGCCTTCTTCGGCCCGCACATCCTGCAGCCGCCGCAAGAACAGCAGCTCTGTCTCTGGAAGGGAAGACGAGAGATCATGGAGCCCGAGGTTTTAAGGCTATCTCACTTCTAGGCCTCGGTTGTGAGGGGTTAGCTACAGGGAACAGAGCATTTCATGCTCAGTCGCACTGAACCTCGAACGTGGAGCCTGGCACTTGTGTCAGCAGCTCCCGCTCTCGCGGTGACGGTCCCTGCGTCTTTGAGTTGGCAACCTCGGATGATCAAGGTGCGGCTTGAACCATTCTGGACCATTTCCAGCTGCGTCCCTGCAGTGACAACCGCTCCGTTGCGTAGCCAGGTGACTTCGGCATCTGGTGGTGAAACCTCACACTGGAATGTGGCATCGTCCCCTTCGTGGACCGTCAGAGGCGTCAGTTCCGAGACCAGCTTCACTGGCGGGAGCTCTGGAAGGAGAGGTGAGGCAGTGACCTGGATACTTCTTTCTCCCTCCGACTTCCTCCACCCTCCCTCAGGACGCAAGCTCTCATTCTCCAATTACGACAGCTTGAGTGAGGCCTACTGTGTGTTGGTTGTGGGGGTTCTCCCAAAGACCAGGATGCCAAATCCTGGCCACACTTAGTAAGCTCCTTGAAATCCCAGCCTGGGACTCTTCCCAAGTCTCTAGTACCAATATATTATTTACTATGGGCCCAGTTACAACATTTAATGGTCATAGCAACCTATCTGCTATCCCATTTCAGAGCTGGGGCTCAGGGGAATAAAATGGCCCCGCAAATGTCACTCAAGTCCCAGAGAGCCAAGTCTGAGTTGCACCCTGGGCAAGTTGACTTTAGAGGTCTCCTTTTAATCCACTGGACTATACTTCCTGCTATGCTAGGGTGCTAGAAAAAAAGGAATATGCCCTCTTTCAGTGACAGTCATGAACGCATTGGTGGAAACCATAGAGAGCAGTTGGGTGAGGTATAGGAGATGAAAAGGGCCCAGAGGACAGGAGGTGGTCTTTGTGGGTGTGAGGGGTGCACGGTTACCTTCCACACTGACGATGAAGATGCGACTGTCCTGGGGTGCGTCGCACAGGTATTCCCCAGCATCCCCTCTCCGTGCCCCCCGCACCCGCAGCACCTGCCTCGCCCCGGCTTGTTCCAGCTGCACCCGCCCCTGGCTTGCCAGACGCTCCCCGTCCTTGTACCAGCGCACAGGGGTCCCTGGCCTGGAGAGGTGCACCACCAGCTCTAGGTCCCCGCCTGGGGTGCTTCGAACCCTCGTCTGGGCTGCCTCAGGGGCCACTACCCGCACCGGGGGCTCTGTGGGGTCAGAGCTAGGGGTCACTGGGAGAGCAATGAAAAGGGTGGGGAGACAAGCTGAGGGGGAACAGGGCAAGGGAAAGATGTGATGTCTTAGGAAAATGGGGGAGCCCTGGATATGGGGGACTAGTAAGGCTTTCTGCCCAGGTTGTACTTACCAGCCACCTGGACATTGAAGCTGAGGCTTGGGGCCCCTGGGGATGCCCCAGATTGGCAGGTGTAGACACCTGCGTGAGAGAAGTCTGCTGCCTGGATGCAGAGGATTCGGCGAGGACCCTCAGCTCGCAGCTCTAGTCCTTCGCCCTGCTGCACAGGGCTCCCATTGTGGCTCCAGAACACTTGTGCGCTTGCTCGGGACAGCTCACAGCTCAGCACCACGGGATCCCCAGGAACCACGCAGAGCGGGTTTGGGGCTCCCTCTGGAGCCAGAAACTGCACCGGAAGCTCTGCACAAAGAAAAGGGGGTTATAAGCCCAAGCCAGCCCCTGCCTCCCCACCCCAGGCTGGCCCGGCACACCCACCAGCCAGGCTGACGTTGAAGGTGACAGCCTCATCTCGGGTCTCACATACATACTCCCCGGCATCCTCAGGCTGGGCGTGGGGCAGGGTGAGAGTGCGGGCAGGCCCCTCAGCACCCAGCTGCAGCGAATCTGACACCTCTACCTCTAGGCCATCCTTGTACCAGCGCACCTGAGACCCAGCCGGGGCCACTTCGCAGCGTAGCTCCACGTGTCCTGGAGCCCCAAACTGCAAATCCAGGGATCGGGCCGCCGGGTGCACAATCCTTTCTGGTGGAGCTGATGGGTGGGCAGAGAAAGGGGGCACATGGTTTTTGACTGACGGTCTCTTCCTGCCTCTCCAATACACTTTATAGTAAGGACCTGGGGGCTCCTATGAAGAAAAGGACTTGCCCAAGATCATACAGATAAAAGAGGCAAGTCAGACTCATACTCAAACCTATCCATTCACCTCTCCTAGATCCATCCCCATTCCTTCCAGTCTATGCTTTGCCTCTGACACACTTAACCTATTGCTCCTTGATAAACCAGTTATTTTGCTTTTTTTTTTTTTGCCTGACTACCACTTCCCAGAGTGAGTTTCATGAACACTGAAACTTGCAGCTCACTGGTTTACTCTGTACCCCTAGCATATGGTGCCATGCATATGCTAGTTGTCTGATAAGCATTTATTGAATGAATGAATGAATGAATGAATGATGGATCCAAACTGCTAGGCTTCCTTTCCCCGAGCCCGAGGACACTGTCCCAGCTTGAATTGAGCTCTCTGATGGCTAAGACTGAGGAGTCTGGGAAACTGAAGCCTGGGGGAAGAGAAACAGTGGGAGTAGGGATGGTGGATGTTTGTCCCATAGAACCCTGTCTCTTCACCTCCCTGGAAAGGTGTCCACAGAAACTACCCACCTGTGACAGTGACAGTGAAGAAGGCTGAATCATCCCCAGCATCACACACAAACTCGCCCCCGTCCTCTGGCTGGGCAGCAGGCAACACCAGACAGCGACGAGGCCCATCGCTCTGGAGCACCAGGGCCTCACTCTCCTCCACCTCTAACCCGTCCTTGTACCAGCGTACAGGGGCATCCTCTCTAGACAGCTCACAGGTGAGCACCACACATTCCAAACTCACGGCATGTAAGGTCACCTCGTCCTGGGGGTATATGATCCGCACAGGGGGCTCTGCAGAACAGGGCAAGCACAACTGTCACTAACTAGCAATGCCTGGCAGCACGTGGGCCCCACTGCCCATGTGTTAATAATAGTCCTGCGTTCTGAGTAGCACAGTAATAAGTAACAATAGGTCCCTGACCTGTCCTTCAAATCTGAAAGACCAGACACTTACAGAATCCAGTATATTCTGGACTTTAAAAGGATGCATTTCCCATTTGGTAGCTAGCTACCTTCAGGTCCTGCCTCTGCCCCTTATAACGATTCCCATTAACATTTTGCTGTCTAATATATATTTACCCTTGGCAAGATATACTAGAAGACACAGTCAAATCTCACAAAGATGCAGATATAGACTAGCCCTACCAGATAATTAAAGAATAATTAAGAATGTATCAGTTAGGGGGCTGGTGAGATGGCTCAGCGGGTAAGAACACCCGACTGCTCTTCCGAAGGTGATAAGTTCAAATCCCAGCATCCACATGGTGGCTCACAACCATCTGTAACGAGATCTGGCGCCCTCTTCTAGAGTGTCTGAAGACAGCTACAGTGTACTTACATATAATAAATAAAATAAATCTTTAAAAAAAAAAAAGAATGTATCAGTTAGGGGCTGGAGAGATGGCTCAGTGGTTAAGAGCACTGACTGCTCTTCTGAAGGTCCTGAGTTCAAATCCCAGCAACCACATGGTGGCTCACAACCATATGTAATGAGATCTGATGCCCTCTTCTGGTGTGTCTGAAGACAGCTACAGGGTACTTAGATATAGTAATAAATAAATCTTTTTTTTTTTTTTAAAGAGAATGCATCAGTTAAATTCAGTTTTAATGTAATAAATTTGACTGAAAAAACCTCTGATCTCACTACATAGCCCTGGCTGGTCTCAAAATTACTATGCAGACCAGGACGGCCTAGAACTCACAGAGAATCACCTGCCTCTGCCTCCTGAGTGCTGGGATTAAAGGTATACACCATTGTACCAGACTGCTGCTGAACTTTTAACAAGCCTTTTGGTTTTGAGGGTTTGGGATCTTTACAAATTGTGCACGGGTGGGATCAGGATCTGTAAAAAACGAACACTTCCTAATGCTCCAGTCTCAGCGCTGAGCACTTTGAGACTTTAGCCTCATGCTGATGTCTGGAGGAGAGCACTGTGCTGCCCCCATTTTCCAGATGAACGAACTGAGGCATGCAATGATTAAGCAATGAATTGCCCTTAAGGTCCCAGACAGCTATAGCTCCTGGGGCAAAAGAAAGAAGCATTCTGTTCTAGACAGGCTCTCCTGCTGCAGGCACTGGGGTGGGGAGTGGGGGCTGGGGAGGGGGGATCCAAGCCTCCCACTTGAAGCAACTAGGGAATACTTCTTGTATACCAGAGTTAATGCATGTCTAAAAGTATCTCAGGGATGCTACACTGTTTCAGAGAGATCATCCTCAAGCACAGGCCATTCTTCCACAGAAAAGGAGCTAAGTCAATATTAGTAGACCCTCAGCAAGCCCAAGCTTGCCCATAATAACCATGCTGTCTTGATCTCTAACGAATTAAGTTTCCAGAAGACTAGAGTACATCTGGCCCCCTTGTGGCCAGGCTAGGGAACTGCAGGCTTCCCTGCCTAGGATTTTTCAGTTCTCTACCAGACCCAGTCACAGGACACACTGTGGATACACTGCAGCATTGAGCTCATGTAACAGGCGGGTCTTGTGGAGACAAGACGGCATTCTTTTCTCAAAATGTCTGATCTAGTCATGATAAGGCCAGGAGATTACAGAAGGCAGCTTCTTCTGTATGGGATGGCGGTGGAAGAGGTTGGGGCAGTGGGCTGGGCCATTTGGTGTGGGACTTGATCCACTCTGGCCTGGAGGTGAGGTGGCATTTGTGTGAACTTTACTGTGAGGTGTAGGGTGTTTTATGGTTGTGGCTGTTGTGTCTGGCCAGGGCTGGGAACGAGAGACTGAAGGTCGCTAGCTGTAAAATAGATTGTGTCCACAACCTTGTTGCAGTTGTGGGCTCTGTCTGGGGTATAGTTGAGTAGAAGTCCCTAAGCAGCTCTGCCTGGGCATGGCTCCTGGGCAAGTCAGGGAAGAAGGCAACAGGGCCGTGAAGAATAGGCTAGATATCCTTGTGCTGCCACTGGGGTTCTTCTGTCATGTCCAGAACTGCCTAAATGTCCCCACGACCGTATACACTAGGAATGGTGCTGTGGCTGTAGTACTGAGGTGGCTAGCACAAATCGCCACCATTTCTAGCTCTCCTTTACTCCCCCGTACCCGGACTATTCTCTGCCTACCCCTTAGCTCAATCTAGCTCCATTACAAGTAGGGAAGCATCTTCATTACCCTGACCAGGTTAGCAGTCACGAGCCCAGGGATTCTCTATGCTGTCCTTGACAGTCTATGCCCTGACACATGTCTGGCTTTCTTACTAGGCTGTGTTCTTTGAGGAGGAAATACATGTCTGTTCATATGCTGCCAAATGCATGGAGCCCAGTCCATACTACAGTGACCCTGAGAGACCTCCGCCCAGGCCCTCCTGGCTGGCTGTTCTGTGGAGCCCTGGACCCTAATTGAACTTATTTACCATGAGGTTTCTTGGAATGTTTATTGGTGCGTTTATTGGTTTAACACAGGGGTTGCAAACTGTGAGGGCCAGATAGGTTAAGTTAATGGCTCAGGGAGTCTGGGGAGAGGCAGGAGGAATGGCAGGGAGGGTGGGACAGAGAAATGGGGGCCCCATACTATGGGGCAGCTGCTACTCAGTGCCGGCCGTTCGTCGCCATGGGGGGAAATGAGACCAGAACCGCCGGGTCTTCGGCTTTTTCAAGAGGACGCATAACTCCAGGTTGTTATTTGGACTGTCCTGACTTTGGTATGACTCTGCAGGCCAAATAAAACACATCTGTGGGCTGCAAAGAGTCAGAGTCCAAGGCACTCTCCCCATTTGTGACCCCGGATAGCAACTGCCTTCCCGGCTAGTCTGGCAGCTAACTGACCACCAGCCAGGCACCCAGCCTGGGTGGCATTCAGTCAGTGAGCTGGTGGACCACAGCTAGACCTGGCCTTGTTGACACCAGAGAAGGGCTTGCTGGTTCCGATTGGGATTCCAGGCTCTTTCCAGCAGGGACCCTGGTGCATGCACCCTCAACCCACACTTCCCTCCTTGACACCAACAAGCTTGCATGTGGAGAAACATTCACTCAACATCCCTGAGGCTCAGGGTTGTCCTCTGGTGACTCTGGGGGCTGGGATAGGCCCACACCTGTGACGGTGATGGTGAAGGAAGCCGACTCATCATGGATTTCACACAGGTACTCGCCAGAATCCTCAAGCTGGACAGAGGGCAGCACCAGGCGGCGGATGGTGTCTTCCTTCTCCAGGAGCAGTGCTGGGCTCTCCACTACCTCTTCCCCATCTTTGGTCCAGCGCACCTCAGCCCAAGGCCGGCACAGCTCACAGGTCAGCACCACACGCTCTAGGCGTACAGCTGCCACATGCACTTCGCTGCTGGGGTAGACAATCCACGAGGAGATATCTGAAGGACAGAGACATCGGATCCTAGGCAAGAGGGGACGGGCTTGGGGCGTCCCGCCATCCTTCCTAATCCAGGCCTATCTCCTGTGCTTTGTACATCAGCCACGGGTTGAAGAGGTCATCCTCTAGGCAGTCCTTCACAGCTAGCACCACACAAGCCCCCGAGAGCAGCCATCAATGCCACAGAGATCCAACCGTAATCTCCAAAGTATACCAAGCTTTGTGTGGAAGCTGCGTAATGGGGAGTGAGGAGTCAACGTTAACTGTAGAAACAGTTTATGGTCTCTAGGGTGGGACAAGGAAAAAATGAAACATAGCGGGGTGGGTCTAGAGAGATGGCTCAGTGGTTAAGAGCACTGACCGCTCTTCCAGAGGGCCCAAGTTCAATTCCCACCAACCACATGGTGGCTCACAACCATTGTAATGAGATCCAATGCCCTCTTCTGACGTGTCTGAAGACAGCTGCAGTGTACTCACATACATAAAATAAATATTTAAAAAAATATCATGGGAGAAGAGGACTGGGTCTCAGATGAACTGGGGTCCTGTACAGGACTCTGAGACTTTTTTGACCTCTTCCTCACCTGGTACCACCTGCTCTGTAACAGAGGTACTGTCCTCAAGGAACCCTCTTAGCAGGGGGCTCCCTGGTAACGAGGAGCCAGGACTAGTGTACTCAGGACTCGGCAGTACAGGAAGCTAGAGGAGGCGAGAAGAACGACACGCAGGGGCGCGTGTGCTAGCCGCTCTCACCTGTGATGGTAACTGTGAAGTAGGCACGTTCGGCTCCTGCAACACACTGAAACTCGCCCCCGTCGGAGGGCCGGGCTGCAGGTAGCACCAGGCGGTGATGGGGCCCTTCATTTTCTAATATGATGACGTCACTCTCCTCCACCTCCTGCCCATCCTTGTACCAGTGCACAGTTGTGTCCTCTCGATCTACCTCACAGGTCAGCCTGACACACTCGGAGGTGATGGCATGGACAAACACGTGCTCTTGGGGGTCCACGATGTGCACTGGGGGATCTTGATGGGAAACAGAGATGGGTCATAAACACCCCTTAGACAGGAGACACAAGGGCTGCAGATCAGTGGCGAAAAGGGGCAGATGGGTAATTAAAGCCATGCCATGCAGGAGTTTGGGGGGCATGAGTTCCTGTTGGTATAGAAGCCGAGGTATAGATCCCCAAAGGTGAGTCGGGGCACAGAGGGTAGGGGGCACCCAGGGGCCATTCAGTGGCAGCCAACATTGACGTAGGCAGAAAGGAGATTGCAACCACAAGGCACCTGGCCGAGTTTACTGTTCAAGGACAGGGCAGAAAGGATAGGCCTGGAGGAGGATGACTCAGACAGCATCAAGCATCCACTGGGCTGGTGGCGTCCCAGCCTCTTCCTCTTATTTCCTGGGCACGAAGATAAGCAATGTGTTCTGCCACATGCAACCCTGCCTTTGACAGCCAGCACCTCCACCATAGTTTCAAAACAGTGGTCTTGGGTTTGAATGCCCAGAACAGTCCTTTCTCAGTATCAATGAGTCTCTTGGGTATTTCCTTGCAGTGGCAAAAAAAAAAACCTAACTAGTTCCCTGTCACAGAACATGCTCAGGTTGGGGTCACAGGGTTTTCTGAGTTGAAGCAAGATTCTGACTCAAAAGGATCAGTAGCTTCTATGCTGACTTCCTTGAGAGTCAGCTTGAGTCAGTGTCTCACACAGCTGGGGCTGGCCTCACATCTGCATGTCACCCAGCTGAGTTACTGTCATCGTCAGTTTTCTAACAAGAAGATCCCTCAGGCTCTGTCCTGAATGTTTCGACTTTGGATAGCCCAGGACACCTGGGAACTTGCCTTCTGACAGGCTTCTAGCGTACTCCTGCCTCATGAGAACCCCTGGACTTACTTAACACCTTTGCCTACTTCAGCCACCATAAGTAACAGGAAAAAGTCAGGGCTGTGTGTGACTCCAGCCCACCATCTTGTGCTGGCTGCCTGATAACAAGGAGGTCACGATACTTCTTTGGGCCTCAATGTCTTTACCTGTGGACTGGAGATTATGCGTTAAGTTGTGGAATAGCATACTCGAAAATGACCTAGCATAACTCTAGCTCCAGAGTAGGATCTCATTAAATGCCAGCCCTTTCTTCCAGCAATTGCATTCAGCCCCTCACCCCGATCTAGCAGAGGGAGTGTGTGCACAGGTGGGCAAGTGTGTTAGATGAAGTGGGTTCATGAGAGATGTAAGATGCAAATGTGAGACCAGGGATGTATCTCAGTAGTAGAATGCTTATCTAGCCCCACAAGGCCCTAGGCCCCAGCCAAAAACCATAAAACAAACAAAAAGCCCTCCATAAAAGCCCCCCCCCCAAGCCAACAGACCACAAGGGCAGGGTTTACAAAGCCCTCCCCCCCCCCAATCAGCTTCAGTCAGAAGCAGCCAGCAAGGTTCCTGACCTTGAACAGTGACTCCGAAGAAGGCTGAGACCCCTTCTGTTCTGCATTCAAATTCACCGCTGTCTTGGACTTGAGCCTCAGGCAGGATCAATCGGTGTTTGCGGCCTTCTGTCTTCACTGTGAGCGACTCGCTCTCCTCCACCTTTTGCCCATCCTTGTACCAGGTGGCAGGAAAATTCACCCTTGAGAGCTCACAGGTCAGCACTACCCGTGCAGAGGTCGTGAAGGTCAGTGACACCTTGTCCTGGGGACTCAGGATGTGCACTGGGCTTTCTGCATGGAGAGAAACCTGGTCACTTGCAATGCCTATTCTGCTCCTCGGACATGCAGCCTTTTCTCCAGTCTGTGTGCTGGTGTAGGGCTGAATACATGAAAGAGACAACTGTTGTCAGTGACTAAAGCCCAGATGTTAGTTAGGGTTTAAAACAGGTTTGAGGGTCAAGGGGGAAGAGAACAGTGGGGCAGCGCATCTATCGATAAGGTGCTAGGTTCAATTTCCTGACTTAAAAAAAGAAAAAAAAATCGGGCACTGCTATGGTTTGGCTTGAATATGATCTGAGTTATTCCCGGAAAGATATTCATGTGATGGAACTATAGTCCTCAGGGTGGCAGTGTCTGGAACCGCTAAGAGGGGAAGCCTAGGGGAGAAGGAGCAGGAAGAAGTATTTGTAATGGTGAAGCTTAAGCAGGAGGTAGTTCTCAAAGGAACCCAGTCAGCTCTCGAATATGTTGCTACAAAGCAAGTTCACCCCACCCTGTGTACTTGGTTCCTTCTGATCATGCCCGCCGGTCTATCTCTTTGTCATGGTCTGACTGTGAAAAGCTTGGGTAGGGTCACTAAAGGACAGAGTCACTAAAGACTGGGATGACCAAGCCGGGCATGGTGGTGCATGCCTTTAATCCCAGCACTCGGGAGGCAGAGGCAGGCGGATTTCTGAGTTCGAGGCCAGCCTGGTGTACAAAGTGAGTTCCAGGACAGCCAGGGCTATACAGAGAAACCCTGTCTCGAAAAACAAAACAAAACAAACAAACAAACAAAAAAAAAAAAACAAAAAAAACAGGGGGCTGGAGAGATGGCTCAGCGGTTAAGAGCACTGACTGCTCTTCCAAAGGTCCTGAGTTCAATTCCCAGCAACCACATGGTGGCTCACAACCATCCGTAACAAGATCTGGCGCCCTCTTATGGAGGGTCTGAAGACAGCTACAGTGTACTTACATATAATAAATACATAAATCTTAAAAAAAAAAAACCAAAAAAAAAAAAACCCAGCATCAGCTACTCGGTTATAGCAACAGAAAAGAGGCAAGGTCAGGTTTTTAGGCCACTTTACTGTATTTAAGAATTCTTAAAGAGCCGGTCTCTCCTGGTGCCTCTGGTGTTAGTGGCCTTTAGTTAAACTTGGAAATGCTGCACTTGGTAATTTCTGCCTTCGCTCTCTACCGCTGCTGCTGGAAGCTACCACTGTAAGACCCCAGGTTCTTTAGCAATAGCGAGAGAACTGAGCGCTAGGATGGCCTTTGAATTTTTCAGCACCTGCTTTCCCAGGCCTGAGTGACGGATGCTACATCCCCTCCCCCTTCCTTGTTAAGAAGGAAGTATGGGGGTAAAAGACTTGGATTCACAATCCAGCACCAACTTTGTAACTCTGAGCAGGCCGCTTAACTTCTCTGTACCTGTCTTCCTCCACGTACAGTGGGAAATGACTAAGAACCTGTTCTATGAAGCTTTCGGCAGGACTGTGCTAATGACCTAAATCAAGTGATTAGAGCTGTGCCTGGTTCAGGGTGAACTGCTAGGAGATAATTCATTAGGCAATTGGACAAGAGGACAGAAAGCAGACAGGGACTAGGGCCAGGATCCATGTCTTTCAAATGAGAGGACAAGTATAATTTTTTTTTTGGTAGTATTGAGTTGAACTTACTCACCACTGAGCTATACCTCCAGCCCAACTGCAAAGCAAAACCACCCAAAGAATGGGGATGAGGCTGATGAGCCCAAGGGAAGCTCTATATACTGGGAGTTGGAAAGCGACCTTCTGAGTGTCTGAGCTCTCCATCTGAGCCCATCATGAATGTCCCTTACTCTTCCAGCCCAGCTCTGAGAAACAGGTACAGCATCCGCAAACACGACTTCTGTGCTTTGAACCTATCTGCCTAGGTGTCCACCAGTTACCAACCTTGGATAGTGAGGGCAGCAGAGTCTTGCACACCAGGGCAGCTGAAGCCGACCAGGGCCCCACTGTCCTGGTGCTTGACAGCTTGCAGGATGAGCCTGTGCTGGAGTCCCTTCTGCTCTATTCGGTACCGCAGGGCTCCAGGCTCCACCTGGCCCTCCGGCTCATTACTCTGCAGCTGCTCTCCATTAAGGAACCAAGAGCCCTGGATGATGGCGGACAGATCAAGGGAGAAGACGGCGTCTTCTCCATCATACACCTGCACGTCTTCCAGGCCTGACACCAGGCGAGCTGTGGGCACTGGGACAGAGACAGGGCACGGCTGTTAGAACCAGAAAGGGCTGAGTGAGGGTTTCCCCAATGGAGGAGTTAGAGAAAGGACTGAAGGAGCTGAAGGGGTTTGCAACCCATAGGAAGAACAATACTATTAACCACCCAGACTCCTCCCCAGAGCTCCCAGGGACTAAACCACCAACCAAGGAGTACACATGGAGAGATCCATGGCTCCAGCCTCATATTTAGCAGAGGATGGCCTTGTTGGGCATCAATGGGAAGAGAGGCCCTTGGTCCTGTGAAGGCTCCGTAGATGCCCCAATGTAGGGAAATTCGGGGGCGTGGAGGGAGTGGGTGGGTCAGTGGGTGGGGGAACACCCTCATAGAAGCAGGGGAGGGAGTATGGGATAGGGAGTTTTGGGGGTGGGGACCGGGAAAGGGGATAACATTTGAAATGTAAATAAAGAAAATATTCAATAAAAGAAAAGAGAGCTGGGCATGGTGGCGCACGCCTTTAATCCCAGTACTCCGGAGGCAGAGGCAGGCGGATTTCTGAGTTCTAGGCCAGCCTGGTCTACAAAGTGAGCTCCAGGACAGCCAGGGCTATACAGAGAAACCCTGTCTCGGAAAAAAAAAAATAAATAAAAATAAAAAAAATTAAAATAAAAAGAAAAGAAAAGAAAAGAGAAGAGAGCCAGAAAGGGCAAAAGCTGGAGGAAGGGCAAACACAAGGCCTAGGGGTCAGGGAAGGGAACAAAGGTCACGGAGGGCGTGACTGGATAAAGATACTGAGGGGCAAGTGGAGAAGGATTAACTCACCAAGGTGAGCAGAGCCGTTGAACACGACATGGGGACTGCGGCCGTGTTCACTGACTGTGCAGATGCGGAAGTGGTAGTCACCCTCGGTGGGTACACAGTCCCCGGGCACCTCTACGGCTCCCGCCTTCTCAATGCTGAAGCACTGGATCCAATCCTCAGACCCCACTTCCTGCCGCTCTAGGCGGTAGATGAAGGAGGTCTCCGGAGGTGGCTCTGGGGGCTTCCAGGTCAGCAGGACCTTGTTCTTTTGGCCTTTGAACATCTCAACCATTACGGGGGGCCCGGGAGGACTGTGCTTGACACCTAAGATAAAGATGGGATCTTCACCTGACCCTTGTACAAGCCCCCAACAACACTCCTGCTTTAAACCCACCTTCCCAACCCAGGCACTGGCAAAGCCCCTGCCCTGACCCTCCTGTCTATAAGCGATCACTCTCTCACATTTGACTCTGAGCAGGGTGGTGGTACGGGAGTTGCCCAGGCTGAAGGTGATCTCTCCAGCATCTTCTCGGGTCACCCCTGGAAGGACCAGGGCATGCATATGACCACAGCTGCTCTGGCAGGTGTCTGGCAGCGCCTCCCCATCACGGCTCCAGCACCCCTGCACCCCAGCTTCTTGAGTCTCCACCAGCAGTACTGCGTTCTCTCCCTCCAGGACGTCAAGCTTCCGGGGTAAGCGCTTCAGGATGGGTCCTGAGACGTGGATGGGAATCCGTCAGCCCAGGCATGAGACACCATCAGTCTCAGCCTCCACCCACTGGCCAGCTGACCTTTGACCGTCACATTGGCCACAGTGCGCACTCGGCCCCGCATCTCGCACAGATAGACGCCATCATCATCGGCCTTCAGCTTGTGGATGACAAGGCGTCTCACATTGCCCTCCTCGATCTGCTCGTACTTGCGGCAGGGTAACAGCCGTTGGTCCTCTCGGAACCAGGAGGTGGGAATTCGAGAGTTGGGTACTTTACACTCCAGCACTACGATCCCGTGCTCTCGACCCTCCACATCCTGCAGGGGCCGGGTGAACCGTAGGCGGGGTTCTGTAGAAAGAGACCGAGAGAAGGCTCAGGAGCAGGAGCGAGAGACTAGCTGGAGAGACTAGCTGAGGAGGATAACACATACCAGACGTTACTTGCTCTTCCTAGCAGGCTAGGAATGGCGGCTGAATTCCCAGCTAAGTTATTTGGCCTAATTCCCAGCCTGACCCCAATGCTCAACAGCCATATCTCTTTGGACATAACTTCTTGTAACATTTCTGTACCTCAATCTGCTCATGAGTTAATTGGGGAGGTGGGGGGAGGGGGAAAGCGCTGAACCAGATCAGTGATTTTCAAACCGTCCCTTACACTACAGCATCTCCCTAATTCTGCAAGGGTCTGCATTGAATTTTATTTTAATATAGCATTCTAAGCATTTCAAAACCACATTTCAGAACTAGGAAACTGCCCGAGAGTTAACTTGCTGGGGAAAACAAGGTTTGGTTCCACTGGGAGACGTTTCTTTACTTTCTGGAGGATGTTCCAGTTTCTCACTGGCCTGGCAAGTCTGGGCACATTGAGTTGGGACTCATGAGGAGGACGCTGTGCCACAGCTCAGATACCACACACTTGGTTAAGTTTCAGACAGGACTCAAGGGAACTTTCCAGCATGTTTTCCTTGAAGGAAAAAGTTTGGCAATCACTAGTGAAAATGTAACCCCTCAAACCATGGCGATCAAATCCTCTTAAGGGGAACTTTAGCTTCCAGTGTGACTTGAGAGTGTCTTGTTTTCTCTGGATTTTCTGTTCACGGGTACTGAAAAAACGTGTAAGGTCACCCCCCCCCCATCTCTTTTGTTTTCATCTTCTTTGAAACATAGAAGAATCCAGACTGGCTGGTGTTTTTCCTCTGACACATCCACCTCTCCTGTGAATGAGCAGTGGTTGCAGGGAGGTTTGCTCCAGCCTTCCTAACAGATTCCGGCCCGAAGCTGTGAACACAGCCTCCACTCCAAATGTGTGTTTTCAATACAGCAGCCCCCTTGTTCTCACCGATTAGCATATTATAAATTTAGCCCTAGTTATTTACACCCACAACATGCTCCTATTATTTTTACAGATATTGCTACTGATGGGAATCCAGTTGGGAAAGAAGGCCTAAAAGAAAGAATATAGGATAAGAATGTTCTGGGATTGGAAAGATTTACACACAGTCTATTCCTTAGTTTAGTGGTTTTCACCACCTGGGTAGCTTGCTAAGAAATTCATCATTGTACTGGAAGCATCTAAATCCGCATCCCTGAGGGTGGGAGGCAGGTTGGAAATGGGTATTCAATATTCCTCCGGACGTGGGGATGGACATGAGCAAGGAGGACCTCTGAGGGCACTGGAAGCACGGTGCTCTACCTTTCACGTGCAGCTGGACCGCGCTTAAGGTCTGGCCCGCCGAGTTGCGCGCCGCGCACACGTAGAGCCCACGGTCCTTGGCCTGGCAGTAGAGCACCTTAAGTACAAAGCCGCCGTCGCGGTCACGGTACATGAGGCGGCGGCGATCGGGGAGCAGAGGGCGGCCCTCCAAGTGCCATTCGATCTCGGGCTCAGGTTTGCCCATCACGTAGCAGCGGAACTTGGCGTGCTTGCCCTCGTTCACCCAGAAGGTCTTGGGCGCGCCTTTGAGCGGCTCCAACACAGGTTTGGGGTTCTCATCGGGATCCTGGGGCGGGTTCTCGCGGGGCTGGTGCACCTGGAGCAGCGCGCCCGCCTGCGCGTGGCCGTGCGCGTTGCGGGCGTGACACACGTACACCCCGGAATCCGGCAGCCGCGCCGCCAGGATGCGCAACGTCAGGCTCGCGCCCTCGTCACTCGCGCCCTCGTCACTCGCGCCGCGGCCGGGCTCCAGCTTGAAGTGGCTGCTGTCCCACACTTCGTCCAAGGCCATCCCATCCTTCTCCCAGTACAGCTTGGGCTCCGGGAGGCCTCCCACCTGGCACGTCAGCACCACCTCCGCCCCTCTCAGCACCCACTGGGACTGGGGCCCCGTCAGGAATATCGGGGCGCCCTCCCCGGTGCCCGGCGGCGGCAGCGGACACTCGGAGGACTCGGGCTCCGGCTCGGGGGCCGGGGGTTCCAGCACGGTGACGGCAGCCGCCGCGTAGGCCTCTCCGGCCGCGTTGCGGGCGCGGCACACGTAGACCCCGGCGTCGGTGGGCAGCGCGCCGCTCAGCAGCAGGCCGTGCTCGGCGCCGTCCTCCGGAAAGCTCAGGCGCTCGGAGGCCACCAGCTGCTGCCCGCCTTTCTCCCACACGACAGTGGGCGGCGGCTCTCCCAGGACCACGCATTTGAGCTCGGCCTCTGCTCCACTTACCACCCGCACGGGCCGCGGGAAGCGTAGGAAACACGGGGGGCTCCCCTGATCCCCTGAGCTGGCCTTCATTGCGGCCGCTGCAGATGGCTCGCCTGGGCGCGCGGGAAGGCCGGGAGCCGAGACCAGGGCGTGGCGGAGCGGGCGCCGGGAGCGGTGGGACTCCTGTGATCGCTCGCCTCTTTACCCTGGACCCTGGCTGCAGCCCTGCTACGCGGCAATTCCCGGGCTCGGAGCCCAGAGCTCAGGGGGCTGTCCTTCCTGTTTGCCTGCTCAGCGAGGGGCCCTACAGCCTAGACTGCCCGGGGCCCTGCTTCCTGCTCTTGGGAGTCTCTCTTTCCAGCCCCCTCCCACAGCCTGGGCCTCTTTCTCCTCCCTCCCTCCCACCTCCGGCCTCCAGGTCTCCAACTGCCGGCCAGGCTTGGGCCTGAGTGACTTTGTCGCCTGCAGCTGCCAATCCCAAAAATATTCTCTGATGACACAGCTGGAGGACAAGAGCCCAGACTGGCTCCTCCAGGCTAAGTATAGAGCAGGCCGGACCACCTGCCCTCGGCTCAGAGCCTCAATCCTAGGTCTACCCTCCCACGTTGGCCTAGCAACTGCTAGGGTTGAAAAGAGCGCCAGAAAGTCTGAGGGGGTTGGTGCATTCTGTCCTCCTGACAACTGATTTGATGACTGGCCAACCTTAAGCACTCAGGCCACCTGTGGTACCTGATGTAGACTGTGTGTGTGTGTGTGTGTGTGTGTGTGTGTGTGTGTGTGTGTGTGTAGTTTAGGAGTGGATTGTATGCTTGCCTGAATGGGTCAGGTCACTTGGGGTGAATATCCATCACAGCCCCTTCCCCCACATTCTTGGCGGGAGTGGGAGATAAGGCTCAGGGCCACAGACATCTGCGTCAGAGATAGGAGGTCTCAATGCCATGGGCAGGGGCGACTGGGACTACGGGGTGTGGGAAGGACTGGGGGAGACTGGGGTGAGAAGGGTAGAAGAAGGCCAGCAGTGGGATGGGGAGGGGACAGTGGGGAGGTCCTAGACAGAAAGGGCACAGGGCAGCTTGTGGGTTCCCTGTCATCAGGGCAAGTGAACTATGGTGAGCCAGCCAGCTCTGCTGCTCCTTTTGCTGTTGACCCTACCGGATGTGGACAGCTGCCAGGGGCCCGAACTTGTCCGGGAGCTCGTCCTGGCCAAGGTGAAGGCTCTATTCCTAGATGCCTTGGGGCCCCCAGCAATGGATGGGGAAGGTGGGGGTCCTGGGATAAGGCGACTGCCTCGAAGACATGCCCTTGGGGGCTTCATGCACAGGACCTCTGAAGCAGAGGAGGAAGATGTCTCCCAGGTCATCCTTTTCCCAGCTACAGGTAATGAGGTCGGGGATCGGCAAGTCAACTTGGAAGAGTAGCCGGTACCTATTTCATGGGCTTGGGGATCGGGCAGCTCTGGGTGTGAATGGCAGCCCCATGACTCAGCTGGCTCTGTGGCAAGGGGCCAGTTCCTAAGCCCCTCTGATCAACATCAAATAAGTGGTAGCCTCTACCTCAACATCAGATAGGTGGTAGCTTCTACTTCTCAAGTTGGACTGATCCCATGAGCCTAGCACGCCTGGAATACAAAAGGGAAGCTAAGGCTCTGTAGAGAGAGCTCAGGTTGCTGCTTGTGTGCTGTCTGTCCTGCGTGTAGTGTTCCCCCCAACTCCCCTCTGGCCCACTCTGAGGTCTCCTCGCTTCCCTGCCTTCATCTCCTGGCAATGTAGTAGTACCAAAAGCATGGATTTCAGATCAAGTGGAATCCCCGTCTTGCCACTGACTAGCTGTCAGCCGCTTCAGTTGTTAGAATTTATAATGCGAGGGACTGTGTTCTAGTACGGCCCCAATTGAAGTCCTGACGACAGCTGGCCCATAATATTTCCCATAGTCTGTGTCCACTGCGTCAGGAATGGTAGCTGCACTTCTCTGGGAAGGGCTGACCTCTGCTCTCTTCTCCTTTTCCTTCCATTCTTTCTCTTTTCCTCCTCCTCCTCTGTCTTCGTTAGTTTACGCATATGATTGGAAGTGCGTGGAGGTCAGAGGTTGACACTGAACATCTTCCTTAGTCACTCTCCACCGTTGTTTTTGAGACAGTCTCTCACTGAACCAGGACCTCACTAATTAGTTAGCCTGACTGGTGTCTATCTCCTCAGTCCTGTGAGAGTGCATCCAGTTCTTTATGTCGGTCCTGGGGTTGAACTCTGGTCCTAATGTGGAAACAACGAGCACTTCACCAACTGAGCGGTCTCCTTACCCTGTAAGCTGTCTTTCAAAAACACAGTGCCTTTAAGAAATTTATCATTTCAGGGCTGGGGGGGGGTATAGGGGGTTTTGAGGATAGCATTTGAAATGTAAATGAAGAAAATATCTAATAAAAAAAGAAATTTATCACTTAAAGTTTCTGACATGCTGAGATAGAGAAAAAGCAACAAAAGACACCCATGCACCCAAAGCGTGAGAATCACTTCCTGGTGTCTGATGTACTCTACCAGAAGCTGTAGCCGCCAGAGGCCACGGGTTCCTGGGTTCCTGAAAGGAAAGCAGGAGTTGGATGGGGAGGAGGGCGAGAGAAAGAACAAGCCAAGATAAAGTCCTCTGATCAAGGCTCAACTTTAATTCTAGGGTCTGATTTTTAAAGGGGGGTGGGGGGAGATCCATCCCCCATTATGCAAGGATCCTACTTTGTCAGGATCTCATCAGAAAGTCAAGCTCGGCTATTCAGCAGGTAGCTTCTTGCAGGCAGCTGCAAATGTGCAGCTAAGGCTTCACCTAGGTGGGAAGACTCCACCCTAGGTGAGCTCGCAACTGTGGCAAAGAAGGTCTGATCCAGGCTGGGGAAGGCACAATAAGCCTCAGGAGTGTAGACCCGAGGGTGAAGTAGAGAGTGAAATGGATCCTTACCCTTTGCCCTTTATATTAACTGGTAAAACCCCTTGGGAGAAAACTTGCCAATGTCGTCGTGTTTTGATGATGAAGAGAAAATTGGGGAGCCTCTGTCTTTTCCCAAGACTCCAGGGGGTGTCCGGGTCTAAGTGACACTCTGTGTTTGACACAGCGTCCGCACTGGGGGATGGCACCCACATTCTTCTCTTGTGGAAGTGTTTCGGGTACCACAGATCAAGGCTACCCTCTCTTTCCCTTTTCTGTCTGTCCCCTGCAGGTGCCACCTGTGAGGACCAGCCAGCTGCCAGAGGGCTTGCCCAGGAAGCTGAGGAAGGCCTCTTCACTTATGTATTCCGGCCATCCCAACACATACGCAGCCACCAGGTGACTTCAGCCCAGCTGTGGTTCCACACAGGCCTAGACAGGAAGAGCACAGCAGCCGCCAATAGCTCTGCGCCCCTGCTAGATCTTCTGGTGCTATCATCTGGGGGGCCCATGGCTGTGCCTGTGTCCTTGGGACAGGGCCCGCCACGCTGGGCTGTACTGCACCTGGTGGCGTCTGCTTTCCCTCTGCTGACCCACCCCATCCTGGTGTTGCTGCTGCGATGCCCACTCTGTTCCTGCTCGGGCCGGCCTGAGACCACTCCTTTCCTGGTGGCCCACACTAGGGCTCGAGCACCCAGTGCGGGGGAGAGGGCCAGGCGTTCAACTCCCTCGGTGCCTTGGCCTTGGTCTCCTGCGGCTTTGCGCTTGCTACAGAGGCCTCCCGAGGAACCCGATGCGCATGCCTTCTGCCAGCGAGCTGCCCTCAACATCTCCTTCCAGGAGCTGGGCTGGGACCGCTGGATCGTACACCCTCCCAGCTTCATCTTCCACTACTGCCATGGTAGCTGCGGGATGCCCGCATCTGACCTGCCCCTGCCAGTCCCTGGGGTGCCCCCTACCCCAGTTCAGCCCCTGTTTTTGGTGCCAGGGGCCAAGCCCTGCTGTGCTGCTCTTCCGGGGAGCATGAGGTCCTTACGCGTCCGAACCACCTCAGATGGAGGTTACTCTTTCAAGTATGAGATGGTACCCAACCTTATTACGCAACACTGCGCCTGTATCTAAATGCACCTCCGTCTCCTCTTCCCATGGCCGATGGCCACCATCAATTCACCACCCCAGGGTCCTCAGCTAGGAGGAAGATGGAGTGTGGAAAGTAGACAGCTTCCACTTCCTTTCCCTACATCTTTATGTCTAAGGGTTCCATATCCTGCTCCACCCAGGTCCTGTGAATAACAATAAAGAAGGAAATGTGTGTGACTTTGTATGCGTTCCCCTCATGTCTTTGACAATGGGGTTGGGGAGGTCTGGGGTCAGAGAGAATTGCGTTGTGGGATTTTGAGATAACTGCTTTTGGCTTTAGCGATCGATAGTCGAAGAGGTAAAATTAGATGTGAATTAGTTGGGAAGCTGCCAAGTGTCCCAGAGCTTTGGACACCCACTCTAGGGACACGTTGTCCTCTTACAAGCTAAACCTATTATGTCACACAGTCTGACTGTCTGTCTTGCCACACCTCAAAGAAAGTTACCACCGGCGGCCATACCCTCCCCACCCCCCCAACCCCACCCCACCCCTCCCAAGCATGCAGCCATTCTCTCTTCTGGCTGACTGGTGTCTCACTCAAGGTCAGGGGATTCATAGACATTGCAACCCCACTGGACAATTGTCCAAGCAGAACAGATCTTGATGCCTCTTAAGAACTTGGGTAGGAAGAAAGGGGGAAAAATTGTATAAATTGACATTGTCACAGAGAAACTCTCAAGGAGAGAGGCAGTGTCATACTGAAGTCTGATGACCAGAATGAAGATCCAAGAAACTGTTTGTGGACCTCTCATCCATCTCCTAACGACTCCCACCCTTTTTTTTTTTTTTTTTTTTTAGACAAGGTCTCATCTTCTAGCCCAGGCTGGTTTTGAACTGAAGGCATCTTGCCTCAACTTCCCAAGAGCTAGGGATTGCAGGTAGAGCCTCACTCACCTGGGTGGGACTCAGGGTCCCTTGGTGTTTCCTCTGCATCTTTACACAACATTTAACTTAGTGGATAATGTCAGAAAGATGGAAAGATAAGCCACAGCTGGGGGAAAGTGTGCTTTTTTGGTGAACTGGACCATATACTTAGTATGCACACAGAGGAGAGCAGGACATGGTAATAAACTCTCTATGTCTTTCTTTCTCCTCCCCTCCCCCCCCCACCTCATTTGTTTCCTATCCATCCATTTTGCCTCCAGAATGGGGCATTAAGAACTTCCATCTCTGAATTTTTTTTCACACCTCATGATCCCAGGGTCTTGGCTTCCTGCTGATTAGTCCTATCGCAGTACACAGTACGTGTGTAGAGGTGGGCTGGGGTATGCAGTCCATCAGCACGGGACACAAGAGCACTTTTGGATCCTGACTGGGGACTCCAGTGTGTTGTTTTTTGTGCTAGCAGAGCCTTGGGCTTGTCAAGGGCTTCCTTCCAGTAGCCTAGCAAAGGCTCCAGACACAGAGGGAAAGAATTCCAGAGGTCAGAGTCTTTTCAACACCCCTCCCCCACCTGAATAAACCTGAAGGAGCTTCTATGCCTGGCAGCACAGGGGCCCCCAGACTTGGTTCACTAAACCCTAGAAGGCTCTGAAGGCTTAGGGCAGGCAGACAGAGCCCAGTTCACAGCATCTTCATCCCCATCAGCCTTAGAACTGTGTTGTGCTCAGGCTTCCGTGCTCCCTACTGGGGGTGGCGTGGGGGAGGGAGTGCACTGCTCGGGCTTAGCCAGTGGGATCCAGGGGCTTTTTCTCAAGGCTGCCTATGTTCCCTTCTTCCCTGCTTGGCTTCCTGCCCAGGCCTCTCAGCCCCAACACCAAGGCCTTTCTCTGGGAACTTCATCTTCTAAGATCCGCCTGCTCCATATTTTTCCTCCTGAGACCTTCTATGCTGAGACCTTCTATGTCCCTGTGCTGCTAGACAGCTTCTGTCACTTGAAGGGAGAAGAGCTCTGAGGGCTGGGGACACTCTACTCAAGGCCACAGGACCCTGCACTAGGCTAGCTGCCAGATGGCTATTGCAAGTTAAGTTTTTACATGTCCAAGACAAAGCAAGAAAAACAAAGACAGCACAAGAAGTAAATGGCCTTCCACAGTGGCAAGTACATTCATTTTTAAAGAGCGGTTAGAGGCTGGAGAGGTGGCTCAGCCATTAAGAGCACTGACTGCTCTTCCAGAGGTTCTGAGTTCAGATCCCAGCAACCACATGGTGGCTCACAACCATCTGTAATGAGATCTGATGCCCTCTTCTAGTGTGTCTGAAGACAGCTGCAGTGTGTTTATATATAATAATTAAATAAGCTGGGTGTGGTGGCGCACAGTACTCGGGAGGCAGGCAGATTTCTGAATTCCAGGCCAGCCTGGTCTACAGAGTGAGTTCCAGGACAGCCAGGGCTACACAGAGAAACCCTGTCTAAAACAAAACAAAACAAACAAACAAACAAACAAACAAACTCAAAATAAATAAATCTTTAAAAATTAAAAAAATAAAGAGCTATTATTTATTCTGAAATTATTTTTCATTTCGATCTCTCTTTTTTCTGTCACACACACTTGAACACAGACAAGGTCCACTTATTCCTGTCCCCAGCTTCAGTGCTGAGGTTACAGATGTAAGCTGCCCCGCCAGGTCTTTACACGACTGGATGCTAGGCGTCAGCCTCAGGCCCTCAAGGTCACCCAGTGAACACTACTTCCCAAGCCATCTCCTCTGCTCCTCCCCCATTCTTCTTTCTGGGTAAGGGCTTGCTATGTAGTCCAAGCTAGTCTAAACTCAAGATTCTCTTGCTTCATGAGTACTGAAATTATAGGTAAGGGCCACTAAAATCCAAACCCCAAAACAAAAGAAAAATAAACAGCAAAAAGAGACGGGAGGTGATCAGGTTATGGAGGCAGAGCCTTCAGGGAAGGGGGTTAGGAGGCCTGTAACAGCGTATGAAGGAACACACTTCCTTCAACCACAGAAAGAATCTATAACAAGGCACCGTTGGGCAGAGGAGTGTGTGTCTTCCCTGGGTCCTGAATCTGTCAGTACCGTGACCTTGTACTTCCGGTCTCTGGAACTGTGAGAGAGCCATTTCTATTGTTTATCTGGTGTGGTCCTGGGACTTTTCATATGCTAGAAGTGTTCCACTACTCAGTGACATCTCCAGTCCAACCTCTGTTATTTCAAAAATCACCCTATGTAAGGTATCTTGTTGTAGCAGCAGGAGCAAACGAAGACGGCACACAACCACAGCCCTCCATACTTCGCAGACACAAATCCCGGTCATTGCTCAATCACACCCATTTCTCAAGCCCTCATGTCACTGCCTCTTTCAGAACAATGGCTCTGATGTCCCCTCTCTCCTTACTCACACGTAGCAGAGGTCCCCTGTCTCCTTTAGTTGCTTCCTCCTCTTTAATCTCAATTTTCAAAAATTATTACAATGTGTTGATATGTTCTCATGGTAATGATTTCACATGAAAAATAAAGGTGAAATTTACCCGAATCATTGTCACCAGCTCCTTCCTCTGAGGTAGCTAGGTGGCTGAGCTCTCTGGTCACACATATTTCTCTGAATGAACACACAGAGAGAGAGAGAGAGAGAGAGAGAGAGAGAGAGAGGGGGAGAGAGAGAGAGAGAGAGAGAGAGAGAGAGAGAGAGAGAGAGAGAGAGAGGAGAAAGGTCTCTATAAATGGTATTATGTCCATATGTATGGGTTGTGACTATTTTATATTTGTGAGTTTTCTTTACATTTATTTATTTATTTATTTATTTATTTATTTATTTATTTATAGATCAGGTCTTACTCTATAGCTATGGCTGTCCTGGAACTCACTATGGTTTTTGTTTGTTTAGTTGGTTAGTTAAGTTTTAAAAGTTTCATTTTGGGGGGTGTGGTATGTGTGTGCACATGCATCTCCACTACACATGTGGTACAGTTGTCAGAGGACAACTTGGAATTGGTTTTCTCCTCTCACCACGTGGGTCTCAGGAATTGAACTCGGGTCATCAGGCTTGGCTCCAGGAGCCCTTACCCCATGAAGCTCACGGGGAGTTTTCTTTAGCTTTATTTTCCAGCTTTTTTCCCTTTAAGCGATCACAGCCCTTCCCCACCAAGAAATAACCTTGTCTTGCTAATTTTATTATTCATTCACCAGCTTAGTGTTAAATACACAATACAGCTAAAGGCTCAGAACAACTGTATACAGCAGGCACTGACATCATAGACATTCACAAGTTTGTGTATCCCTCAGTACCACGGTCCTCTCTTACTTCCTGAAGAGACAAGAGTATTTGTGTCTATTGACGAGGACATCCTGAACCCAGATGATCACTTTTAACCTAAAATCATCTTGTCCATTTTGCGTTCCTTGCCTTCCTTTCCCTCCTCCAACTCCCTGCCTGTTTTGTCTGAGCTCATCTTATGCCCGGGTCTGAGCAGCGTTATCAGTCCTGACCACGTTACTGTCTGCTCCATCTACAGAGATCCACCTGCCTCTGCCTTCTGTGTGTTAGGATTAAAGGCGTGTGCCATCAGCACCCAGCTAAAGTCCTGTTCTTTATAAGCAATTTAACAAGGCTTCTTTAGCATGTTGAATCTGTTATCTGTTTTTTAAAATACTGACTTTCAGGGGGGCTAGAGAGATGGCTCAGTGGTTAAGAGCACTGACTGCTCTTCTTGCATGCGTGCATGTGCAAGCAGAGACTTGAACTAGGGCCTTGCATGTTCCTGGCAAGCACATCAGTGCAGTGCTCATCCCCAGTTCATTCTCATTCCTCGGGGTCCTCTCTTGCTGTGTGTAATTGAGATGTGGTTCTTTTCTTCTCTGCCTTCCATCCTGAAGAGGGTTTTATGGTTTTTAGTGTATCAAGGGATCTTTGGTCCCACAGTCATGTCCAGCACGGTCGTGAACTCGTTCATTTTTAGATCTCTGTCTGGAGCTGGGGTGGGGGTTGCTGCAGCACACACTCAATGCGCAGTCTTGGACCAGAACCAAGTCTCTCGGTGCTAACTCGGCTGTAACTTGCCTCATGTTTGTGGTAGACGGAGATGTCTGCATCCTGAGCCTTAGCTGCTGTAAACATGTTGTCAGGCGGCAAGGAAAAATTAAGATTGCAGATAGAATTCCGTTTGTTTATCAGCTGACCTTAAAATAGGGAGATTACATCCCGGACCATCCCGTGTAATCAGCAGGGAGGTTAAAGAGGGAGGCAGGGGAGTCAAGGTCAGCTGTGTTATGAGAGATTCTAGCAACCACTGCTGGCTGTGAAGAAGGGAGGGAACCAGGCCAGCGAAGCAAGTGGCCACTCGAATCTGGAAAGAAAATACAAGGACAGGAATTCTCCCCAGAGGCTCCATAAAGAATGAAGCCTCGCTGATTCATTAATTTTAACCCAGTGAGATTTGCTGATTCATTCATTTTAACCCAGTGAGATTCGTTTGGTCTTTACCTTGAGACTCTACAGTGCTGTTTTAAATTTGGTAACTGAAGGTCGTTACCATTTGACATAGCAGCAATGGTAATTATAACAACAACAACAACAACAACAACAACGTAAGACAATATTGTAAAGTGATGGCGGAGTCTCCTCTACTGTAAGGACTGATGTTGGGAAAGGAGCAGAGCCTTTGTGTGCATCATTTACCCAGAGACCTATAGGACCTAGCCCATAGTCAAGGGCTGAGAAAATGTTGAATAGACAAAAGAATAAAAGAATCCTCTTGGTTCTCTAGAGACCCCCAGGAACCCCTCCCCCCACTCGATTTCTTCCCACAGTCACACGTTCTCACGTTTTCCCAGAGTTTCCATTCCCTGTGGCCCATGTCTCAGTGTTTCTTCACCCACTGCCTCCCTCTCTGCTGTGGACCAATCAGTTCTCTTCTCTCTCATGCTTTGTGCAGGAAGAACTGAGGTAGAAAACCCATGTCACACAGGTAACTGACTGCACCAGGCCTTGGTGGACCCCACGTGGTGTTTGATTGATGTTCCTTTCTTTCTTTTCTTTTCTTTTCTTTTTTTTTTTTCCCAGAGCTGAGGACTGAACCCAGGGCCTCGTGCTTGCTAGGCAAGCGCTCTACCACTGAGCTAAATCCCCAACCCCTGTTCCTTCCTTTCTTTCTTTCTTTCTTTCTTTCTTTCTTTCTTTCTTTTCTTTTCTTTTCTTTTTTTTTTTTTTTTTTTTGGTTTTTCGAGACAGGGTTTCTCTGTGTAGCCCTGGCTGTACTGGAACTCACTTTGTAGACCAGGCTGGCCTCGCACTCAGAAATCTGCCTGCCTCTGCCTCCCAAGTGCTGGGATTAAAGGCATGCGCCACCATGTCTGGTGTTCTTTTCTTTCTTTCCCAGAGGCTGGGTTCCTCTTTCTTTTCTTTTTCTTTTTTCTTTTCTTTCCTTTTTTTCTCTTTTCTTTCCTTCTTCTCTTCTCTTCTCTTCTCTTCTCTTCTCTTCTCTTCTCTTCTCTTCCTTTTTTTCTTTTCCCTTTTCCCTTTTCCCTTTTCTCTTTTTCCACTGAGGACTGAACACACACAGGGAAAACACTTTTTCAATTTTTAAAAAACTTACTCATCTTTCTGTGAACTGGTGTTTTGCAGGCATGTATGATCTATGTGAGGATGTTGTATAATCTGAAACTGGAGTTGCAGACAGGTGTAAGCTACCATGTCGGTGCTGGGAATTGAACCTGGGTCCTCTGGAAGAACTCTTAGCCAGCGCTCTTAGCTGCGGAACCATCTCTCCAGCGCTGCACTCCTTCGCATCAGTGCTGCTTTGCATGCACAAGCTGTGCTTCCTCTCTGGCTGTTCTGACCTACTCCATAGCTACTTCTACCTTCCTCTCGAGCTTTGTCTCTTTTCAGGCCAGTCTGAGGGAGTGATAACAGCTTTCATTTTCCCTTTTCCTTTCTGTGTCTTGAATTAAACGTATCACAGCCTTTAACTACCTGAGTGTGTTTGTAGGATAGAGGAAGTAAGCTGAAAACGTTTTAAAATTATCTTGGGTTATAAGGCCACCATGGATCCCTCTATTCTATGCCTAATTGCAGAGGCTTCTTGGGCTGGGTGAACACTGCTGATCCTGGCCCACTACATAGGGAAATTCCTATTTTGTTCCTTTCTCATCTCCTGACTATTCTCGGGATCCAATTTCTATGAGGGCAATTTATTTATTTATTTATTTATTTATTTATTTATTTATTTATTCATTCATTCATCTGGGATCAGACAGAAGACCTTGTACAAGCTGCATCATTAATCGCACCCCCAGCCCTCTGCCTCTCTGACTGCATCTCTCCCTGGCTTTCCTCTGCATGCTCAGGTTCATCCTAGTCTCTTCAGGAACCAGGTTCACGGTCTAGTTCTCAGTCCAGACCTCCTCCAGTGCTCCTGTGTATTTGACTTTGGCGAAACTCATGCAGCACAGAACTTAATCTGCTTGTGGACAGGCAGGTCTGGTAGCAGAGCCAGGAAACACCATGGGGAAACTCATGGAACAAGAAGTTCTTCTCACCACCCAATTCTAGAGCTGAGTGTACCACACACACACACACACACACACACACACACACACACACGTGCACACATACATGCACACTTCTCTTAATATAAACTCACTCACCAAAACTATTTGTGGGAGCTGGTTCGTACCTTTCCGTTTTCCTTCTTTGGTTCTCTTCCCATCCCAAGCACAGACCATGTGGATAAAAACAAGTAGATCACACAATTTCATTCTGCCCACCTCTAACCCCTCTGTGAAATTTTCATTATTGCAAGAATTCCCAAGTTTTGGTGTCTGATCTTCTATAGTATCAGAAGTAGGTGTAAGATCTAATCAGAAATACCCCTATTTCAAACACGGGCTGTTCGTGCACCCCACGAATCACGAGACCGGTCTTGATGCAAAAAAGCATGAGGATTTTTAATCGGAGCTCCGGGACGACCCATATCCCACGCAGGGGACAGGGGGGTCA
>LR750768.1:224711-235292 GCA_902729485.2 Mus minutoides
AACTAACTCACAAACTCTTGGCAGTGAGCTATAGCAGTTGGCAAATACATGCATTCAAAGAACAGTAGGGGCAAGCACACAGATTCAAGAAATGTTCAGGCTATTATGTTTAGCTATGTAAAGGCTTTCTACTAATAATGAAATCTCTTTCTAGTTTCGGGGTCTTTGAGGCCTGTTACATTTTCTTAGGATCTTTCATAGGGAGGTCAGGGTGACAGCACACATGGTAACGATGTCACTATGATGTCACTCCTCTGTGGCAGCCATGTTCCAAGGTATCAGAAATAAGCAAACATGCCGGGCGTGGTGGCGCACGCCTTTAATCCCAGCACTCGGGGAGGCAGAGGCAGGCAGATTTCTGAGTTTGAGGCCAGCCTGGTCTACAAAGTGAGTTCCAGGACAGTCAGGACTACACAGAGAAACCCTGTCTCGAAAAAAACCAAAAAAAAAAAAAAAAAAAGAAAAGAAAAGAAAAGAAATAAGCAAACTTTGGACCAGGTTCTCAGGTCTGAGTTCTCCTGTTCCTAGCTTGTCCTTCTGATATGAAGATACCCTTGGCCTGCAGGCTAACCCTTTTTGTTAGAAGTGTTTGCAGAGGCTATTCCAGGGAACTCAGGGGAGGTAAGAAGCTACCCACAGCAGTTCTCTCCTCCTGTACCCTGGGGGTGGAACACGAGAGACAGGGACGTGTGTCTTTGCAGTTCCACTACTGTGCTGTGAAGTCTCAGTCGTGTGCTTGGCAGGACCAGCTACACATTTCTGGTTTTAGCAGTGTGTTACTCCTGGGGACGGAAAGGCAGACATGTTTACAAGTTAAGAGCATGATGTCATAGCATTCCTAGAGAAAGCAATTTCATTCATGATAATAAATCATGTATCACTGCTACTATACTACGGTATGTTTGTCTCTTTAAAATCAGCTTTCTTCTTTCCAAGGAAACTCACATTAGCTTACAAAGTAATATGGGGTCTCTGTCCCATCTCCCGGGGCCAGCTTGCCTGCTGTAGCTGTTAGCGGTAGCCTTTCGTAACAGTTTCCACTTCTCCTCCTTGCCCTCTCTCTCCTCACCTAAGGCCTCCTTTTCTCCAGCAGCCACACAGGCAGGCCCCTTTTTAGTTTCTTGGCCTTTACCCATATTTAGTTCCTCTTGGATACACATATTTAACTGTTTGAGGCTGAGATCTGCATGTGAGAACCTATGGTACTTGTTTTTCTGAGCTTGTGTGCATATCTTTTTAATAAAGCTCTGAGTTTTTCTTTTAAAGTAGTAACAATTTAATTTAGTGCCCCATTCATGCTAGGCGTGTGTGCCTTACCATTGAGCTATGTTTTCAGAAATTCCCACCTCTACTTTTATTTTTTATTTTAATTTTTTTAAAGTTACATATATTTGTGTGTGTGGTCTCTGTGTGTGCTATGCTTGTTGTGTTTTCTTTTTTTTTTTTTTTTTTTCTCGAGACAGGATTTCTCTGTATAGCCCTGGCTGTCCTGGAACTCACTTTGTAGACCAGGCTGGCCTCGAACTCAGAAATCTGCCTGCTTCTGCCTCCCAAGTGCTGGGATCAAAGGCGTGTGTGCCACCACGCCCGGCTATGCTTGTTGTGTTTTATAAAAAGATAGAGAGAGGGAATATGTTTGGTGGATGTGCAGTCCAGTGGGGGGTAAGGGGTGCCTCTGCTGGCTCGTGCTGAAGCATATCCACCACCACCCCCGCCCAGTCACATAATAGTATAGTTAGTATAGTATAGAATAGTATAGAATAGAATAGAATAGTTTATTCAGGGAATGGGGAGGGAAGTTGAGAGGGTAGTAGAGACAGAGAAAGGGGGAGAGGGAGAGAGAGAGAGAGAGAGAGAGAGAGAGAAGAGAAGAGAAGAGAAGAGAAGAGAAGAGAAGAGAAGAGAAGAGAAGAGAAGAGAAGAGAAGAGAAGAGAAGAGAAGGATGGCTATGAGCATGTGGAGAGAGGGGGAGGGGAATGGGGCGAGAGGAGGAAGTGGCAAGAGGTCAGAGCTAGAGCAAGAAAGCAGGAGAGAGAGGAGGGGCCAAGCAGGCCCTTTAATCGTGAGTCAGGCCCACCTGGCTGTTGCCAGGTGACCAGGGCGGAGCCTAGGAGGAATAAGGAATGCTATCAATGCTGGCTGTGTCTTGATGTCAGAGGTCAGCTTGCTTTTTCCTTCCATCATGTGGGGCCTGGGGCGTCAAACTCAGGTTGTTAGGTTTTGTGGGCAGTGCCTTTTCCGAGACAGCCTTTCTCTGTGTAGCCCTGGCTGTCCTGGAACTACACTCTGTGCAGACCAGGCTGGCCTCGAATCCAAAGATCCTCCTGCCTCTGCCTCCCGAGTGCTGGGATTAGAGGCTTGCACCACCATTGCCCAGCTCGTACTTTTACTTTTAACATTTTATTTTTATTTCATGTATATGGGTATTTTGCCTGAGTACTACTTCTGTACTTGGAGCCTGCAGGGACCAGAAGGGGGACACTGGATTCTCTGGCACTGGAGTTACAGGCCGTTGTAGCAATTCACCATGGATCCTCTGGGAGAGTAACAACTGTTTTTGACCACTGAGCCATCTCTCCAGGTTCCCTACTTTTTATTTTGGAGATAGACCCTCTTGCTAAGTTGGGCTAGGCTGGCCCAAAAGTAATCTTTCTCCTTCATCCTTTCTAGTAGCTGGGATTTCAGGCTTGTACTACGGGGGCCAGTT
The DNA here is from genome assembly GCA_902729485.2 of Mus minutoides. Taxonomy (NCBI): domain Eukaryota; kingdom Metazoa; phylum Chordata; class Mammalia; order Rodentia; family Muridae; genus Mus; species Mus minutoides. The sequence goes on from LR750768.1 coordinate 227,420, forward strand.
AAGGTAAATCTTTGGGATGTACTTTTAAGCATCAAACTTAAAAGTCAGTTTGTGTTTTTCTTCCTCCTTCTCTTCTCTCTTCCTTTTCTTGTATCATCTCCTTTTTTTCCCCATCTCTTCTTTCTTTAGGACTAGACCTCACTATTGTAGCCCAGGCTGGCCAGGAACTCTAAATCCCTCTGTGGTAGTCTCCTAAATTCTGGGACTACAAAGATATGCCATCCCACTCAGGTTTGTTTATTTGTTTATTTATTTGTTCTTTATTATTTTAAAAATCACTTAGCGTTTTTATATTTCCGGAGCTTTTATATTTCTGGAACCTCACGTGCAGAATGCAGGGAGAGTGACTTGGCTTTTTCCAGATGGACAGGCACTTTCCCCAGGACTGCTGAGTTACTAATTATTCTGCTCTGTGTTCTGTCAATCTATTAATGTTTATCTCTCTGCTATTATCACGGCTTTGGTCACCGTGACTTTGGAGGACACTCTGCTGTCTGGTAGGGCAAGGCCCCTATTAGTGTCTCTTGAATTTTGTTTTCTTGGCCTTGTATGTATTTAGTCTCCTAGATAAATTTTAGAATCAACTCGTCCATTTCTAAAATCTGTTGGGACTGGGATTCAGACTGCACTGAACTGACACCGTTACAATCCTAATTTTTCTCATCAGTAGCATGGTTTGTTGTCACTGGCCAGGTTACCTTAAGGTCCGGTCCTTGCTTTCTTCTATGGATCTGGTGCACTCTCAAAGTGTGTGCATTTGTTTTTGTAGCTTTGGCTACACAGGATTTTCTTTTTCCCTTTGATTAAAAAAAATTAAGTAGCAATTTACAGAAGAATGTAACTTAGGCAAGAGAGGGAGAAAAAGAGAGAGACTTCTCTGGAAGGCAGCCAAGGCCTTGCCTGCAAGCCAAGGACAGAAAGGGGACTGGGCCTCTCAGGGAGGATGAGAGTCTTCTGTTGTTTACTCTCTGTGGGCCCCTCAGGGAGGAAGGGACTGTTTACTCTCTTGCTGCTTGTTTAACTTAGTTTTCCCCTCTCCAATACAGTTTTGTTTTCTTTGATTTTTCTCTCTTTCACTTATCTGGAAGCTAGGCAGTGTAGGACAAACCTGACTATAGGGGCTACCCATATGAATGGAGGATTTTCACACTATAACTGTGGTCTGCAGAAGCCAGGCTAAAAAGCAAAGGTTTCAAGGGACCACATCAGAATATCAAAAGAATGAGATTTTTTTAAAGAGAATTTGACTTGATAAAGTTGACTTGATTGTTATGGCTCCTCCCGCATGGCCAGCTTCAGGTGATCGATAAACAGGGACTGACAGTTGCCATGTAATGGGATTATCAATTGCACAAAATGTCCTGGATCCATGAGATGGTATATAGGAAGTTTGTTCAGGCTAGAGAAGCCTTCCACCACCTCTAAAAGTGACTGACTCCAATCCTGATCTTTTATAGACTTATTAAAAGCAAACACTTGAATGTATGAATGTTTTGCCTGAATGCATCTACACCGTGTTTGTGCAGTGCCCATGAGGATGAGAAGAGATTGTATGACCACCTGGAACTGGAGTTGCAGATGGCTGTGGGCCACCATGTGGGTACTGGGACTTGAACCCATGTCCTCTGGAAGCATAGCCAGTGCTCTTAATCACTGAGCCATCTCTTCAGTCCTACAATTCACTTTTAACTTTGTGTTGGAAAGGGGTGTTTCATAAAAGACATTCCTCTCCCAAGCCATAGCTGTTCATTCCATCCTAAGAAATGTTTTCATAATGTAGACCAGGAGTTGATGTCAACTGACAGACCAGGAGCCTGGGTAAAAGCTTCAGTGGTGCCAAGCAATGGTGATGCACGACTTTAATCCCAGCACTCGGGAGGCAGAGGCAGGCAGATTTCTGAGTGCGAGGCCAGCCTGGTCTACAGAGTGAGTTCCAGAACAGACAGGGCTACACAGAAAAACCCTGTCTCGAAGAAAAAAAAAGGCTACAGTGCCAATTTGGTTTTTCTTTTTTTTTTTCTTTTTTTTTTTTTGGTTTTTCGAGACAGGGTTTCTCTGTATAGCCCTGGCTGTCCTGGAACTCACTTTGTAGACCAGGCTGGCCTCGCACTCAGAAATCTGCCTGCCTCTGCCTCCCGAGTGCTGGGATTAAAGGCGTGCGCCACCACGCCCGGCTACAGTGCCAATTTGGATTCCAGGTAAATAACCTAACTTCTGTGCATATATTTTATTTTCAAACCTAGGAAAACTATTTTTTGTTTCAGGTGTACTGAGCTGTAAATACAGTTAAGATAATAATTGTTAGCATCAAGCCCCACTTAACCAGGTGACCCTTGACCTGCGTTGCCAGGACAACCACCTTCAATCCCACAGCCCACCTGGCTCAGTCTCCACCCTCAATGGTGTGACATCATTCTCCATATAAATTAGGAAGACACCCCCTCCTCGCTCTTTTTCCTCTCTTTCTCTTCTTCTCTGCCCCCTCCCCCACCCACTCAATAAACCTCTCCCACGTGGAACCCCCTTGGCCTGGTCTGCTGCCTGGTTATTCTTGCCTAAAACATATACAGATAACAATAATAATAATAATAATATTAATAATAATAATGATAATAAAAAAGAACCAGGTCATTACCAGTGACTAACTTTTTGTTTTTGAGATAGGATCTCACTATGCAGCCCTGGATAGCCTGGAACTCACTATTTAGAACAGGCTGGTCTTGAACTCATTGAGATCCTCCTGCCTTTGCTTCCAGAGCTGTGAAATCAGAGACCAGGGACGAATTTGAGAGCGTGCTAAACCTTAAGGAAAAATAACAGCAAAGGGGGTTTGGGAGGTAGCATCCCTGCCAGCTTTAGCCCTTCTGGCTGAAATAAAAGAACTTCGCAAGGAGGACAGGACAGCTATGTAACTGGAAAATCAGTATTTGTTTTGGATGAGTTCTTTTCCTTATAATACAAAAAATCCCATTTCTCCAAACTCTGCTTCCCCGCCCAGTCTGCAAACAAGGAGTCAGGTTTCTCTCTCCGCCGAAGGGGCCACCCAGAGCCGTGCTAGACCTGGGGCCCCGCTCGGGGCTTAATCCCGGATAGTTCCGTCCTACTGACACATCGGCTCGCCCAGGGCGTGGCTTCCGTTAGCGAAGGCACGCTTTCCGGCAGGACCTTTGCCTTCCGGGGCGGGACTTCCTTCCCTAAAGGAGTCCGGCTGCCAAAGTGATTGGAGTGCGGATTACGCGGGCCCATGGGTCCCGAGGCCCAGTGCTTTATGGAAAAGGGGTCAGAGAGATCGTTCTTTTAAGCTGATGCTTAGTTTTTACTTTGCGCTACGCCTCCATTTGCACGAGAGCTCTGGGCTTTTGTCGACACCGCCCACCTGAGGCTCTTCCGCTTCCCCCTTCCCCAAGCTCCGCCCCTAGCGTCCCGTGGCTATGACGACCGCTCCGCGGGATTCAGTAGTGTGGAAGCTGGCGGGACTTTTGCGGGAGTCGGGTGAGTGGACTTCTGGCTTATTTGGTTGGGAGTCCTGGGTATGTTCGATGCTGTCCAGAAACGCCAGGAATCACCGAGTCACTGCCGGCGGGGTCACGAGGTGCCGGCGTCTTCTCTTCTGGGTGTGTTCCTTGTGACGCGTTGTTTACAGTCATGCCTTTGACAGTCTAAACGCTATCTATCTTTCACACCTCTTAACTCTCCAGAGGGAAGGGATCATTAATAGATTAAACACTTGGAGACAAGAACATAATCACTTGTACCGAAAGCCAAGTATAAGCACCTTAAATACCACAGATTTGGAGTGAGACCCACACAGGTTAGTCCCAACCCTCTATCATTCTTGGATAAGTTTTTAGACCCTCAGTATTCTTCGCAGATAGGTTATCATAGGGATTGTATTGAACGCAAACGATAGCGGGATTTTAGTTAGCGTATTTAGTTCAGTGAGTGCATGCATAATGTGTTCAAAAGATAGTTTACTATAGTTGCTTCCCCTGTGCCTGGGCATGGCAAAGATCACTATGTTGTTTGTTATGCGGTTGCCATCAGTTGTGGTAGAAACAAGCTTCAACTCGATATCAGAGATATATCAATTATCAGCTAGATGATCACAATCATGATTCTTTGAGAGCTAGGGGTATAGTTCAGTAGCAGAGCATATGCTTAGCATGTACAAAACTTTGACTTACAATCCCTAGCATCTCCCCCCCCACACACACACAAAAGAGAGATTCTTCTTTGAGCCTCGGTTTTCCCATCTGTAAGGTGGGGTTAATGGATGTCTTTAGGAGATAAGGATGAAGCAGCAGTCATTTGGCATGTATGACCTCCATGGCATTAGTGTTCCGTATCTATACATTCCCACCATGGCATCCTTGGAGTCTCTTGGTGGCAGTTCATTTTTCTGGTTTGTGTTAATAATTACTCCCATGCTGTGCCTTTTCTAGACTTCCAAGGGACACTTTGAATTATGTGTGTGTGTCTATACTCAGTGTCTAATACATAGAAAAATCTCTTTGTAAGGCTGTAAGATTTATGATTCAGCAAAAATCTGACTTGGCTCCCAGGCTAGGAAACGTAGGGTTCATGAATATGATTGTGGGGATGGAATCGCTTCATGTCTTGATTATGGTGGTGGTTGTCATAATCTACACTAACAGAATAGAACTGACACTGTAACTATTATACCGACACCAAATTTTCTGGTTTTGATAATTGTACTATAATTCTGTAAGTGTCTTTGGGGGAAGCTGAGTGAAGAATGTGGCGGGTCTCTGCTATTTCTTAGTATCCCAAGCCAGCCTTGAAATTATGATCATTCTGCTTCAGTGACTCATCCTATGGAATTATATATAGGCGTATGATGTTCCTCCCCCTGACTTCTGCAGTATTCTTTGACTTGTTGATTTTTCTCCCCCCTGCCCCTGAGACAGGGCCTTACTTTGTTGCACTTGTCTGGAACGCACAGAGATTCATCTGCCTCTGTCTTCCACATTCTGGGATTAAAGGTGTGCACCACCACACCTGGTTTCAGAATATATTTTTAAAATTTTTCCAGTTATTATAACTATACTTTCCTGATAGAGTGATAAGTGGGAAATATATCTGAAAGACGACCTCACAGGGCTGATAGTCTTATTAGGTACAACAGCTTTATCAAATTGCTGTAATGGACAATGACATGCATTTCGATGTTGTTTGAGAATTTCTATAAATGTGCATGCATTCTTTTTTTTTGGTTTTTTCGAGACAGGGTTTTTCTGTATAGCCCTGGCTGTCCTGGAACTCACTCTGTAGATCAGGCTGGCCTTGAACTCAGAAATCTGCCTGCCTCTGCCTCCCAAGTGCTAGGATTAAAGGCGTGCGCCACCATACCTGGCTTGCATGTCATTCTTGCAACCAGAAAAAGACAGAAAGATCACATATAGGCGGCCTTTGTGTAAAGTGGGTGGTTGTAGTGTGGAAGCACAGGGGATGATATTTCTTTAAATATTTTTACTTTGTGTGTAGAGAGCATCTTTGTGTCAAGGCCAGAGGACATCCAGGGGCCTCATGTTTCAGAAGCTTGTTCTCTGAGAAGGAGTCCCCACTGAGACCTGGGGCTTGCTGATTAAGTAGGCTGGCTGACCAGTGAGCCTCAGGGATCTTTCTGTCTGCCTCTTCAGTTCCCACCACTGTGTGGGTGGTGGAGGTCAGATTCAGATTCACCAGCTTTCTCAGCAAGTCCTTTACTGAGTCATCTGCACAGCCCCCAGAGGTATCACTGTGCGAAGGCTTGCTGGGTGAAGCTGGTCTCCAGCTAGGCAGTAGAAAGGGATGTGTCAGGATGAGAAAGCTGTGAGCCAAGTGGGCTGTTTCCAACTCTGGAGGTAGCCTAGGCTACTTTCTACAGAGTAGAAAGCGAAAGCATTTGGAAAAGTAACAAATTTCTTGTATCAGGATGAAAGGCGAGGAATTTTGTTTGGTTGCTTTTTGATTAAATGGGGAACTGTAGAAGACGTTTGAGCTGGGGAGGAGGTAGACAGTTTGATCTCACAGTGAAATGTCTTCAGTAGAGATGAGAGTGGGTGCACTTCGGGAGCCCAGAAGGAAAGACCTTTCATTCTGTCCTCATTCCCATTTGCCCTTCTTCCTGCAGGGGATGCGGTTCTCTCTGGCTGTAGCACACTGAGCCTGCTGACGGCCACACTGCAGCAGCTGAACAGGGTGTTTGAACTGTACCTGGGGCCATGGGGCCCAGGCCAGACAGGCTTTGTGGCTCTTCCCTCCCACCCTGCAGACTCACCCGTCATCCTCCAGCTTCAGTTCCTCTTCGATGTGCTGCAGAAAACACTGTCACTCAAGGTCCCAGGAGGGGCACGGGGACAGGATGAGCAGAAAGCCCTAGGGACAGATGGAGGCAGGGGTTGGGATGGGGAGTGAGAGGGCTTTGAAGCTGAGAGGCAGATGATGTCAGTGATGCCTGCTGGTGCTTATGCTGAGGAAGTGGCGCGGAAGCAGGGGAGGCCGCCCTGCCTCGCTGACCTGAATGTCCCTTTCAGCTGGTCTACATCCCCGGTGTTGGCCTTCCAGGGCCTATCAAGATTTTCCCCTTCAAGTCCCTTCGGCAGCTGGAGGTGAGGGAGTGTTAGAAAATGTGGGTGGGCAAAAACTGGGGCAAAGGAGCCTCTTGGGCTGAGGACAGAGAGATGGCCTCTTTTGTCGGGAGGTCATGTCTGAATATACCATTGCTCCTCAGTGATGTTTTCCATGAACACTTCCTTAAGTGTAGCTGGGCTTTGGGTGGTTTCCCTCCTCCCCATCAGAAGTTAGGGATGAGGCCTTTGTCATCTTTGAAGCTTTGCTTGCCTTCCTCCTTTTCTTCTTAGCTTCGAGGAGTCCCTATCCACAGCCTATGTGGCCTCCGTGGCATCTACTCACAGCTGGAGGCCCTAGTTTGCAACAGAAGCATCCAGGCACTGGAGGTAAGGAGGTTGAGCTGTGGGCCCCGATGCCTTGTTCTGACTGATTGAGAAGACCAAGCTTTATGTGCTCCCCCTGTGCTTCCCCTCCCTCTGTCCTGTGTGACGCCAAGCCCTCTACACCTGTCTGTGTGTTTACAGTCACACCAAGCTAGTGTTTGTCTCCCTATGGTCTGTATACGGTCCCCATAGTCTGCTCTTTAGGGACAGAGACTTGAGCCTTCTTCAGAGCTGCGGAGTCTCCAGGTAGAGCCTGGTCTATATGAACGGGGGACTGGAAGATAGAGCATGCATGGGGAGAAGGCAGAGAGTGAAGGTGTAGTTATGCCTGTCCCCTATCCAGGAGCTCTTGTCAGCCTGCGGTGGGGACCTCTGCTCTGCCCTCCCCTGGCTAGCCTTGCTTTCTGCTGACTTCAGCTACAATGCGCTCAACAGCTTAGACAGCTCCCTGGTGAGTGTCTCCCAAGGGAAGGTGGTGCCTTTGTGGGGGGGTGGCGGGGGGAAGGAGAGTCCTTTGGAGGGAATGCCAGCTGTCTGTCAGATACCCTTGTGTGAAGAACCTTTCTGTGCTTGCTTCGTCAATTTCCGTCAGCGTCTCTTGTCGGCTCTTCGCTTCCTCAACCTGAGCCACAATCATCTCCAGGACTGCAAAAGCTTCCTGATGGTAAGACCGAGCTGCCTGATTGCTGGTGGACTTGGCCCTGAGATGGCTCCACTCTCACTTACTCTCAGATTAGCTTGTGCTCCACATGGCTCTTGGGCCTAGGTGGAGGCACATCTGAGAGTCGGTCCTGTGTGTGAGTTTCTCCTCTAGCATACAGCAAGGTTTGGAATACCTGGATGAATTGGGGGCAGTCAGTTAGTTTCTTGCTTCATTCACCTGTAAGGTATACATCATAGCAGTACCTGTGAAGAGT
>LR750768.1:235392-267436 GCA_902729485.2 Mus minutoides
CCCTGGCTTGCTCAGCCTGCTCTCTTATAGAACCCAAGACTGCCAGCCCAGAGATGGTCCCACCCACAAGGGGCCCTTGATCACTAATTGAGAAAATGCCTCACAGCTAGATCTCATGGAGGCATTTCCCCAACTGAAGCTCCTTTCTCTGTGATAACCTCAGCTGTGTCAAGTTGACACAAACCTAGCCAGTACAGTATTTATGCCACTTAGCCTAATGTGTGGCCCAGAAGTGATAGATCCCATGATGGTGACAAGCTCTTTCCCTGTACTTGTTAAAGTGGCAGGAACTTTCTTCAGTGAGGAGTAACGTCCTAGACTGAGGAGGATTCAACGTGAAGTGACCGGAGAGTGAAGGAGTTAGGGCTTGGGTGTCATCAGCACTCAGGGAACTGGGAATTCTCAAGTCAGGAAGTGGCGCTGGGGCCACACTGAATTGAATTTTCTCACTGACTGCACTGACTGGCTAGGTAGGTCCCCATTGTCCCTCAGAGGCTGGGAGACAGACCCCTGTGGCCCAAACAGAGGATCTCCTTGGTTGCAGCTGAGTGTTCCTCAGAGCCTTGTCTTTTTCCAAGTGGGAACTTAAAGATTGGAGTTATCATCTAAGGGTGTAGCCTGGGACTGTTGGGGACATGCTAGTGTTTGTTGTCATCTAGGGGTGTAGCCTGGGACTGTTGGGGACATGCTAGTGTTTGTTGTCATCTAGGGGTGTAGCCTGGGACTGTTGGGGACATGCTAGTGTTTGTTAGCATCTAGGGGTGTAGCCTGGGACTGTTGGGGACATGCTAGTGTTTGTTGTCATCTAGGGGTGTAGCCTGGGACTGTTGGGGACATGCTAGTGCGTGTTCAGGTCTTTCAGTGTGGGATGGAGGAAGTCATCTGTTTTGACACTGCAGTTTTTGTAGGCCAACGTGGATTTGAGAGGATAGCACAGAGGGCCCTGCCTAGAGCTTTGTTGAGTTGAGAACCCTTGTCCCCTCCCCCACCGCCAGGATTTATCTGAGCTGTGCCATTTGGACATCTCCTATAACCACCTGCGCTTGGTGCCAAGAATGGGGCCATCAGGGGCTGCGCTGGGGACTTTGATACTGAGGGCCAATGAGCTCCGGAGCCTTCAGGGTGAGCAGGGAGTGTATTGGGGTGGCGTCAGTCTGGAAGGGAATCAGACAGGAGTGGCTCAGGTTGGCCATCTAGAGCCTCGTGGGGACTTAGAGGTAGGGCTGGGGCACACAGAACACCATATCCCTTACCCACACCAAGCCTCCACAAGGCCTCTTCCTTCTCTTCTCTGCCATAGGCCTGGAACAGCTGAAAAACCTGCAGCATCTCGATGTGGCCTATAACCTTCTAGAAGGACACACAGAGCTGGCACCATTATGGCTGCTGGCTGAGCTCCGGAAGGTGAGCCATGAGTGCCCAATGGGCCTGGGAGCCACCTTCAGGTCTGGCTCTCCTGTGCCTTCACGTAGGGGGCAGCTGATGTCTATGCCATCTCCTTTCTGCCCTCAGCTCTATCTGGAAGGTAACCCTTTGTGGTTCCACCCTGCACATCGTGAAACCACAGCTCAGTACTTGTCCCCTCGGGCCAGAGATGCGGCTCATGGCGTGAGTGATTATCCTGTGTCTGTCCCTGAGTGAGAGGCCAAAGTCCCAGTCACTCTATGGTGCTGTGAGTTCTTGGAGTCACTAGTGATGGGCTCCATCTCCAGCCTGTCCTCTCCTTTGTCTTGCACAGTTCCTGCTTGATGGCAAGGTTTTGTCCCTGAAGGATCTTCAGGTCAGTCGAATGGGGGTGGGATGACATGAAGGGAGGACAATAGCTTGGGAGACAGGGTAGGAAAGTCTTCTGGTCAGTGGAAAGTAGGGTCCTCCTCTTGGCTCGCTCCATCAGGCAGAGGTACTCCTTTGGGTCTGACCCCTTCCTGTCATCACACAGCAAACTTCAGAATCTTCAGGGCTTGGTCCTGTGACCCAACCTCTGTCCTGGCCAGTGGGGAGTCCCCCTGAAACCTCAGCTGGCCCTGAGTTGAGTGATAGCCTCTCCTCAGGGGGCGTCGTGGCCCAGGCCCCGCTTCGGAAGGTTAAGGTGAGTGCTTTCTGTTGGTTTGTGCCTGGGCTTGCCTGGTCTCTTTATGGTAACTCAGTAGACTAGCAACAGGAAGGCCTTGTCCTTGTTAGGACTTGGCATTTTCTGCTAAGTTAGGTAAATGGCCATTGGATGGCCAGGCTGGCTTTTGTAGATCTTCATCTCTATCCAAACCAGAGCCGAGTCCGTGTGAGGCGGGCTAGCATCTCTGAGCCCAGTGACACAGACCCAGAGCTCCGAACTCTGGACCCCTCCCCAGCTGGTAAGTTGATCCTCTCTGCTCACTCCCTTCCCATCTCCTTCCAGACCTCTCTAATCGTGACGTTGCTTTACATGTAGGCAGAGGAAAAACTTGATTTTGGGGTGGTACGGATTATTGCGGAGGGCCCCTCAGTCTGTTGTCTTTTAGTTTAGCCCAAAGAGAGATTTGTTTCCAGGCAGCGTTCTCCTAAGGAGTAGATTTGAAAGGGTGCTAAAGATTCTGTAATAAAGAGATTTATGGCCACAACTGTTTGGGGAGCACAGGCTGCAGCAATGTGAAGCAGATTTCTTTCTACAGCTCATCTCAGATCTGAGATGTGTGGCCGTGGTTGTGAATCTCCACACGTTTTGTGTATGGTCTAGGATTGCTTATGGGCACAGTATTCCATAGGACACTCCTGAGGACATTCTGCTGAGGGGAGGCCTATTGAAGAGGAACCAGAGAAAGAGGCTGGGGTCAGCCAGGGTCAGGGTGTGGCCTCAGCTCTATGTCCTCCTCCATCTCAGGGTGGTTTGTGCAACAACACCGGGAACTTGAGCTGCTGGCCAGCTTCCGGGAGCGGTTTGGCTGTGACTGGCTGCAGTACAGGAGCCACCTGGAGACCATGGGGAGTCCCCCTCTTAGCACCACCAAGACCCCTGCCCTTAGCACTCCTCCTCTGGATGTCCAGAGCCCGGAGACTGCATGCAGCCCTCCAGCCATAGGGGACGACACTAAGGAATCACCAGAGAAGGTGTCAGAGGAAGGCAGAGTGGAGCCAGAGCCCCAGGGAGAAGAGAGGGAAGAACAGGATAAAGAAGAGGGATCGAGAGAGGACCTGGAGGAGGAGCAGGAGCAGGAGCAGAAGGCAGTGGAAGGTGAGAGGCCTGCGACCATAGGGCTTTGGGGGCATGGGTATCGGGATGTTAGAGACTGCAGAGAGGCCAGTCTGGGTAGGACACTGGCTCCCTGAGGCCCTGGACCCTTTGTTCACTCCAGTTCTCTCTCGGTCTCTCTGCAGCAGAGCTCTGTCGCCCCATGTTGGTGTGTCCCTTGCAGGGAATTGGGGGTGTGCAAGGGAAGGAGTGCTTTCTCCGGGTCACTTCTGCCCACTTGTTTGAAGTGGAACTCCAAGCAGCTCGGACTCTGGAGCGGCTGGAGCTACAGAGCCTGGTGGTAGCTGAGCTAGAATCCGAGACTGGAACCCAAGGGGAACCAGGGTCTGAGGTGAGTGTGGGGTCAGGTGCTTGGGAAGGGGTTCTCCAGAGTCATCGTTGGGAACCTGTTGGCTCTTGTGTGCCACGCACTGGGCCTGGGTGTTTTCCATCTTCTCTCATGAGAACTTGGTGCCAAGGAGGAGTGTTTGCAGGGCTGTTGTGTGTCACTTGGGAGGGTGGGCTAAAGGATGGACTCTATGCAAGGGCTTCGTGTCAGCACCAGCATTGTGGGGTCCAGAGTTCCTCTTTTCCTCCGTGCTCCGCGTAGCCCAGACCCCTTTTCCTCTGCCCACTGCTGTGTTCTCCTTTCTTCCTGCATAGGGCTCAGGTCCATCCCCCGGGGCTCCAGTTCTTGTCCTTCGCTTTTCCTACATTTGTCCTGACCGGCAGCTACGTCGATACGCTGTGCTGGAGCCGGAGGCCCATGAAGCCATCCAGGTGATGGAGGGCAGAGGCTGGTGGGGAGAGTGGGGGGAGCAGGTCCAGGTTGGGGGGGTCAGAGGTCGGCCAGGCAGGTCCACCTGCGCCCAGCTAGCTGCCTTCTGACCCACCTCCCTCAGGAGTTGCTCGCTGTACTGACCCCATTCACCAGTGCGAAAGAGCAGCAGCCTGGGGAAAACAAGGACCCACAGGGGGCCAGATTCCAGTGTCTGCGGTGTAGCTGTGAGTTCAAGCCAGAGGAGTCCAGATTGGCACTGGAGAGTGATGAAGGCTGGAAGCCTCTGTTTCAAAATACAGGTACCAGCCTTGGCCTCCCTGGCCACCTAGCTCTCCCACCGCAGGGATGGTGTCTATGAGAGGAGTGTGGAGATGGAGCCCAAGCGAAGAAGGTCTTAGGAGAGGGGGGGCAACTGTTTGGCACAGGGGAGAAATATGGTTGCCTGTCTGCTGCATTGAATACAGAAATGGTCCTGTAAGAGTCTGCAAGTGCTGTTCTGTGAGTGTACTTAAACCTGCTCTTCAGGTTTTCATCACTTGATGGCTTTTGGTGGCTGTGGGTAGCATCTCAGGAATAGCAAAGCCTACTGAGCACTTAGCGCAGCGCCAGGTTGTCATGTGCCCTCTGTTGGGTGAGCTGCTTTGCTGGCTGCCACAAGTTCCTTCCTTGACTGACCTTGTAAGCACTTGGTAGGATGCAGCACCTTATGGGCTCTCTTTGTGTTCTGATCTTGGGATTGTTCCACTATAGGCCAGTCAAGCAATAGGGGCATTGGCGACGCTGAAGAAGGAAGGGAGACTCTGGATTAACAGCTATGTGAAATGTACAATTTCGATCAGCCACACTTCTTGGCAGCAGAGATAGCAGGACTAAGTTAATTTTTTTTTTTTACAGAACAATACCCTTGTTCCATTGTCTATTGTGAGCCTGCCCTGGCAGGCCTAGTCACATAGGCAGTGGGACATCACAGCTCTTTCTGGATCCTGGCTATCTCTATAGGTACTGTGGCTTCTGCATTGGTAGAATTTCTCTTTAACAGTTTTGATGTTTCATGAACAAGTCTCATATAGCTAGGCTGGCCTCAAACTTGAGTGTACCTGAAGCTGGCCTTGAATTTGTAATAGTCTCCCTGCCTCAGCCCCTTGAATGCTGGGATTATAGATGTGTGCTACCTTGCCCAGCTTTCTTGTGAGATTTAAATATGACATAAAGCACCAAGCATAGCTCCTGGCACAAAGCAAAGGTCCTTCATATATAGTAGCTACTGTTATTATCTCCAGCTACGTAGGTGTGGGCAGGGTGTGTAAGCTCATTTAGTTATTTCTTTATTTGCAAAATGAGGTGTGAAAAGTTCTGATGGAGCTGCCACACAATAATAATATTGATGTGGGGGCTAGCACATGCCTAGAGTGTTGTAGCCACATAGTGTCTCTCCCCTCATTGTTGAGCCACAGCCTTCATTCTTTACCTGCATCCACTCACCCATCCTGCTGACTCCTTGAGGCAGACGTGATTTTTCATTATCATCTTACAGATAGTGGTCAGGCGCAGAGCACAGATGACTGGTCCACAATTATCCATCTATAGTTAAGGAAGATGGGACTTAAACATACCTGGCATGAGGGACCTCCTTGCCTTCCCCAGTCTGTTGACTTTGGTCTTAATTTTTGTTGTTATTATTATGTGTGTGTTCCTGTAGCTGCGTGTGTGCGTGGAGGCCAGGGACCAACTTAGGTGTCATCCTCAGTCATTTTCCACCAGAATTTTTAGCATAATCTCTCATTGAACTTAGAGCGCATCAGTTTGTCTAGACTGCCTGGCCAATGAGCTCTAGGGATCGGCCTCTCTCTTCACCAGAACACTGGGAGGCTCACATACATGGCACCATACTGCTTTTACTTGGGGCCTGGGGATCTGAACTCTGATCCCCACGCTTGTGTAGGATGTACAGTGAAGATTGAACCATCTTCCTAGCTCTTGATTTTGGTTTTTCAGGAATTTCTAGTAAAGCGCTGCTATGCTTGATAAAGCCAAGGCTATGGGAGGGGACGAGAGCAGGACCCGAAAGTTAGAAGATGGGATGTATTTTTAGGAGGCTGTTGGCCATGGGCTAACTTGACTCTTGGGGATGGGGAGAGGCAGATTAGAGACTATGCTTAGATATGGGGTGGGAGTGGTTTGTTGTGAATGCTGGCTGTTACTGGAGCTAGAGATTGGATCTGAGGAAGCTGGACGGTGGCAGGGAGTATTGTGAACTTCATGCTTTTAGGAGGTATCTGTCTGTCCCTCTAGAATCTCCTGTTGTATGTCCAAACTGCGGGAGTGACCACGTGGTTCTCCTAGCTGTATCTGGGGAAGTCCCGAATAGAGAGCGGAACCAGGAAAAGCAGTCAGCAGATTCTGCCTGTGACCTCACTGACCACGGTGGCTATCCCAGCATGCCTGATGGCATCCCACCTCAGACATCCATATCCCATGGCCATAGCAGCTGGAGTCTCAGCCCAGGTGAGTAGGGGTGGAACAAAGTGGAAGCGTGCTTGGGGGAGGGATGGGTGCCATGGGAAGGCTGCGTTGGAGCTGTGGCTTCCCAGAACCAGGCGATGACCCATTGATTGCTCACAGCCCCTGGAAGCTCTGGTTTTCGCTCTGTGGACCACCGACTCCGGCTCTTCCTGGATGTTGAGGTGTTCAGTGACTCCGAGGAGGAGTTCCAGTGCTGCATCAAGGTCTGTGCCACCCTCTGACCTGGCCCTGGGCATCGAGTCAGATGCTTGGGTTTCAGCAGCAGCAGTGGATAGTTGCTGTGTTTCATGTGGGCATGTCTCTTCATCCATGCAGTTCAGTAGTCTCCATCCAGGTAGGGATAATGGTCCTTGACCTCAAGCAGAGGCTGAGAGCAGGCACCTGTCCCTGCACCTGGTGAATGGGTCCTCCTGTCAGCACAGATACGTGCTGTCACTTCCTCCCGTCAGGGACACTCAGGCCCAACTGTGCAGCTGGCTTGCCCTTAGTCACAGAGAAACAGGGTTGTGCAATGTGAAGCTGCTGTATCAGGGCAAGGTCCTAGAGGGGCGTTTAATCCAGTCTGTGTGGGTCCATGCTGGGAGAGGGAAGCTCTAGGTGTACAGAGGCCTGAGAGAAGGTAGCTCGTGGGAAAGATGGGACAACCAGTGTCCCGGCCTAGAGGCAGGTGACCTAGAGGCAGGCTCCTCGGGGGAGTCTAGGAGGCTGGGGAAAGCTGCCCAGGAGCAACCTGCTGTGTCTGCCAGGAACAAGGATGGATCTAGGGACCACCCAAGGATGTGAGTCAGGGGGGTAATGGTTAAGTTGTTAGGTAGGATAGTCTTGGCTGAGTGTGGAGGAGAGGTTGGAGATGGGGAGAGGATGCTGAGGAGGCCTGCTAAGGTGCTGGGGTAGGTGGGAGGGCGATTGCAGGGCCACAAATAGTGAAGAGGTTGATCATGCGAGGAACCGTGGTTAGAATGCAGCTTTGGTCTGGCTCCTGTCTGCTTGGTTTTATTTTCTAATTTCTCATCAACTTTCCCTTCCCTTAGGTGCCAGTGGTGTTAGCAGGCCACATGGGGGAGTTTCTGTGCCTTGTGGTTGTATCTGACCACATGCTTTACCTGTTGAAGGTGACTGGGGCCATCTGGTGAGTGTGCCAGGTGTAGAGCTGGAGCCACGTCACAGTCCTGCCAACCTCATCCCGTCCTCCTCTTAATCTTGGTTCCTCTGCTCTCTCCACAGCGGGCCTCCTGCTAGCTGGCTCCAGCCCACCCTGGCCATTGCTCTGCAGGACCTGAGTGGCATGGAGCTCGGCCTCGCGGGCCAGAGCCTTCGTCTGCAGTGGGCAGCTGGCACTGGCAGCTGTGTACTCCTGCCCCGAGATGCCAGGCAGTGCCGTGCCTTCCTTGAGGAGCTCACTGGTGAGGGAGGGAGGGACAAGGGAGTCAAGCTTTCAGTCACGGCTGTTCAGTTTGATGCTCACCAGTAGATGGTCCTGGAACTTCCTATTCTGTCAAGCCCCAGTGGTAGAAGTTTCTGAGATCCAGAGTTAATGGAGCTTAGCCAGGGTTGAGGCTGAGGTGAGGACTGCAGAGGCCTCTGAGGGTTTCTGTCTCTGGCTGGCTTTATCCAGGTGTATTGCAGTCTCTGCCTCGTACCCAGAGGAGCTGCATCAGTGCCACAGAGGAGGCGGTGACCCCGCAGCATCGGCTCTGGTGAGTCAGCAGGAGGTTAGGCTTAGCTGGTCCCCAGGCCTGCTCCTGGCAAGACTGCAGACATAGTTCCATCCTCGTGCCCACATCTCCCAGCTGCTCCCTTCCTACCCTGGCTGATTCTCTTCCTGTGTCTGCTGTGATCTCCACAGGCCATTGCTGGGAAAAGACCCTTCTGCAGAGGTGCCCCAGTTTTTCTACCTTCGGGCCTTCCTGGCTGAAGGTAAGGCCGAGTCTGCAGGTGCTTCCCTGGTTTCTATAGCCCCTGTTGTCCTTGGCTTGCCCACTATTGCCTCCGTAGTGCTCGTGGAGTAATGCTCAGTTTCTTGCATCCAGACTCCTCTCCCTTGCAGGCATATCCACACTACAGGGTGGGTGTTTTCAGAAGGCCCTTGGAGCCTCAGCTGGCCAGAGACTGTAGCTTTGGCATCCAGTCTTCCTAAAGTGGGTGACTGGCTGGATATGTTCCACTCATCCTGTCAAGAGGCCCTGGGCCATTGCTTGGGCGTAGCTGGTGTGCTGGCTCCCTCAGTATAGAACTGCAGGGCTTTTGGCTGTTGGTGGTCCCTGGAGTTTGTGGAAGCATAGAGCTGATCTGTGGCCAACTCTTTAGTGTGGCTCACAGCTCTTCTCCAGGGCAGCACTGGGACACTAGTCCTGGGGATCTAGGTCCAGCACAGCCGTTCACTGTAGGCATCATCCTGCCTCTCTCTCTCTGCAGGCTCCTCTACCTGTCCTGTGTCCCTGTTGCTGACGTTGTCTACCCTGTACCTATTAGATGAAGACCCTGCAGGGTCCCATGCAGAGTCTCTTCTCCCAGTGGTGTCTGATGAAGCCTTGGAGCAGCCTGCTTCTCTGGGGCCAGGTCCTTCCCTGCAGGTCAGGGAGCAGCAACCACTCAGCTCTCTGAGCTCTGTGCAGCTGTATCGCACAAACCCTTTGGACCTGCGGCTGATCTTCTATGATGAGGTGTGTGTGTGTGTGTGTGTGTGTACAGTGTGGAAGTGCATCTCCGAATGATGGGGATGGATTGAGATGGTGCTAAGAAAGGCACAGGCATATATAATGGGGACAGAGTCCTGATGTGAGGACCTGGGTTTGGATAAGCAGCATGTGTAGAAAGCAGCAGTCAACTGTGGCAGTGTCCTGGCCTTGGAGCCCTCTACTGAAATACCTAGCTGGTGTGAGTTGGTGTGATCAGCCTACCCACACTGTATGCCAACTGTTTGACCTTCACAGCTCCAACATGAGGAGGAGGAGGTGCTATTGTTGCTCCTGTATTACAGATGATGTTACTAAGGTCAGAGACATGAAACTTGTGCAGGTCACAAGGGTAGAGTCAGGAATTGACCTGCACAGTTCTTGGAATTGATGTTAAAATTCACGTTCCCTACAGCATGGAAGATAGAGATGGAACTATGAACACCAGTCCTCTAGAGCCCTCAGACAGTGCTGCCTGCACTGGCTTTAAGGCTCAGAGTCGCCCTTTAATACAGTGTCACACAGACCTGAGGTGGGGGGGGGGAGGGGAGAGGAGGAGGAAGAGCCTTTAAAAGCCGAGGGTGGTGTCCTCTCCTAAGACTCTGGACTCTTGGTATGTCTCTCCTCATGCTTCCCTTGCCTGCTGCTCAATCTACCAGGTGTCTCGACTGGAGAGTTTCTGGGCCCTCCGAGTTGTGTGTGGGGAGCAGCTGACAGCCCTGCTGGCCTGGATTCGGGAGCCATGGGAAGAGTTGTTCTCCATTGGACTCCGGACGGTAACCCAGGAGGCTCTGGACCTGGACCGATGAGGTGTCTTCACTGACTTTGCTGACTTCGCTCTGGAGTTGCACTGCCAATAGGATGCCCTTTCTCCTGGTCTCTGGGTCTGGTTGCTTGCCTGGCTGCTGTTGGCCATTGGCTTGGGAGGCTCCAAATGACCACAGCTTAAGATAGGGACAAGAGAATCCATCTGGCCCTTGGGTGACCTGCCTAGTAGAGCTGGCTAAGTGGTCAGTGCAAACATTTCTCCAGCACTTACTCTCAGGTATCAATAAAGTTGTTGCCAGGTGTCATGGGTAGTATGTAGAAATGTCTCCCATCAAGCCTGCCATCCCCTAATCTCTTCCTGGAAGCAACCTTGTTTGCACTGAGACCTGTCTCCAGCCCTGCTCTAGCAAAGTAGGATTACTGACCCTGATGTACCCAGTCCCCAAGCAGGTTGTGACCTATCCTGTGGCCTTGCATGGGATCACTGCCAGTCAAATAGTTGGGCCCCTTAAGATTTTTCATTGTTCTTTTTGAGACAGGGTCTCCCTGTGTAACCTTGGCTGGCCTGAAAGTTGCTATGTAGACCAGGCTGGCCTTGAACTCATGGAGACCTGCCTGCCTTTGCCTTCTAAGTGTTGAGATTAGTGGCATGAGCCTCCAATTGTAAAAAAGTTGTGAACTTTCCCCTCTTCCCAAAGTTTACATTTTATGTAAAGACCTACAATAAAAAGTGAGATTCTGTCCTTGCTGACTCTGGAAGTCACCGCTTGGGCCAAGCACTGTACCAGTCCAAAAATTTCAATGCTTATACACGCACATGTACATATGACACACCCACCAACCCTCCAAAAAAGAGTAGTTAGTTCAGCTATCAATGGAGAGATGATTCTTGGGGTTAGTTTCTGGTCTGCTGGGAGGGTAAGGGGGAAATGCTGTCTTAGGATTGGCTGGCCAATGGGAAGTGCCCTTGGAATAGCTGTCCTCTGGTATTGCCTGCAGGGGACCCAGACAGGCCTGTGCAGAGGTTCTCAAAGTAATCTCACCTACTTCTGTTTTGTTCAACGCTGCCCTGAATTTTTAATAGAAGTAAATTAAAACTTCCCTAAAATACTAGTCCACTTTCTCAGTGGTTTGCACGACACTGTCCCATCTGTGACGCCGAGCTGTCTGAAAGCAGAAAACTGAAGAAAACCTGTTCAGCCTCTGTCCCAAATCTACCCTTTTGCACAGATCTCTTAGCAACGGCAACAGCAGAAACAGGTCACAGTGCAGATAGGACAGAAGAGTCTCGTCATTTAGGCTGACGCGCACAGAGGTGTGAACCTGAGGAGTCCAGGCATCTTCCAATTCTTTGTGCTTCTAGTTTCAGAAACATCTTTGTTTAGCAATGACAGTCCTTGGCAGCATTGTGAAAAGGTGTTCTTTTTGTGCCCCAGAAGACATTATGAGGCCTGAGGCCATTACCACTTTGGGAGGTTACTATAAGCATAGGTGTCAGGAGGCTCTTGCCTCACGTGCTCTGGGCTGTCCCCAGAGATCAATCGGTCCATTCAGTCTGCTCTTCCCATCCCTCCCCCAGCCCAGCAAGTACTTATCGATTGTCTGGCCTCTGTCTGGTCCTAGGCTGGCATGAGGAGCACTCACCAGAGGCCTGGTGGCTCCTGGAAAGCAGTGGAGAGAAGATTCTGAAACCACCATACCAGTGCACTGCATCTCCCTTGAAAGGAGTGGGGGAGGGGATTATGGCTTGCTATCTGCTTGTATGTGTTTGGATCCTAAAGGGACAGACAGGAAATGGTGGGACATAAAGTTGAGGGGAGGCAGAAGGGGATGATATGGCACTGAAGGTTTAACTCTTAGGTTTTTTTCAAGACAAGTTTTCCCTGGCTGGTCTTAAACTCAGGACTTTGTCTGCCTCTGCCTCCCAAGTGCTGGATTAAAAGTGTGAACCCAACTTGAGGGTTTGACTGTTTAAAAAGGAAATTTAAGTCCTCCAAATCATCATAGACCCAAAAATTATACTTAAAAATTTTTTTTGAGGCCTTCTGGGGTTAAACGATTCTAGGACTGGCTGAGGGGAGCTGGCCTGTTAAAAAACTGGTCTCCTTATAGGAGGTGGCCCTGAGGATGAGTCAGTTTTGAGTAGCATCCTTCCTCCTTTGTTAAGATTCTACAGTAATGCAGGGCGTGGTGGCGCACGCCTTTAATCCCAGCACTTGAGAGGCAGAGGCAGGTGGATTTCTGAGTTCGAGGCCAGCCTGGTCTACAGAGTGAGTTCCAGGACAGCCAGAGCTATACAGAGAAACCCTGTCTCAAAAAACAAAACAAAACAAAAAGATTCTACAGTAAAGGCTGGGCGGTAGTAGCAACATAAACCTTTAATCACAGCACTTGGGAGGATGAGGCAGGGAGATCTCTGAGTTCGAGGCCAGCCAGGTTTGTAAAGCAAGTTCCAGGCCAGATAGGGCAGTTATAGAGAGAAGCTCTATTAAAAAAAAACAACCAAAGATTGTCTGTCTATCTATCTATCTATCTATCTATCTATCTATCTATCTATCTATCTATCTATCTATCTATCTATCTATCTCTGAGGGTGGGGGAGGGAGGAAGGTGGTGATGGGGGAGAAAGTTAGGGAGGGAGAGGGAGAGAGATTGATTCTGCAGCAGCTTTGGCAAGATTGCCCTGGTGGCTTCCCAGCAGTTGGAATTCAGTCACACGATCTGTGTACCAGCATGCCATATTTTGCATCCACCCACCAGGGTCAGTGTGGTGTGGTTGTAACATGGGAAGGACAGAGGATTTAGGACTGTGTCTTAGTTGTATGATTCGCTGCTTAGCTGTAAGCATCATCTGTTTGCTCATCTGCAGTGTGGAATTGAGACTAATCATTATCCTATCTGCTCCACAGAGGTGTGACTATCTGTGGAAGTATTGTGCAAACCTCAACGCAGTCAATAAATGCTGGCTACAAAACCTGCCTATTAGTTGCTCCATGTTTCTTTGTCACCCAGGAGCCTCGGAAGGTTCTTTGTAACTGGAAGAGTGGCTGCCTGCTTCTTATTGCCTATGTGTTTATGGGTGGATATTTCCCCCGTGTGCTTTGGAGGAAACTTGAACACCTCTGAAAAGAGCATGAGTCGGGACACTTTTTTTTTTTTTCTTTTCTTGGCTCATCCCTTTTGTCATTTGATCATTTAGGACTTGATGACTTCTCCGGCCTCCACCGAAAACATTCTTTAGTTTATTAGTTACTATAATTACTTGTGCACTTGCTCCACAGATATTTACTGAGCTCTTTGGGAGGTGCCTGGCTCTGTGGGAGGAGGGATGCGGGAAGAATCACAATAGGATTCTCTTTTAGGGTCTGGTTATACAACTCTGGTCGGTCGTGAACTTGAGATTCTCCTGTCTGGGCCTTCTGAGTGCTGGGATTATGGATCTGAACCAACACGAAGTTCACGGTGACAGTGTGTAAGGACATACATTGTGCTTGTCTGTGCACTCATCCTTCCATGACTGTCCTGGGGAAGATCTCTACCTTACAGGTGCGGCGAGTGAGGCTTAGGTTACTAAGGTGCTCTCAGCCTTGGACCCTCTCTCTGTCTACAAGATCTGAGCTGTCTTCCTTAAACCATATTGCCTCCTAGGCCTTATGGAAGGCCCATCCTTTCAGGATCCATCCAGTCCTTTCTTACGTTTTTTGGTGGCACCAACTTCTGGGATCGCCATATCCTGTCAACAGAACACCATCGAGATGGTTCAACTGTTTAATCAGACCATTCTTTCCCATTACAGGGTCCTTCCCAGGGCTTGAGTGTTGCCCTTTCCCCTACCTCTCCAACCCACCCTTTTATATCCTTCCCATCAGGGTTAATTGTCACCTCCTTACAGAGGATGACCCTAGTCCTGTCACCTGAATCTCCCTTTACTGGGCTTTTCCTTCCTGGTACTTGTTATGGATGCTTCATAACAAAAAGTAGATGCTTGCTTGTGGATGGTAACCAAATGTATATACAATACTTAGCATGGAATATAGAGAGCATGTGTGAGTCTCACTCTCTGAGGTTGGGTGCCGTGAAGTAGTGCTTTATATTTGCAAACCAGCTGAACTTTAATTTCAAGCTCCCATCCTATGGGTTTGGCAGGGCTCCCTGACCTGACTCTTTTCCCTTCGTGCCTTGGGGGAACCTCCTCCTGTTTTGATGGCTGGAGAGGGAAAAGGTCTGCTCTTCCACCTTTCTCACTAGCTTCTGGTCGAGATCTCTTTCTCTTGCTAGCCCACCTCTTTTTCTTCCTTTTGAAAACACCCTTGGCTATATGGTGCCAGGGAAGCAAAAGGGCAGAAAGGCTGGTAGGTTATCTCTGCCTTCTCTTCCATCTGTTTCGCCTAAATAAAACTCAGGCAGGTGGTTATTTCAGGGATGACAGAGGAGCATGATGGGGGTTGGTTTGTCTCTCAGAATGCCATCCCAGCACAAACATGCCAGGAAGGCTGGTTTGCAAGGTGACCCTCAGGGATACTAGCAGTGTCCAGACATTGGATTTGTGTCAAAGTCAAGGCCAAGCACATGTGGATTATGAGATAAACTACTGCAGAGTAACAAGACTAGTAAATAAGAGTGACAGTTATTGAACACTTGCTCCGTGCCAAGCATTGAAATGGTTTTAAATTACGACATCTCAAACTCCAGAGCCTGGGCCTTAATTCAGTGCTACCTTACCTGTAAGAGCCTGATCGTAAACCCACTCAGTAGCAACTGGCCCTGAGTGCTTTGCTCCGGGAAGCAGGGAAATAATTCTGATAAGAGTCTAAGTGACAATCTGGGCTCCATGACATCATACACACTGTGTGAGTTTAAGATTACCCGTGCAGGGCTGGGGAGATGGCTCAGTGATTAAGAGCACTGACCACTCTTCCAGAGGTCCTGAGTTCAATTCCCAGCAACCACATGGTGGCTCATGACCATCTATAATGGGATCCAATGCCCTCTTCTGGTGTGTCTGAAGAGAGTGACAGTGTAGTCACATAAAATAAATAGATAAATCTTTTAAAAAAGATTACCAATGCAAAGATTGGTTTATGGGGGCTGAGTTACAATTTAGAAGTAGAGTGCTATTAACATGTATGAAGCCCTGGGTTTAAGTGAGAGGATGGGGAGGTAGGGAGTTGGGGTTGGGGGTATGGGAGCAAGGGGTGGTGGTGGTAGTGCCACTTTACTACCTGGGGGGAGGTCAGAGCTGTTCTGGGTCTCCTTGCCTTTGAGGGTTTGCATGGTTGGTCAATTTATTGTGGCCCTTAACATACTGCTCTTGTATGTTAACACATGCTAACATGCTTATTTCATATGTGTGCACACTGTCCTTTCACGCTTCTCTGAGGACTCTGAAGACGTACATCTCTTAGGTTCTCAGCAGCATTGGAGCGACCCCAACGTCTCCCGAGCGCCACGACGTCGTGCCAAGTCTCTCTGTTCTATGTGCTACACATAGGCAAGCTCACCTTTTTCCTCTAAACAACCCGCTTGTCACCGCTGGAGAGACCAAAGTGCCAAGCATGGTAATAAATAACTTGCTCAAGGGGTTATTGAGTGACCAAGCTGAGGTACAACCTCAGGTCACTTGGCCCCCCCAGAGATATCAGGCTTAGCTTCTCACCTCTGTAGCCTCTAATAGCAGAGATAGCCTTGAAGAATAAACCTGAGAAATGAGTGCTATATCTCAGTTTTGCACATGGCTTGCAAGGTTTAGCAGTTGCTTAAGGGCATTGAGACAGAGAGTGTTGGCAAGCTGAGATATTTAGGGGTAAATGTCAGACATGTTACCAAAACTCTGGGGCTCCCTCGGCTATGTTGCCCATGGGCCTTCAATCTTGAGCAAGTCACTTCATGAGCCTTACTTTTCTTACCAGTCAAGTAGAAAGTTGCTGGGAGGGACCATGAGAATACATAGTGCTTGCAAAGTGGAAAGTACCGCTTAAATTCCAGGTAAAAAAAGTTATCACGTTGTCATCATTAAGAGTAAGGGATGTGCCCTTTGTCTGGTGAGACACTCTGAGTTCATCATACGACCCAAGGACAGGTGACAAGAAGAAAGATCCTGGAATTGACCAAAAAAAGGCAGAGACCCAGTAAACAAATCTCAGGGAAAAGCCAAAAGCAGCACAAAGACAAAGCTCGTGACAAGCTCAGCGTCCTTGCCCTTTTAAACAAAGCTGTGTATGACAAACTGTAAGGAAGTTCCCAGCTATGAACTTATTTCTTCAGCTGTGGTCTCTGAGAGACCCAATATCCGTGGTTCTGTGGCCAGGGCAGCCCTTCAGGAGCTACTTAGTAAAGGCTGTGTCAAGCACTGAGTCCAAGTAATTTACAATAGAAACAGAAAGGGTGGAGATGCCCCAGCTTCTGGTGAGGATGCTCGGACAGGTTCAACCAACTCTATATTAAAATAAAACTCTGTTTTAAGAAGAGTGAAGGATGTGTGTAAGTGTATGGGGGGCTGAAGATAAGAGCACTTGTTGCTCTTATAAGTGACCTAAGTTTAGTTCCCAGAAACCACAGGTCATAGCCATCCATTACTTAGAGGTAGTATCCTCTGAGCATATCACTTACTTCTGATTTCAGAACTTGTACTAGAGACTTGACTGTTGAAACTCAGGTCAGTGTTTTAACCTAGCTGCAAGGGAGTCAGGACACATGCGTTTTCTAACTTCTACCTTGGCAAGAGAGGACTCATATGATTTAGGTTGCCACAGATGACAGATATATTTTATACTGGACTAGTGTTTAACACGTTTGATCCCAAGACCAAGCCATTCTTGGAAATGGCTCTAAGAGAAATGTACTCTCTTCGCTCCTGGCTCAATTATGAGGAACTGTGAAAATTGTACTTGTGTCTCTAACCAACTCCGGATGCCAAAATGGATCTTGCTCCCTGGACAGAGGACATGGGTTGTGGTGGTGTTACATGTATTAAGAAGTCACTCTGGAGTATCAAGTCCAAATCAGCCTACCTTATGAGGGAGAGTGAGTGGGGTAGCTCTTGTTTTGAACCTGGCTGTCAATGGTTTTGTCTGCCTTTGCTGTCACCATTCCTGTCAGCATTTAAACATACATAGGCTCCGGAGGTGGTGGCCGACAAACACCAAAGTAGCTATCCATGGTGCATGCATGGGCCATCTTTGTCACAGTAATAAAGACCCTATCAGAGCTCCCAATGGGGGACTGGCAGGTACAGGTTTGTTGGAGGCAGAATGCCGGGAGAGCTGCAGGCATAATGAAGGAATACATAATACATCGAATAGAATGAGCTAGCAGGAAGCAAGTGGTAGGTGAGTCAACACCTCCTGCCTACCCTGCTGCAAAATGAGAGAGGAACATGGGCTTCTAAAAACCCTCCCAGGGGGACGATTTATCTCATCATTCCAGAGACACAGATGATAAAGGAGAGATGCTTGTGGAGTCGACTCCAGGTAGGGTGAGGGTCTCCAAGTTGGGTGTTCCCTCCTAGTGAGAGGAGAATCCATGTGCAACCTCCATTCTGGAATGGGATCTCTAAGGGACAAGTTGTGTGTTATGTAACCCAGCACCCTAGGGCTCCCAGGTTGAAAAAAACTTCTCAGGCTGTCTTGACATAAAATTCGCTGATGGTTTTCCAGGCTGCGGGAGAGGGTCTAGCATAGAGGACAGAAGGAAGGTGAAAGGGATCCTGCTAGAGTATCCCCAACAAGGGATGGCTCCATTAAGACTTAAGGCTGGGGCTGGAGAGATGGTTTAGCGGTTAAGAGCACTGACTGCTCTTCCAGAGGTCCTGAGTTCAATTCCCAGCAACCACATGGTGGCTCACTGCCATCTGTAATGAGATCCGATGCCCTCTTCTGGTGTGTCTGAAGGCAGTTACAGTGTACTTATATGTAATAAATAAATAAACCTTTAAAAAAATTTTTAAGGCTAAGTTAGCTGGCTCAGGGTGGTGAAGGATAGGGACACAGGTTACTTCATTGGGGCTGCTGCAATGAAGGATAACAGAGAGAACAGTTTCACAGTGTCTGAAGTCAAGTATCTGCAGACCCATCTTCTCTCTGAAGATGCACAGGAAGGACCTGTTCCAGGCCTCTCAGTTTTTTTGGAGTTTCCTTGGCTTGTGGTGGCATGCCGCCAATCTTCACACAGTGTTCTTTCCATGTGTGTCTGTGTCCAAATCTCCCCTTTTTATAGACACACCATATTGGATAAGAAAGGAGCACACCCCACTCCAGGGTGCTCTAAACAACCAAAATGGTTGTATTTCCAAATAAGGGCTCATTTTGAGGTCATGGACGTTGAGAATTTGCATGTGAGTTTCAGGGAACACAATTCAACGCCAGCCCATGGGCCTCATGTGCTTGCCTTTTGGAAGGTAACTCACACGTTCTGTTTCTGCACAGCTGACACCCAGGCTGACATCTCTGTAAACATGGATGATAGTGAGAAGTCTGGAGTGAATGGCCAGGGCTCAGACAGCCGTTACCTGCAATCTGCCGAGGATGCCCAGACTTGTGGGTAGCCTTCTTCCTAGGTGTAACCTCTATGGGGGAACATGCTTTCCCGCATCCCCATGTTCTCAGCCGAAGGAGTAATACTTCCCCCAAATGGTTAGTGTAAATTGTCACCGTGATGACATCTAGAGTCACCTCAGAGGTGGGCCATGCCTGTGTGGGATTCTCTTGATTAATTGATCTGGACAAACTGGCTTTGTTGTTTGTTCTGTTGGTAAGGTTTTGTTGTTGTTGTTTGAGACAGGATTTTAATATGTAACACTGGCTGGCTGGAACTCAGTGTGTGGACCAGCTTTTGCCTTGAACCCATAGAGATTACTCAGCTTTTTTTGTTTTTTGTTTTTCGAGACAGGGTTTCTATGTGTAGCCCTGGCTGTCCTGGAACTTACTCTGCAGGCCGGGCTGGCTTCGAACTCAGAAATCCACCTGCCTCTGCCTCCCAAGTGCTGGGATTAAAGGTGTGCGCCACCACTGCCAGGCTCTCACTCAGCCTTTTAAGTGATGGCATTAAAACCGGGTACCTCCGTGCCGGCTCTTGGAAGATCCATCTTAGTTGTGGCAGGACCATTTCTCTGGCCAGGGCATCCTGAACTGTGTGAACTGGAAAAGGGGAACCATTCATCTGTTTCCCGATTATAGATGGGATGTGACCAGCTGCTTCGAGCAATCCCCCAGTCTCTGTATGTGTGAGCACTTCCCTTGGGTGGGGCTGGAGTCGGAGCAGCTTGTACTTTAGTACCACTTCCCCTGAGCCAGGAGACATTTGTCGCTCTGGCGGAGCCTGCCCATCCCACCTTCTGCTGACCCCCAGTTCTCCCCTTGTTTGTTCTAAGGTGTAAGGGCCTGGCTTAAACGGACTGTCATTCAGGGCTTTTATGGGCATAGGTGCCCAGTTTCAGAGACTCAGAGAACACACTGGGGGTCCAGGTGCCCTTTGCGAACATCTCTCTGACCTTGGAGAGTGAGATAGGTCCTCCATGGTTGGAGAAGTGGGGGCGGGGTTCGGGCGGAGGAACAGTGAGAGATTAGCCACAGGATTTTAGAGTGTGGTTGGCCCAATTGGAATGCCCCTGTTTCAGCTGCCTCTGGCTACCGATGGGTAGATAATGTGCCAAGGTCAAATGGTGGGTGGTGCCCAGTGCCAGAAGCCAGCCTTTGAAGGGCATCAGTTGAACTGAGGCTGGAGGTGTTGAAGGCAAAGGCTTTCAGGGGTCTGTGATCTCGTGTCCAAGCTGGAGAGGCTTGTATGTGCGAAGAGGGTCTCCTCCAAGGCTCCTGAGGGAAAGGGAGGGGTGGCTAAAAGCAAGGTGGAGGAGTGCGTTTGAGGGATTGTGGGAATTTAGGGCCGTGCACCCGCCCCTCCTCTCCCCACCCCCCGCAATGCGTGGGGCGCCTGGAGAGGGGTCTTGCGGGCAGGTGGGATCCTGCGGGGACCCGAGCGCGGGGCCCACGCTGGCCTGGTCGGGGTAAGTCAGGGATCGTCCACTCTCATTGTGCGGCCGGGCGGCGGCGGGCTGGCAGAGCCGAGCGCTAGGAGGTGGAGCCGTGGACTGCGGGCTCCGGCGCCTGCGTCCGCCCGGCCGGGCTCTGCGCGGCGAGAGGCCGGACGGGAACCCGGCAGCCGCGCCCGGGAGCTTGCGGGGAGGGACATGGGGCGCGGCGGCTCTCCCAAGCCCCGCAGGTTCCGGAGCCCGGAGGTACTTAAGGGCAAGGCGTGGGCGCCGGGCCGGGTAGGGACAGCGGACTAACATGGACCCGGTTGGGCCTCGGAAGGGAGAGCGGGCTGGGCACCGGGATGGAGCACCCCGGAGGGGGCCCACCAGCGCGATTCCTGACCCCGCCCTCCTTCCCCAAGGCTCCTCAAGAGGTCTCCGCAGCGCCCCCTTCTTCTCACCCAGGGTTTGGGTCCCATAGTGATTGAGAGACTGCTAAGTCTTCAGCCCTGCCATGGCTAATGGGGTGATCCCGCCGCCCGGGGGCGCCTCCCCCCTACCCCAGGTGACTGATGCGTGGGGGTGGGGGAGGAGGGGCAGGATGGGTGGGGTGTCCTCTGGATGACCCTGGGACCACCAGATCCAGATGTAGAGCTGTATTGGTGGTATAGAGGAATAGGGGGTCTTAGGTATTTCATGCACTTGTGGTGCTCCCAAGGCCTGGGGGGAAGCCCTCAGAGGGTGTTCTAGGGATGTTGATGCAGGCAAGGGTGAAGGTGTTGGGAAGGCCCTTGAAGTATCGAGTTGGGGGTGGGTGGGGAGTGTTGATGAACTAGGGGTCCTTAGGAGAGGCTATCTGGCCTGCAGGTCCGGGTGCCCTTGGAGGAACCCCCTCTGGGTCCAGATGTAGAAGAGGAAGATGATGACTTGGGCAAGACCTTGGCTGTGAGCAGGTTTGGGGACCTCATCAGCAAGACCCCGGCCTGGGACCCCGAGAAGCCTAGCCGCAGCTACAGCGAGCGGGACTTTGAGTGTGGGTAGCCTGGGGACCCCTAGTGTTCCAGCCTTCACCACCATCACCTTCATCGCCACCATTACTGCGCTCACCTCCGGCTTGATCACTCAGTGTCATCCTGTGCTGGACGCTGTGCTGGGCCACCATGCCATGTTAAGTCATCTTGCCTCCCATACCATCACCTTGTTCACCTGTCAGGGGAGATGTAGGGGAGACGCGTCTGAGGTCTCGCCCAGTGACCTTCATCGTGCACTCTGTCCCACTCACCCTCTGCCCCACTGTGTTTCCTGATGTGTCTTCCCTCAGCTTCTCTCTTTCTTCCATTCCACATCTCCCGACTCCCCTTTGCGACTTTCCCTCTATGTCACCCTTGTCCCCCGCTCCGCCTGGCCTCACCAATGACAGGAGCAGGGTCGCATAGTTGGGAGGGGTGTCCTGGTTCTAGAGGAAGGAGTGGGGTGCCTTTGTTTTAGATCTTGCTCTAGAATAAGGTGTGTGAACTCCTTGTGGGGGAAGCCCCACTCTGCTTCAGGGGTCTCAACTCACTCTCCTGCACCCCCAGTTCACCGGCACACATCCCACCACACCCATCACCCGCTCTCAGCCCGCCTGCCTCCACCCCACAAGCTTCGGCGACTGCCCCCCACCTCTGCTCGGAACACCAGGAGGAAGAGGAAGAAAGAGAAAACCTCTGCTCCCCCATCAGAAGGGACACCCCCTATCCAGGAGGAGGGGGGAGCTGGAGCAGAAGAGGAGGAGGAGGAGGAAGAAGAAGAAGAGGGAGAGTCTGAGGCAGAGCCTGTGGAGCCTCCACCCCCGGGTCCCCCACAGAAAGCAAAGGTAGGGTCTCTTCACGGACAGAGGGCTGGCTGGTCAAGACCTGACGTGACTGAGGTGGCTCCTGAGTGGCGAGTCTGTCCATGTATGTCCACAGTTCTCCATTGGAAGTGATGAAGATGACAGCCCAGGCCTTCCTGTCAAAGCACCCTGTGCCAAGGCCCTACCTTCTGTGGGCCTGCAGTCTGACCAGAGCCCCCAGCGCTCCAGCAGGTACTAGTCCCAGCTCCCTGGACCCAGCCCTCACTGAGCAGAACCCACTGCAATCCAGAGCAGGTGGCCCAAGTCCCTGACTCTTACCTGATTCCTAACCCTGAGTAGTATCTGTAGGTATGAACTGGAAAGCCAAGAGTGAGGAGAGTCTCATTGACTCCATGGTTTACAAGTGGGAGGAAGGAGCAAGAGGGGAGAAGAGAGAGTAGAGCCAAGAGGCCAAGAGTCCTCTAGGCCTGAGGTGCTGGTGAAGAGAGAGGGGTACAGGTAGACGAGCTGAGCCAGCGAGTGGGAAGGAGTGAGCATGCTGGGAAAGGAGGCCTCTATATTCACTCTTGTTCTCGAGCCTGAGGGTGGGGGTGGGGGAGCGTATAGGAGCTCATTAGTTCAGCAGCTCTTTGCCCCTCTCCATCAAACCTAAAGCCTTACGTTACTTCCTCAGCTCTCCCAGTCCCCGGGCCCGGGTGTCCCGAATCTCTACAGAGAAGAGCCGGCCCTGGAGTCCATCAGCCAGCTATGACCTGCGGGAGCGATTGTGCCCAGGCAGTGCCCTGGGCAACCCTGGGCCAGAGCAGCGGGTGCCCACTGACGAGGCGGAGGCTCAAATGCTGGGTTCTGCCGATCTGGACGACATGAAGAGTGAGTGAGACCCCATGGCGGGACCTTGGAGAGGGTCTTCCTCACCTAGTCCTTTCCCACAGTAGCCCCGTGGCAGAGAGAGCTGCATCTGACTAAACCACCTCTCTTCCAGAGCTGTTTTCCTTGGTGTCACTCAGGAGTGCTCTCTGAGTCACCTATTGCATAAACGGACCCTCTTGGAGGAGGACTCTCCTGAGACCTCCTTCCTTTGTAAACCCCAATGCTAACCCACCTGCCTGGAGGCTGAGGGCTGAGCTGCTGCTGTCTGACCTCACATCTTCCCAAGCCTGCAGCTGCTCTCACTCCTTCCTACCACCCTTGCCCTGGCCTGGCTGTGATCTCGGCACATTCCTTCCATCTTATCAGTGCCTGGCTTTGGTGCCACCTGTCATCACCCATGGGGCTCTGTGCCCAGGCAAGGGGCATCACTGGTCTCCTGCCCTCCTCCTCCTCCTCCTCCTCCTAAGATTCGCAGGGTGTGGGCAGGGGCAGAGGTGGGGGGAGTTAGGGCTTTGAGCTCAATACGTCATGGAAAGTTGCCAGGGCCTGAGGACAGGGACAGGAACAATCCGATGGCAGCAGCAGTGGGGGGGGGGGTGTCATAGGGAGGGTGTATTTACAGATCTAGGGTGGGGGCTGATAACGGCAGGAGCAGACTTGGGGGACAGGGAGAATTGGGAGCAGGAAACCTTACCACATCCAGCTCTGTGTGGGCAAAGGCAGCTCCGGCAGGGGCTCCCAATTCTTGGGACAGCCAGGGCTGAGGCCTTGGCCACCAGGGGAATGACAAGCCCGCTGGACAAGGTCATGGAGCCCAATGGGGCTCTGTGTCCTAAGCCTGGGGACACTGAAGACCAAGGCCCTGGGAGGAATCCAGCCCCCAGCGCTGGTGACTTAGTGGCCTCAGAGGATTTGGAAATGTTTGTACTGGACTTTGAAGACTATGGCCTATGGGAGCCCATGAGGGGCTACCCGAGCCCCCTGGCAGGGGTAGCTGCTTGTGAGTAACTGGGCAGCTAGCCTCTCTCCAGCTGTTCGTCTGGGCAGGGCAGGTGGGAAGATGACCAAGCAGCCTTTCATAAGCTTGTTTGATAGTCACTAGTAGGGGGCTGGGATTCGGGTGCTGTGGATATGAAAGTGTTGGGAGCTAGGTGTCTAGGGACAGGCATGGGACCCATGGCCCCACAGGTTGTGGCAAGGACTTCAGGGTATGGATAGGGCTGAAGGCTTAAGTGGGATCTGCCTTTTGTTGTGACTTGGCCAGTGCTACAATGTTGCTTTGTACTGTGCCTTTCTTCTTCTGAGACTCTCCACATCTGTGAAATGGCCACCTGGAGAATGTATGTGTGTGGGATTACAACCAGGTGGACCCGATGGATATGAAAGGGGCCTGGAGCACGTGGGCCATGGTCTTAGACCTAGAAATGGATCCCTGGGGCCCAAGTCTACCTTGTCCACAGGTCATCGGCTGGAGGATAACCCTGGGGTGCGGCGACACTTGGTGAAGAAACCATCCAGGACACAGGGTGGGAGAGGCAGCCCCAGTGGCTTAGCGCCCATCTTGCGCAGGAAAAAGAAGAAGAAGAAGCTGGATAGGAGGCCTCATGAGGTATAGTAGCCCGAGGGTGTCTGCTTTTGGGATCCAGTGTTTCCCCTTTGTGACGGTCCCAACTCTGACAGCCTCTGAGCCCTCACTTTGATACCTATTGCAGGTATTCGTGGAGCTGAATGAGCTGATGTTGGACCGGAGCCAGGAGCCACACTGGCGGGAGACAGCACGCTGGATCAAGTTCGAGGAGGATGTGGAGGAGGAGACGGAGCGCTGGGGGAAGCCTCACGTTGCCTCGCTCTCCTTCCGTAGCCTGTTGGAACTTAGGAGGACCATTGCCCAGGGTAGGGCTCCTTGGGCTGGCAACTTCTCCCTACCATAGCACCATCTATCTGTATTGGGCTGCCCAGTGAGTTGAGACCATTCTGGGAATTCTGAAGGGCAGGACTATGCCTCAGAATTGTACCTGGGCTTAATGGACCTTCTAGCTCTCTGCCCTCTTAGGCCATGACTCACTCCCATTGCTTGGTCCCCGTTGTCGTATGCGTCCTCAGATGCCTGTAAGACATGTATCTGCTGTTAGTACATTGGCCTTCAGCTCAGTGTGCATATTTGCCTGCCTTTGGGGAGCAAGGCAGTGTGTGTGTGTGTGGGGGGGTGGTCTCCCCTTTGGCTGGACGGCTCCTTCCCTCACTGTGTCCTAGGAGCCGCTCTCCTGGACCTGGAACAGACCACCCTTCCGGGCATCGCTCACCTTGTGGTGGAGACCATGATTGTATCTGACCAGATCCGGCCCGAGGACAGGGCCAGTGTTCTGAGGACTTTGCTCCTGAAACACAGGTGTGAGGGACTGGGGACGAGGGCTCTGTCTGCTTCAGCTCTCCTAGGGTCATTGTCTCTTCTGAGGGATCTCAGCCTGAGCTTGAGTTACTCAATGTGATGGGAGCTTCCATCTTCTTACAGCCTTAACCAATAAAAAGCTGTCACATTAAGAAGGGCTGCAGACTGTGACCCCTCACCTCTCACCTCCTTGTGATCCCAGTCTTAACAGTGTACCTCTCCAATGTACCTTGCTCCCTTCTTTAGCCATCCCAATGATGACAAGGACAGTGGCTTTTTCCCTCGAAATCCGTCAAGCTCCAGTGTGAACTCAGTCTTGGGGAATCACCACCCAACTCCTAGTCATGGCCCTGATGGTGCGGTTCCCACCATGGCTGATGACCAAGGAGAGCCAGCCCCGTTGTGGCCACATGACCCTGATGCTAAGGAGGTTAGTGTACCTTACCGGGCCTGGGCCTGAGAACTTAGAAGATGCCTAGTTTAGTTGAGTTCGGGAAGGCTGGATGACTGGCACTGCGACGAGCATGCTGTGGGTCTGTGGGTGGCACACAGGAGGGCTCCCTGTGTTGACGATACAGGATTTTGGTGTGATGATGTGCTTGACCCATCGGAGCCATTCCGCTGACAAGGCTGAGGTGGGGTAGGGCATAGAGGAGGGGGCTGAGTCCTCCTAAGAGAGGAAGCTGGGCTGGGACAAGGGATAGGAGGGCCTGCCGTGGTGTCTAGGCTGGGTCCCAGCCCTATTCCAGTTCTGCGTCCTCAGAAGCCCCTCCACATGCCTGGGGGAGACGGTCACCGAGGGAAAAGCCTGAAACTGCTGGAGAAGATCCCAGAGGATGCCGAGGCCACTGTCGTGCTTGTGGGTGAGGAGGGCTGGGTGCTGGAGGCAGGGCGTGCTGAATGTCCTCTGTTATGGTCTGTGCCCCTGGGCCTCTAGAGGAGGCTACTGAGTCCCATCTTCTCCATTCCCAGTTTCCTGCTGTCTTGGACTATGGGTAGTTTAATATATAGCACCATTGTAAGAATTAGGGGGAAATGCAAACCTTATGAGACACCCTTACTCTCCACTTCTTGGTGACTGCTATGTGGATATAAACATATAAACGAATAGGGTACTTGATTATCTGAGGTTTCTTTCGCGGTGTCCAACGGCCCCACTGTACAGAAGAACCCAGCTCTCCCTCCCAGAGCCTGCTCCGACTGTGCCCCTGTCCATCACGGGTTTTGTCTTCCTCAGGCTGTGTGCCTTTCTTGGAGCAGCCGGCGGCAGCTTTTGTGCGGCTCAGCGAGGCTGTTCTCTTGGAGTCTGTGCTGGAGGTCCCCGTGCCTGTTCGCTTCCTCTTTGTAATGCTGGGGCCCAGCCAGACCAGCACTGACTATCACGAACTAGGGCGCTCCATTGCCACACTCATGTCTGACAAGGTTGGTCCTGTGACCTGGGATGGCTTCTTTAGGCCCGTCTCCTGGGTCCTGCTTGTTCCCTAGCTGTCTGTCTCTGGAGTGGAATTGGCAAGCTGTTAGCTCAGGGTAGAAAACAGAAACCTAGGCTGTGCACGGAAAAAGTGGTAACACAGTAGTAGAGTCCCAGACACAATGTAGTAGGAAATGTGGACTGTCCCCCTGTCCTGTGCTGATGGTGCTGACCATGGCTGAAAGGTCTTAGACAGAAAGGTCTCCTAGCTTGGGTGATGTTTGGGATGTAGGCACTGCCTAGTCAGAGATGTTCTGAAATCCTTTTCCAGACTGGCCTGGTGCATATGGCTATCTGTCTTCTCCACCCCATCTCTGTGACTCAATATGACCTCTCTGAAGTCTCCTTCCTGGGTTCTCTTGGCCCATCCTTGAGAGCCATCCCCTCTCCCCAGCTCTTTCACGAGGCTGCCTACCAAGCAGATGACCGGCAGGACCTTTTGGGTGCCATCAGCGAGTTTTTGGACGGCAGCATTGTGATTCCCCCGTCGGAAGTGGAGGGCCGAGACCTACTACGTTCAGTGGCTGCCTTCCAGCGAGAGCTGCTGAGGAAGAGGCGGGAGCGGGAACAGACCAAGGTGGAGATGACCACCCGGGGGGGCTATGCGGCCCCTGGCAAAGGTCAGACCCCAGCCCACTCCTGCCTCTCCGAGTCCTGTGCGCTTTTACCATCACTGCCCCTAGTGCTGTGGGGGACACAGCCAGGGCCTCCAGATGGGATGGAGTGGCCCGAGTTTCATCAGAATCTTTCCCGTTTCCCCAGAGCTGTCTTTGGAGATGGGGGGCTCCGAGACAACCTCTGAAGATGATCCCCTGCAGCGGACAGGCTCAGTGTTTGGGGGGCTAGTGCGGGATGTGAAGCGCCGGTACCCGCACTACCCCAGTGACCTGCGGGATGCACTGCACTCCCAGTGTGTGGCCGCTGTACTGTTTATCTATTTCGCGGCCCTCAGCCCTGCTATCACCTTTGGGGGGCTGCTAGGTGAGGCTCTCGGGGGTCACTGTGGGGGGGTCAGATGTCACCCGTAGGGGTCTCTGGTTCACATCACTTAGAGGGTTGAGGGACAGGGGAGGGGGATAGGAAAGCTGCAACTCCCTTAGGGAGCTACAGGGCCAGAGGACTCCAGTGATCCATTTGGAGGTGTGGGGTTTAAAATGAGGGTGTAAAGGCAGGATTCCCCGTAGTTTTCCTTAGGAATGTGAGTCAGGCCTTGTATGTTGTTCTGCGAGCTGCTCTGCACTTGCTAGATGAAGAAGGGGCAGATCAGGAAAAGCCAGGCTATGGCTCTCTTACCAACAACCTTTTCCATCCCAGGAGAGAAGACAGAGGGGCTGATGGGCGTGTCAGAGCTGATTGTGTCCACCGCTGTGCTTGGAGTCCTCTTCTCTCTGCTGGGAGCCCAGCCGCTGCTCGTGGTGGGCTTCTCTGGGCCTCTGCTGGTCTTTGAAGAAGCTTTCTTCAAGGTAAAGCCTGTCTCCTACCCTAGGCACTGCCCCTCCTTCCTGCCCTTTGTCAGCCAGGTGTCTAGGAGCTGGGTCTCTGTACCCTCCCTGCTTATCCTTGGAGTCTAGCCCTGTTCATCCCACAGGTACCAACCTCAGGGCCGGACAGCCCACCTATAGGTAACCAACCTCCTTACTATTTCTAGTTCTGCCGAGCTCAGGACCTGGAGTACCTCACTGGTCGAGTGTGGGTGGGCCTCTGGCTGGTGGTCTTTGTCCTGGCCCTGGTGGCTGCGGAGGGCAGCTTCCTTGTCCGCTACATCTCGCCATTCACCCAGGAGATCTTTGCTTTCCTCATCTCGCTAATTTTCATCTATGAGACTTTTCACAAGCTCTACAAGGTGTGGTGGTGTCCAAGATGGTGGGTGGGTAGGGATAAGGTGGAGGTGGTGCCTGCCCTAAGAAGGCCTGGAGTTTGCTGAGAGAAAGACATGGGGAGAGGGGGCTTCGTGTGTGTGTGTGTGTGTGTGTGTGTGTGTGTGTGTGTGTGTGTGTGTTTTGGGAGGTGGAGGTTTAGGGTCATCAGGGATCTGGGCTGGGTTTGTCTTCTGCCTGCGGAGAGTGAGGCATCCTCTTTTCTACACAAAGGTGTTCACAGAGCATCCTTTACTGCCATTCTACCCACCTGATGAGGCCCTGGAGACTGGCTTGGAACTGAATAGTAGTGCCCTGCCCCCCACAGAGGGACCACCAGGCCCGAGGAACCAACCCAACACAGCTCTGCTGTCCCTCATTCTCATGCTGGGGACGTTCCTCATTGCCTTCTTCCTGCGCAAGTTCAGGAACAGCCGCTTCCTGGGGGGCAAGGTACTCCATCCTCCTTGACAACTGTTGTCCCTCCAAGGCTCAGGTCCTGAGAGAGTCTTCCTCTCTTCTTGGCCAATCCAATGACCCAAGACCCCACCCCCACCCCCAACAAGACAAGAGTGCTTCCCAGCTGTGGCTGGCACTCAGGGGCTGTCACCCTAAGGAATACACCTTAGAGTATTTCTTGCCTTAACTTGGTCCCGGAAAGGGTTGTGGGAGGGGGTGTCTCCTGTCCCTTAGCCTCTTGCTTCCAATCTGGCTGTCCTCGGCAGGCTCGGCGCATCATCGGGGATTTTGGCATTCCCATCTCCATACTGGTGATGGTTCTTGTGGATTACTCTATCACAGACACCTATACGCAGGTGAGTTTGCCCCATCCTCTGTGGCCACTTAAATTCCACTAGCCTTAGGATCTGGAGTGGGGTAGCAGCCCAGCTCTCTTAGTCAAGTGGCAAGACGTTGGGCCACACCAGAGGCTGCTGTGAGGTTTGGCCCGGGGGCTACCCAGAGTATCTTAACTGTGTATGATCCCAAGTGGGAGGAATTTGGAATAAATATGAGCTGGTGTAGAGTGCCAAGTCTTTACAACACTTCTGACAGCTTTGGAGCTTGGGGGATGGTATCCCATTGCTATGCCCGCTGCCGGCTCCTGGAATAGTGACTTTGGAGAATGAATGTTAGTTTCAGCAGCTCCCCACAGTTCTGGGAACTCTGGTAGGAACAGCTGCAATGTAAAGAGGCTTCTGTGGGCAGCCTCTGGCTCTGACCCATGTCTTCCTTCCTGCCATGCAGAAGCTGACGGTGCCTACAGGGCTCTCAGTGACTTCCCCTCATAAGCGCACATGGTTCATCCCACCCTTGGGCAGTGCCCGCCCCTTCCCACCATGGATGATGGTGGCTGCTGCTGTCCCTGCACTCTTGGTCCTCATCCTCATATTCATGGAGACACAGATCACTGCGTGAGAGGGCTGGAGAAGGAGGGGAGATGGATGGGTGGCTTGGCTTTGGGGTTAAGGCACGGGTACCTTATCTGTCTTAGTGATGTCTTGTGCTAGGCTGTGAGGAGTTTGTTGGGATCTGGCGTGAGTGAGGGAGGGGGAGGAGGAGGAGGAGGAGAAGGAGAAGGAGAGGAGGAGGAGGAAGAGGATTGGAGGAGAAGAGGAGGAGGAAGAAGAGGGGGAGCTAGAGCAACAGGCTGGAACGGGTGTGGGCATGCCGGCCCAGGCACGGTTCTCCTATGAGGGAGGGTTTGACCTGGTGCTTCATGCTATCACCCCTGGCAGGGTGGCACTTGGAAGTTCTCAGAATTCTGTCAGGGTGTTCTCTCACCCAGCGATGCTCACACATTTCTCATTTTGGTTAAACCAAAATAACACAGTCTGATCTGGCATCTGGCTTTTGTGGTGCTTTAAATGTTCGCAGCATGGGAATTTGGCTCAGGTTTACTGGTGTGTGAGAACTTTAATTTGGGAATGTGAAAGAGGAACCTGGCAGGTCCGGGGAGAGCTGTCGTCTTCAGTGCTCCCCTCCCCTCAAGCCTTGGGTGAACGGTGTGTGTGTGTGTGTGTGTGTGTGTGTGTGGCAGGTCCACCTGCTAGCTAGCTCCTTCTCCTTCAATCCCCACAGGCTCATTGTCAGCCAGAAGGCACGGAGGCTACTCAAGGGCTCCGGCTTCCATCTTGACCTGCTTTTGATTGGCTCTTTGGGTGGCCTCTGTGGCTTGTTCGGCTTGCCCTGGCTCACGGCTGCCACTGTGCGCTCTGTCACTCATGTTAACGCGTTGACGGTAATGCGGACTGCCATTGCGCCCGGTGACAAGCCCCAGATCCAGGAGGTGCGGGAGCAGCGGGTCACCGGGGTGCTCATTGCCAGCCTCGTGGGTGAGCACTGGAGTCTCCCCATAGACTTGCTTTCTTGGGCCCAATGGCTTGAGATCCTTATCATCCTGGGCTTGACCCTCCTGAATCTGCAGGTGCATTAATGCTTTGCCCACTCCCCAGGTCTCCAACCAGTCTCCTCACACTGGGAACTCTTCCCTGCTTCCCCTCTGTCCTGACCCACCTCTCTTGGGGAGGCCCAGATTGGTCAGATAAATCCCTTACCAGGCCTTTTGTCTGGGCAGGGCAGGGGGCTGGGGTAGGCAGATCTGTGTTACCTCCCCCAGGCCTGTCTATCGTCATGGGAGCTGTGTTGCGCCGGATCCCACTGGCTGTACTCTTTGGGATTTTCCTGTACATGGGCGTCACATCACTGTCTGGTATCCAATTGTCCCAACGTCTGCTGCTCATTTTCATGCCAGCAAAGCACCACCCTGAGCAGCCCTACGTGACCAAGGTCAGGCCCAGATGCATGGAGTTGGGCACATGGTTGAGTTGATGGGAGGGGGTCTGGAGGGACCCCTTGGCTAGGGATGAGTAGAAGGAAGAAGATAGATAACTGGGGCCCAGAGAGCCATGTTCCCGGAGGTGTGGGTGGGGCCCGAATGGCTGTGGTGTAATGAGACTGAGCCTGTACCCCAGGTGAAGACGTGGCGGATGCACCTGTTCACCTGCATCCAGCTGGGCTGCATCGCACTTCTCTGGGTGGTCAAGTCAACAGCAGCCTCGCTGGCCTTTCCTTTCCTGCTCTTGCTCACGGTGCCTCTGAGGCGGTGCCTTTTGCCCCGGCTTTTCCAAGACAGGGAGCTGCAGGCGGTAAGGGCTGATGGCTTGGGGCGGCTGGGGGTGGTGGTGGTGGTGGTGGTGGAAGGATTAAGGCGGTTGGGTTGGGCACTGATTTAGATACCTGGCTTCCTGCTGGCTTGTGTGAACTGGGGAAAGTTACTGAATGCTCGGAAGTGCTGTTTTCACCGGTATAGTGGGCTTGTTGTGTCTACCGAAGAACTGGTGGGAGAGTTAACTATGAATCCAGGTAAAGCTGCTGATATGAGGCTTTAAGAAGAACAGACAGACTCACAAAGTGAGTTCCAGGACAGCCAGGGCTACCCAGAGAAACCCTGTCTCGAAAAACCAAAACAAGACAGGCCTGCTGTGGACAGTTGTGCTTAAGCAAAGTACCTGGCTGCGGGCTGCGTGTGGATGGGCTAGCACAGACATCAGTCCTGGGCCCTGTTTCTGTCAGCTGTAGCAAAGGACATCTTTTTGCTCTTCTTAAATTTTTTTCATGTTTCCTTCCTTCCTTCCTTCCTTCCTTCCTTCCTTCCTTCCTTCCTTCCTTCCTTCCTTCCTCTCTCTCTCTCTCTCTCTCTCTCTC
>LR750768.1:267456-284113 GCA_902729485.2 Mus minutoides
TTGATTCTGTAAGAGACAGGATGACCAGACCATTACATACATCCAGGCTTGGGCCTGGATGACTAGACCGAATATCATGAGAGGACATTTGGAATTTATCCCAAAGTCCCATGTTTCCACTGACCATTCCTTGACTGGGTCTTTGGCCATATCCTCTCAAGGGCTTGAGACCTTTGAGGACATTAAAAAAAAAAAAAAAGAGGTATAGAGGGACATCAGTAGAGAGGTGTTCTATCCCAATGGCACAGCTTGAGAGGGGGATGGGATGGGTATTATAAGGGAGGTGTTCTGGAGTATGGCCCTTCCCCCCACAAACCAAACCAACCAAACAAACAAAAAACAGCTGCCATGATCAAATTAGTTGTACCTGCTTACAAGAGACCGTCAGGAGAGGCCTGTGGGCAGTTGACCTTTCCTCAGAACAGGGTTTGGGCAAGGTCATTAGAGACTGTAACCTCTTCCCAAAGCCATCTGTGTGCAGTTCTGCCTTGATTACACTTAGTGTGTTCAGGGGGCACAACCTCAAGGTCTCTAGCAGAGAGACTGTCGCCTGGGAAAGGCTAACAGAAGGGTGCTTCGTTTATTTGCCTATGTATGGGGAAGCCATCCTCCATGCTGGGTTCCTTGCCAGCATCTACCCTGTGACCAATAAACTCACGCAGGGTTCCCCAGAGTGAACTTTGTGGGATCCTACTTCAGTTTGCTGTTGGGACCTTGTAAGGTGGGGGTAGACTTTGTTTATGTCTCTTCAAGGAAGGAATTCTTCCAACAGGAGTTGAGGAAGGGGGCAAAGGTCATGGTCTTTAAACACCCAGCCCAGCTTCCTTGGAAAAGGCTTAGGGAGTAGGCATGTGTGAAGTGCTGGGGTCAGGGTTCCAATCTATACTCTTTTTCTTTTGTAACTTTCAGAGTCAGATTATGGGCAAGAGTCACACCTTGGCCAAGTGCCCAGGGTTTTCATTATCCTTGGACAAGTTCAAGCCCATTTCCGGTCTAGAGTTCCAACTCCTTTTCTTTGTACAAAGAAGGTGGCTGTCCCTGCCCTCTGAGGATTCAGCTCACTTAGACAGCTGAGGACCCTGTGACATCCTCTGGCTGTCAGAGCGGTGGACCATCTGCTCACATTGCCCTACACACCTCCTTTAGGGTGCAGAAGCTGGCAATAATGTGTATGTACCATTTGGCAGGCCAGGTGACATCTCTTCATGTATCATATCAGGTGACTCAAATAATCACCATGGCTGTTGACACTTGGCACTCTCAGAGGGAATTCTAAGCGGCAACGGGGAGACAAAGCTAAACTCAAGGGCACCTGTACTAAACACAGCTTGCTGCTCAGCTCTCAATGAAGCCATTGCTGAGAAACCAGCAAAAACAGGTTCTGGCAGTGCCCACCAGTGGCCTGAATCCAAGGTGGCAAATTAGAAAATGCAGAGTGAGGAATTTGGTTTCCAGATAAATTATTCAATCATTTGAATTTGATCCATTGCAGCATGTCTCATCCATTGTGGGCGGAAAAAAAGCACAGGCTCCAATATTCATAGGATTTATGTTCTGTGAGGAAGATGGACTGTTTGAGCGGGCTGCTGGGATTATTTTCAATTTTCTAGAACTGTTTCTTAATATCGAGCGATGCTTTATCAAGTGCTAACTAAGCGGACAGTCACTGGGCGGTTCTCTGGGTGGCAGATGAATCACAGTGTTTGCAGGTGATGGGAAAGCGTTGCCCAGAGCTCATCCATATCCTGGGTCCCAGGAGAGAAGTGGAGGTGGGGCATAGCTTGGGGCCAACGAGCAGTGGAACGTGGAGCTGGTGCAAAGAGAGTATGGAAGGGGGCTCTGAAGAGGCTTGCCTCTGTGCTAGGCTTGCCTCTGTGCTAGGCTTGCTTTTAGAGTGGCTTGGTGTCTCCTCACATGCCACCAGACCCACCCTATACCCATTGCTTGTGCTTTCTGTGAGATAGGCAGAGACTAAGCCTAAATCGTGGAGGGAAGGATGCACAAATATCAGAGTAGGACCACATGGCTCTAAACTCTGTCTCCTTTAGGACCCAGCATTGCCACATGTGAGACCAATAGACCTTTCAAAGAATTCTCATATTTGTTTCTATTAAAGCTGACATTTCACTGTGGCTGATAGAAATAATGCCCCAGAGCCCAAAGAGGCAGTGCAGGTTTTCTTCTGAGTCAGTTTGTAGAATTTTAATCTAGACACACGGCTGCTCTGGCTGGAACACAGACATGCCCTTAGGTCGCACCTTTAATCCCAAACAGTGCAGCTAAGGTTAGTTTCTATAAGGAATCAGACGTGTTTGAAGGTGCCTTCTAATTGAGGGGTGGACAAAGTGACGAATCAGAGAAAGATTTGACAGGATGAGTCAGAGATAGCATACACCCAGCTTTCACAGGAACAGCACAGGAAAGAGGAGCTATTTAAGAGCAGTGCAGGGAGAGAGGAGTTGGAAGTTAGTCAGTCAGTTTGGTTCAGTCAGTTGGGACTGAGCCCAGAGCAGTGGGGTTGAGTTCATTCATGAGTTCATGCAGTTCAGTGCAAGTCAGCAGAGGCAGTTGAAGCCAGACAATAAGAAGGAGCCAGATTAGAGCAGATTGCTAGAGTTAGTTTGAGGCCAAGCAGAACCATTCAGTCAGAAGCTGTGAGAAGCCAGGTTGGATCAGTCATCTTGGAGAGGAGTTTGAGAAATGATGACCATAGTAAGCCTCTGAGATGGCCATTAGAGCACGAGAATAAAAGTTGTAGCAGTTGGAGAAAGAGATGTTGATGATGCTGTCCCACATGCCAGCTTGACAAGCCGACATTGGCAGGGATAAAGAGAAAGTACCACCATGTTTTCCAGGAGCTGTAGGAGATGAGAAGGGAAGAGCAGGAAGTCAGCCTGACCCAGCCTGAGTTCTGGGTCTGTCTGTGCTTCCTACTCTACTAGTAGCTCCTCAAAATACCAGAACTCAGAACATGTTCTCCATTATAGCTTCGGCAGGCAAGTCATAGATAGGGTATTAGTAGGAACTTTTTCCAAAGCCAGGACGACTAGAGGTAGTGTTAGGCTCTCTCTTTTCCCCTCCAGCCTTCTCAGGTAGTTTCTCAGTGTGTCATAGGGTCCCTCTGCGTCTCAGTCATCCAAGGAATGTAATAAAGTCTTTAACTCTTGCTGGCTATGGTGGTGCACATCTGTAATCCAGTATTTGGGAGCCTGCAGCACTGTTTGAGGTCATACAGTGAGAACCTGTCTCAAAAGTCATGCAAAGGAAATGGTAAGGCCCAGGAATCTATGCTTTGATGAGCTTTGAAGCCCAGACCCAAGTACTCTCATCCTAAGGGCCAGACAGGGGCTTTCTGCCTTCCAGCTTCCTCTCATAGTGGTTCTAGGTCCATTATTTAGAAGGAATTGGAAGTCCAGTGGTGCCCGGAGTCTCTACCTACCTGTGGAGTCCTTCTGTTTGGGGTCAGAAGTCTTCCCACAGGCAGGAGTTGTTAGTGAGTAGGTAGCAGATTCCTGCTTCCCTGAGCCTTCAGGTTCCATCTGTGTAGACTGCAGTGGTACAGGTGGAAGGTGAGCTGGCAAGCCGTGCCTTCCTTGTGAGCTGTGACAGTTCA
Source organism: Mus minutoides (assembly GCA_902729485.2). Lineage (NCBI taxonomy): Eukaryota > Metazoa > Chordata > Mammalia > Rodentia > Muridae > Mus > Mus minutoides. The sequence goes on from LR750768.1 coordinate 271,070, forward strand.
CCATGAAAGACTGCTGCATCTTCACATTCTAGGTAGCTGAGGGAGATTGCTCAGCTTTCCAAGTGCTGGGTAGAAGGAAGCAAGTGGGTGAGAGTTTAGGAAGAACAGACTTCTGGGAAAATTGTCTCCCAGGGAACTCTAGCCTAGACTAAAGCCTATAGTGGCTAATTAAGAGCAGTGGTACATTTTATTTTATTTTATTTTATTTTATTTTATTTTATGTGTGTGTGTGTGTGTGTGTGTGTGTGTGTGTGTGTGTGTGTATGCTCTGACTGGCTTGGCGCCCTCTATGTAGCTCAGGCTTTGCTCCTGCCCTCCTGAGTGCTAAGATTATAGGTGTGAGCCACTACAACTGGGACAGACATTAAATTTTGTTGTTCTTTTGAGACATTGTCTTTCTATGTAGCCATGGCTGGCTTGGAACTCACCCTGTGAGAACCTACAGATATCTGCTTACTTTGGTTTTTCAAGTTCTGGGATTAAAGGCATGCACGACCATACTCCACCATAAATTTTTTTAAATGAAAAATTCTATTGTGTGTATGAGTATATTTCTGTGTGTGTGTGTGTGTGTGTGTGTGTGTATGGAAGTTAGAGAACAACTTGAAGGGGTTAATTCTATCATATCAACCATGTGGGTCCAGGAATCAAATTCATATGATGAGGTTTGGCATCAAGTGCGTTTATCTGCTGAGCCATCCTGATGGCCTGTGGACATTCTTAAATGATTACCTCATGTCAAAGCAAATATCCACAGCCTTTGGCTCTTTCCACTTCTCGAGACCAGGCATTGTTTCCCCTAGCGGAGGAGGGCACAAGTAATGGTGTTTATGATAGCTTGACATTGTCTTTGGAGAGTCTGTCAATCTGTGGTTAGGTGTCTTTACATGTTGTAGAGAAAAACTGAAGGAGCCAGCAGCTCTGTGATTCTGCAGCTACAGGGCAAAGCTGAAGTAAATTTATAAGGCAAACATAAAGGGAGTTGGTGTAGAGAGAGAACTGGACACTTAGTAGGTGCATATGGCACAAATCATGACGATCATGTGACGGAGGTGTCAGAAATTGTTTTTCAGGCCAGGGGTTTACTCTGTATGTGTATTGGAATCACTTAGATAGTTTTAACAAACGTTAATATCTGCACCTTACTCTACAAGCTCTCTCTCTCTCTCTCTCCCTCTCTCTCTCTCTCTCTCTGTGTGTGTGTGTGTGCCTGTTAGTAGTGATGGAACTCAGGGCTCATATATGCTAGATGAACTGTGTATCTCATTTTAGCCTTTTGAAAAACATACCTCCCTCAATCTCAGAGAGTCTAACATGAAGTCAGAATTGACAGCTCCATCCTAAGCTTGTATTTTTTTTTTCTATGAATCATTTTGGACCTCATTTCCATAACAGTTTAAAGTAATCTATTACTGCTTCTCCTTGCTACCAGAATGCAAATGCACAGTTTGCATATTTATTTTCGAATGCTGCAAGGCAGGAAACCAAACCTATTTTTATTCTTCCGTTTGCCAGGTGACAGAGAGCCACACGTGACAGTTTGCATTGCTGGGGTTGTGATCCTTTGCTGGTTTTGCTGTCACCGAGGGCATTGTGACTGAGTGGCCAGACCATCAGGACTAGAAGCTGGAAGTCTTGAATCCCGTTGGCAGCTTGGGCTATGCTGTCAATTCCTTCTGGGAGATATAGAATTTGGCTGCAGTGTCTCTTGCAAGGACCCTGTTCTCCTTGACCTTGACCAGTGATTAGTGCTTGGCAGAGGTAGGAAAGAGGCTGCCCTAGGGAATTAATAGAAACTTCTTCCTAAAGCCCCTTCAGATAGAACAGACTCTGGGGAAGCTTTCTTTGATAGGTCTGAGAAAATCAGGAATTTGAGAGCCATAGAAAATATGATAGGAAAAGGATGTGGGACCAGCCATGACCTTGGAGAACAACTGTGGGTCTCAGACTTAGCTGTAAGAGATGATCAGAATTCAATTAGATATTTTGATATAAAACCACCAATGGATTGGTTTTTTTTTTGTTGTTTGTTTGTTTGTTTGTTTGTTTTTGTTTTTTGAGACAGGGTTTCTCTGTATAGCCCTGGCTGTCCTGGAACTCACTTTGTAGACCAGGCTGGCCTCGAACTCAGAAATCCTCCTGCCTCTGCCTCCCGAGTGCTGAGATTAAAGGTGTACGCCACCATGCCCGGCTCCAATGGATAGTTTTAATGTTCAGAGTTGTATGATCTTATAGAGATGACAAAAAGAAAAAAAAACAAAAAAACAAAAACCCAAAGGGAGAAGTATATGAAAAGAATTAGAGATTCTTTTATATGTGCATATGGTATATATGCCTAAATATATGTTCATGTGTGTATGGGTATTTGTGCATGTAAAGTTGACTGCCTTTCTAAAATCACTCTCTAATTTTGGAGCTAGATCTCTGGCTGAATCTGGAGTAGCAGTCACTGGTCTGGCTAGATTCACCAGGCAGCAAACCCTATTCTTGTCTCTGATTTCCAGACCCCGGGATTCTAGACTTGTGCTGCTGGCTTTTTCACAGGGTACTGTCCATCCGATCTCAAGTTTATGTGTCAGTACTTTATCAACTAAACAATCTCACCAGCCCAAGGAAAAAAGATTCTTTTTATTTTATTTTATTTTATTTTATTTTATTTTATTTTATTTTATTTGTATGAATACACTGTAGCTATCTTCAGACACACCAGAAGAGGGCATCAGATCCCATTACAGATGGTTGTGAGCCACCATGTGGTTGCTGGCAATTGAACTCAGGAGCTCTGGAAGAGTAGTCAGTGCTCTTAACTGCTGAGCTATCTCTCCAGCCCTCAAAGATTCTTTAAAGATAAATGAACAAATATATAGTTCTATGCTTTCAAGGTTAAATAAACACCAAATTAGGTGTAATACCTAGGTGGATATTATAGACTGGCTGGGTAACCTAAGGGGATGCGTTGCACAGCAACCTGCATCTTTAAATTAGAAATCGACTCAAACTAGGGCTTGATGAGTCAGAATTCCACTTAGCTTGTTAGCATCCTCAGTTAGCCGAGAGAGGAAGGTACCATCTTCTCCATGGTAGACATATTAGTAGCCCTGGAAGCAATTGCAATTAAGGTTGCTAATGTTCAAGGGAATATCATTTTAATCTCTTCAAAATAAACAATTGGTGCATAGGTAATAGCTTACAGATATAATAGCTTACCTCACAACTTGAAAATTGTACTCCTCTTGCTACATGTGATTCTTTTCAAGTTGAAATCTAAGATTATATCAACTTTGTAGCACTTAACAGAATTTAAGTTTCACTGTTATTATTATTTTTGTTTTGTATTCTCAATTTATTAAGTCTATTTGAAAAATCACTTTGTACCATGGGAAGTTTGTCAGTCAGGTGAAGTACCTAAAATGGAATCAAATTCATATGTCACTGATTCTTGACCTTTTAGTTATGATCAAATATGGTATCAAATATATAAAATTTATAAACACTACTTATGTTAAAGAGGCTTAATTAAGTGTATAAATGGGACAAAGCATTAATCAAATGTCTTCTCAAAATGCTTGTTAATATTTGTTAGCATTGTAAAGAGGACAATAAGCTGGGCAGTGGTGGTATGTACATGCCTTTAATCCCAGCATTCAGAAGTCAAAGGCAAGCAGATCTCTGAGTTCAAGGCTAGTCTGGTCTACAAAGCGAGTTCCAGGACAGCCAGGACTACACAAAGAAATCCTGTCTCAAAAATAAATAAAAACAAATAGGACAATAAGATTCCTTATTTGCTTTATAAGCTCAAGGAAGGGCTATAAACGCCTAAATCTATAAACTAAATATTAATTCTCGCTTTTTGGCTTTTGGCTTGCAGGAGGCTATGATGCAGCTTTCTTTGGTTATTCTAAATTCAGATGCGTCTGCCACCAGCTGCCTCCACCATGCCACACAAGTTCTACCCCAACAAGATCAAAGTCATGTGCTTGAGGTGCAGTGGAGGCTCGGTCTGCACCACAGTCACCTTGGCCCCAAGATTGGTCCTCTGGGTCTGCCTCCAAAAACAGTTGGTGGTGACGTTGCCATGGTAACTGGTGATTGGAAAAGTCTCACGATTACAGTGAAACTGACTATCCAGGACAGACAAGCCCAGACTGAGGTGGTACCCTCTGCCTCTACCCTGATCATCAAAGCCGTCAGTGAGCCAGCAAGAGACAGAAAGAAGCAGAAGAACATTAAACACAGTGGGAATGTCACTTTTGATGAGACTGTAAATATTGCCCACCAGATGTGATGCCCATGTTTGGGTAGAGAACTTTCAGGAACTATTAAGGAGACACTGGGTACTGCACAGTCTGTGGGCTGCAATGTGATTGGCTGCCACCCGCGTGACATCATAGATGACATCAACAGTGGTACCATGGCGTGCTCAGCTAGTTTAGAAGCAAGAAACTATTCAATAAAGGACTATCTAATAAAACAATTATTAATTCTCTAGACCCAAATAAGTTGGGTTTCAAACAATCACTAATTGGACTGTTTTCTCTCTCTTTAAATTTTTTTCTTTTCTTTTCTTTTCTTTTCTTTTCTTTTCTTTTCTTTTTTCCCTTGTTCCAGTCAACCCCGCTCGCTCCAATCGGCTCTTCTTGCTCCGGTTGGCCCCACTCGCTCTGGCCCACTTGCTCTGGCCGTCCCCGTTGGGCTCCACTCGCTCTGGACAGCCTCGCTTGCTCCGGTTGGTCTCTCTGGTCCAAGGATTCATTTCTTATTATTCTTCATAAGTATGCTGTAGCTGACTTCAGACGCACCAGAGGAGGGCGTCAGATCTCATTACGGGTGGTTGTAAGCCACCATGTGGTTGCTGGGATTTGAACTCATCACCTTCAGAAGAGCAGTCGGGTGCTCTTACCCGCTGAGCCATCTCACCAGCCCTTTTCTTTTCTTTTTAAGATTATAACATAATTACATCATTTCCCCCTTCCCTGTCCTCTCTTTAAACCAACCTTCCTTCCTTTCTTTCTTTCTTTCTTTCTTTCTTTCTTTCTTTCTTTCTTTCTTTCCTTCCTTCCTTCCTTCCTTCCTTCCTTCCTTCCTTCCTTCCTTCTCTCTTTCTTATTTATTATATGTAAGCACACTGTAGCTTTCTTCAGACACCCCAGAAGAGGACATCAAATCTTATACAGATAGTTATGAGCCACCATGTGGTTGCTGGGACTTGAACTCAGGACCTTCAGCAGAGCAGTCAGTGCTCTTAACCATTGAGCCATCTCTCCAGCGCCCCCCAGCTCATCTCTTAATACTATACACAGGGCTTCTCTCCAACATGAATTTTGTCAAAACACCTCTGTTCTGTGGGTTCTGAGGAGCGCCTCTCAGCAAAGCCCTTAGAGGTTGCTATCTGCTTTGCTCTCTGCTCTGCCTATCATCCAGAAATCCCCCCCCCCCCCAGCAAGAGCAAGGTCCTGCTGTGGGAGATACTGAGACACTCCTTCTTCAGGGGATTCTGTGGCCAATAAGCAGAGGAAATGTGCGCCAGTTCAAATTCTTTGCACTCAGTAGAATCAGGCTCCAGCTGACTTAGTCACAAACAGGACTTTGGAAAGGGATTCAGAGAACTCCTGTGCTGTAGAGGAAGGGACTCCAACTCAGACACAGCTGGTCAGAACCACAGTCAAGTCCACAACCCAGACAATGTCTGGTGAGATCACTGCCATGAACTCAGGGTGCCACAGTAGAGCCCCTGAGAAGGGTGTGTAGCCTTTGCTAGTCTGTCTCTGGAATGGCTGCCTGGATTCTCACTGTCCTACCTCTATTGTTAGCTCCTGGAGCATGGCCTCTGGTTAAAGTGCCTGGCGGGACATTGTCAGATTAGGTATCTGCTGGGAAGGCTGGAAAGAGAGAGGGTTGCTTCTGTGGTGGGCAGTGAGGCTGACTCTGAGATTCAGTGTTAAACTGGAGCCAGCTTACAAGGGCTCCTGTCAGAGTCTCAGGGATCTGTGAACAGATAGATAGTTTAACTCAGCTATCAACAAGTAAAGTGCAGCTCTGTAAATAAGTTATCTTGCAAAGTACAGCTAAGCTCTCTTTTCTCTTGTGTGTAAAAGAAACAGAATTCTAAAGGGAGACACAAGAACACAGACTAGCTTACCTGAGGGACAGGTTCCCAAGGCTCAGGGGACCGTGCTTGGGTCCATTCTTTTTTGGATTCATATTTCCTAGCATTGGAGCTGAAGAAGCTGAAGAAATACTGATAAGCACAGACGGAATCCTCTAAAAGAAAACCAATGATCAACCTCAAAACCCAGACTAGACCCAAGAAAACAAAATACCCGAAGTGTGCCTGTTTTCTCTAGCTGAAGGAAAAGGTAACTTACAGCAAAGCAGAAAACATAAAGGGGACAATTCCAAATATCATAAAAATAAATAAGCCAACAGGGTCCAACAAAGGTTGAGGTGTATGCATAGGCTTTCAACTCAGAGGGACTGAGACAGGGCACCTCAACACTCCTGTTAAAGCAGTGTCACAGAGGCCAAGTGGGGAGCTCCAGTTTCCAGCTCCCTAGAACCCCCAGCAACAATGAGGCATCCTTCCTTCATCCCCTCTGGGTGGTGTTGAGAGTCCTGATGGACTTTCCAAGAGGCAGAGTGTGTTATTGTGTCTACATAGTGATTTCAAGGCTTCTCTACAAACAAACAAATGAAGAAGAGGAAGAAACCCTTGAGGCTGCCACGTTGAAGGAAGCAATTCAAGAGAATGTGGATGAATGAGGGGACGTACCTTGTTTACGAGCAGAAAGTTCAGTACCATAAAGGGATCAGTTTTTAAAAACATATAGGTTCAATACAATTTTTATCAAATGCTAATTTTTTGAAGATACCGATAACACCATTTTAAAATTTAGTTAGTAAAACATAGGAATCATAGTAGCCAGGACAATATGAAAAGAGAAAATAACGGCTGACCTCATCTACCTGAGTCCAAGAATTACTATATAGAGCTTCAGTAATCAAGAGAGGCAGACACATGGATTAATGGAGCAACAACAGATGACCCAGACATCGATCTTCAGACACATGCCTAACTGGCTTTTGGCAAAAGGTACAAAAATAACTTAAGGGATAAAAGACAGTTTTGTCAATAATAAATGACACAGTGATAGACCTTCCATAGGCAAACAAAATAAATAAAATCCTGCTATAAATCTCACATTGTAGAAATCAACTAAATCAAAATGAGTCACAGGCTTAAATGTAAAACTTTTTTAAATTGCTTTTTTTTTTTTAGTGATTTTGTTTATGTTTGCACATGTACCTGTGTGAGTGTATGTGCGTGTAGGGTATGTGAGAAAGGGTACTTGTGCCTGTGAGCATACAGAGGCTGGAAGAAGGCATCGGATCTCTTGGAGCTGCAGGCCTTTGAGGGACGCTGGGCTTGTTATGTGGGTGCTGGGATCTGAACTCTCTGGTTCATACTATTGTTCAGCCAGCACTTTTAACCACTAAGCTATCTCCCGAGCTGTATTAAAGAATCGATTGGATTCTTCATGTCTAGACTAGGCAAAGAGCTCTTAGATTTGACAGTGAAGAATGCTGACCTGGAGCTTATAAAAGTTTAAACATTTTAATCTGCAAAAGAATTTGTAGGTGTGGTGGTGTATGCCTTTAATCCCAGCACTTGGGAGGGAGGGAGGGGCAGGTTGGTCTCTGTGAGTCTGAAGCCAGTCTGGTCTACATGGTGAGTTCCAGGTCAGTCAGTCAGGGCTACATAATGGGATCCTATTTCAAAAATGTCTCCGCTACATCTATCCCCTGTTGCCAATCACACACACACACACACACACACACACACACACACACACACACACACACACTTTCAGGTCAGTCAGTCAGGGCTACATAATGGGATCCTATTTCAAAAATGTCTCCTCTACATCTATCCCCTGTTGCCAATCACACACACACACACACACACACACACACACACACACACACACTCTCTATAGATAGACCATACACTGTGTAACTTGTCATTCTTTCTCATTGCTCACTTGTCCTCCAGTTTGTCCCTCACTGGAGCACAAAGAAGCTTCCTCCATTGATCCTATTCCAAATAGAGCACCCATGGGCCATTGTTCACAATGCTTTATGTGAAGACACATCTTCGTTTTCTTTGGGGGGATGAGTCCAAGTGTTTTATTGGTAGCTCAAACGCTAGTTGGACATTCAGGTGTCCAAGAGGGTGACATCACATTGGCAGCTACCCATCTCCTTAATGGAAATGAGCAGACAATGCAGGCAGATGGTGTCCCTTCTCTCTCCATAACAGGCTGCTCTGCGTCTGCCAACACAACACTGTCTGCAACCTAGGAGGGTTCTACAAGCATAAGAAATGCATTTAGGTACAGACCGACCCTGGCTGCTTCCCAAGTAATGAATGTTTACTAAAAAGTAGGAAAAGGTCTCAGATCATTAAGAGGAGATGGAACCTGTGGCTCTCCCTCAGGTTTCTTCCCCTGTCTTTTATTTTATTCAAGGGGCCTGCAGCCTGGGGTTGAGGTGGAGTCAAGGGTGGATCTGGGCCACTGCATCCTTAGTGTCTGTAATCTCATCTTTTGAATTTTTGGTAAAGGCATGGGATGATAGTGTCTTAGTTAGGGTTTTACGGCTGTGAGCAGACCCCATGACCAAGGCAAGTTTTATAAAGGACAACTTTTAATTGGGGCTGGCTTACAGGTTCAGTCCATTATCATCCAGGTGGGAGCATGGCAGCATCCAGGCAGGCATGGTGCAGGGGGAGCTGAGAGTTCTACATCTTCATCTGAAGGCTGCTAGTGGAAGACTGACTTCCAGGCAGCTAGGATGAGGGTGTGGGATAGCCCACACCCATAATGACACACCCACTCCAACAGAGCCACACCTTCTAATCCTGCCACTCCCTGGGCAAAGCATATACAAACCATCACAGTGAGGCTACAAAAATATAGACGCTTATGGATGCTCAGCTGTTTGACCTTTCCCCCTTAGTCAAAGCCGTTTGTGTTCCCCCTGTCCATTGAAATCTGGTCCTTTCCTTAGAGCTTTGATCTAGAGGGCCAAAGGCTGGGAATGCATCAGAGATAGTGGGTGCACGAACACGGGACTTACAGAGTCTTTACCAACAGAGCTGCCAAATTGGTACTGGCTGCATTCATAGTCCCTGCCACAGAGAGAGAGAGAGAGCCTCTGAAGGCAGAGTGGAGCTGATACAGAGGCGAGACACGGGGCTGAGAGATACACTTGGTTGAGCTGAGTCATTGGGAAGTCCCCAGTTCCTGGTCCCTCATATCTAAATTCCAGCTCATTCCCTCTTGTCTCTCTTGCCTGTCCTTTCCAGCCATATTCTATTTTTGGCCAGCACAAACTATAGTTGAGTTTTTTTTTTTTTTTCCTTTTGGCACACGTAGCTGAAAGAATTCCAGATAAACACTCTATAAAGAGCTTTCCTTGCTCTTGACAGCATCTCTTTCCTCCTATGGTTTCTCTCTACTGGGGAAATTACACCTGCTGTCTAAAGCTGCCAGTCACATCCAAGCTCTGCAGGGCAGCGTTTGCCCCCCCCCAGAGGACCAGCTAACTTCGAGACAAGCTCCAGGGATCTTGGAGAGGCTGCATTTCTTCTGAGATCTTTGGATGCTTCATTCAGTCACTGAGTTGAATCAGAGTCACGCTAACAGCATGAGCCTGCAGTTTATATCCTAAATGACACATTTAGACAGAAATTCGGAACTTTTTTCCCCCCCCTTCAGTATAGAAAAACATTCTAAAAACCAAGCCAAATGTTTCTGAGAAACATTTTGTGGGGATAAACTGATCTGGTGCTAAGACACCTCCGACTTGGGCTCCCATACTCCCTGATTTATTTTGGCACTGAAACGTTTGCTGTGCCACCCTTCAGCCACCTCCTTTTTTTTTTTCCTTGTCTATGCAATGGTGAAAACTGCATATGGTTTATTTCAATTAGCTTAATTGTTTTTGGTGTTTAATAGCTAATTGTCTTAATTAGCTTCCAAAGTACAACAATGCCAACAATGGTAATGACTGCATCTTATCCATATGGTTACAGAAGACAGATGAGTCTGTTTCCATTCCTTAGGCGGTGTTTGTCCCTGGAGGACAGGGCAGATGTGAGAGAGGAGGAAGACGAAAGTCCTCAAGATGGCTGACCTGGCCTTGAAAGTAAAAACCGGAATATTACAGAGTAAAGAGGAGGTGACGGATAGGAAAATAAAACTGGAGGATTAAGGATTTATGGAGAATTCAAGTCATCAATTTTCTTAATGTAGATACCATGGATTGATGCTGGGAGAATAAAAAGAATGGCACACTTCATGGGTCCGGCAGGCTATATTGGCTTTGATCTGGAGAGCAAACGTTTGAAGAACAGATGGCAGGACGAGAAGAGTGAGAAATGTCCCATGGCACAATCTGTTTTAAGAATAGCTGGCACCAGTCAAAACCTGGGTGACATTCCTCTGGCCATTCTGGCTCAGGGGCAGTTCATAGCTAGTGCCTTGTATACATTAGGAGCTTACTATATGTTTTAATCAGCAGCTGTCTGGAAATCCTATAGGCGCAACCTTCAAAATCTATCTAGTCTCTGATGCTCAGTTACTCCTTAACTGCTGCCATCATGGTCTGATTCCCCATCATCCTTGACCTGGCCGCCTTCACCAGCCTTAAAACTGGTCTTCCTGCATCTACCCTCGGATTCTAGAGGAGTTTATTCTTTTTTTAAATACAAGTTTAAAATCTTTCACATCTAATCTTTCATTTACTTAATATGTATGAGGAGGAAAGCACTCGTGCCATGGCTGTGTGGGGGTAAGAGCACAGCCTTTGAGAATCATCTCTTTCCTTCTCCCGTATTGATGCTGGGGATCAAACTCAGGTCATCAGGCTTGGTGACAAACACTTCTACGCATTAAGCCCTCTTGCTAGCCCCAGAATTCATTTTTAACACAGTAACTGTCTTAATCTGTTTTCTGTTGCTATAACAAGATATGGGAGACTTGTTCATTTATAAAGAAAAAAAAAACATTTCTCTGGCTCATGATAATGGAGTTTGGAAATTTAAGAGGAAGGCATGGACTTGTCCTTGGTGTCTGGCGAGGGACTTCATGAGACCTTATAGAATAGCAGAAGATATTGTGTGGTGAGATGGAGTACACATACCAGTGTGCTTCTCTCTTATGTTCTTATAAAGCTACTAATGTTATTAAGGGACCCCATACCACCCGCATAATCTTATTCAGCCATAATTATTCCCCCTAAGACCCCACTGCCAAGTGCCATCGATTTATGGACTTAGGGACTAAGTTTTCAATATAGAAGCTCTAGGGGCATGCATTCAAATCATGACAACAGCTAAAGAAAACCATTTAAAGAAAAGTCATAACGCCACATTGCTGTTCTGAGAACCTGCTAGTAGAACCCATCTCACTCAGAACAAAGCCTTACGATGACAATGTGCAGCAAAGCCTTCTCATCCTGTGTGACCTTTCTGACTTCTTCTCCATGTGCCTTTCCTTCCCACTTCTACTGTGCTGTGAAGTCCTTCACATGCCCACACGTTAGGGCCACACTGCTTGGGCCACACCTGTCTGTAGTATATTTAACTCAAGCAGAATGAAAAGTCTAGTCCCTGTGCATCATTTACTTGTTCGATGCTGTGACGAAACAGCTGATATTCTGGAGGCAAAGCTGAGGTCTGAGTCTTGGAGAAGTTGGGCTGGATCAGGGGGAGAGAAGGAAGTTACTAGGCTGAAAGGGGGGCTCGCATGGGTAGGAGGTAAGGATACTTCTTGAAGGAGTGCCTGGACCACAAATGCAGACTGGTTTAAGGATGATTTTCAGGAAGGTTGTGGTACTCCTTGGGAGGTGTCTGGAGTAATAAAATACAGTTGTCTTAGTCAGGGTTTTTATTTCTGCACAAACATGATGACCAAGAAGCAGTTGGGGAGGGAAGGGTTTATTCAGCTTACACTTCCACATTGCTGTTCATCACCAAAGGAAGTCAGGACTGGAACTCAAGCAGGTCAGGAAGCAGGAGCTGATGCAGAAGCCATGGGGCTTAGTTACACAGAGAGCTCAAGGCCAGATTGGGCTACAGGAAACCTGTCCCAAACAAACAAACAAACAAACAAACAAACAAATGAATGAACGAATGAATGAATGAATGTACATACTCACGTTTTCTTGGTAGGGCTTTGAGGGATAAGCTGCCATGGGTCACAGTAGACAGACTTAGCTCTGTCCCATGCATTGGCTATGTACTTAGTTCAGCCTGTTTTCATACACCATGTAATCACAGAGTGGCTTGGTTTCAGCCTTGGTTTCAGGGCAATGTCAGAAACTGATTCTGATTTGTCATTAAAGAGAGGCATGCTCAACCTTTCTGGAGAGGTTTGACAGGGTGGCTTCCACCAAGAGAGGCAGAGACAAGCTGGGTAGCGGTGATGGGGCTTGAGGGCAAGCCCGTGAGAAGTTGGAGTCTCAGGTGGGAAAGGTAAATCAAGTGTACCTATGGAAACCCACCCTCAGTCACTGGACTCTGAGGAATGACTATGCCACACGGAAGGGGCTGCCTTGTGACCTCAGCGTGTGCACTGGGTGCTGCCAACTCCGCCACATACCACAACTTCACTGTGATCCTCCCAGTTCGGACAAAGCCCACTGAGAGCATGCACTTGATATTCAAGTGTCCCCCCTGCTCATTTGCTTTTTCCTCTCGCTCAGAGAAAATTGACTGTAAGTGGCAATTCCACAGACACTCCTGGGCTGCAAATTGGAGCTAAGCCAGCAGTCCTAAGATTTACAATTTTAACCTCTTGGAATTGAACTATTAACTAACCCAAACATGAGTGTATTAAGTCATCAGCCATGGCTTGAGCGATTACCAAAGTCCCGTCCCCTCTTCAGTCGATAATTTTAAAATGCTTGGAATTGCTATTGCCTCTTCAATCATATCCCTGGACTGAGGTCATCTCTCTCCCTCTCCCTCTCCCTCTCCCTCTC
>LR750768.1:284996-299753 GCA_902729485.2 Mus minutoides
GTTAGGTTTCCATTGCTGTGATAAAACACTGACCAGAACCAATTTGTAGAGGAAAGGATTTATTTCACCTCACACATCATAGTCCATCATGGAGGGCAGTCAGGGCAAAAATTAGAGAAAGGAAGTGAGTAGAGGGGAGCTTGTTTCCCATGGATTGTTCAGCTACTTTCTTATGTTACCAAGGACCACCTGCCTAGGGATGGTACCACCCATAGTGGGCTGGGCCCTTCCACATCAGTCATTCATCGACAAAAATGCCCCACTGGCTGGCCTATAAGTCAATCTGAAAAGGGCATCTTCTCAATTGAGGTTTTCGCTTAGATGACTCTAGCTTATATCAAGTTGACACAAGACCTGCTGAGGACAATGTTGTATTTGTGTATATATATATATATATATATATATATATATATATATATATATATATATACACACACACACACACACATATACATATATATATATATGTGTGTGTGTGTGTGCAAAGACCAAGTCAGGGTCATTAGTATGTCCATGACTTTAGATATTTACCATTTATTTGTGTTGAGAACATTGAAATCTGATATTCTGATATTCTGGCTATTTTAAAATATGCAACCAATTATAAACTCTATTCAGCCATAAACGGCATTTCCTCTCTGCTATGGAACATGAGAACTCAGTCTTCTTTCTCACTTATTTGGTATCTAACCTCTTCCCACCCCCACTCCACCCTTCCCCAGTTCTGGTAATCATTCTATTCTCTACTTCTAAGGGAACAACTTTAAAAACTATTAAAGTTACAGGTATGTATGAATGTATGTATGTATGTATGTATGTATGTATGTATGTATGTATGATGTATTATGTTGGTATGTATGTATATGTGTATGTATGAGTGTTTGTATGCATGTACATATGTATGCATGCATCTGTGTATGTATATATGATGGGTGTATGCTGATATGTATGTATATGTGTATGTATGATGTATGTGTGTTTGTATGCATGTACATATGTATGTATGTGTGTATGTATGTATGTATGTATGTATGTATGTATGGTGTATGTATGAGTGTGCCATGATGTCTGTGTGGAGGTCAGAGGAACACTTGTGGGAATGGACCCTGTGCTTGTGGGAACTCAGCTTATCAGGCAAGTGCTTCTACCCATGAGCCATCTTGATGGCCCAAGCTCAGCTTTTTTTTTTTTAAAGACAGCATTTTCCTGTGTATCCCTGGCTATCCTAGAACTTACTTAGTAGACCAGGTTGGGCTCACCAAGCTCAACTTTTAACACTTTCCCTAATTTGTCTTTCTGTTCCTGATATATTCTCTTAATTTAAGAGAATATATCTGATAGGTTCATTTACTTACCCTTTTTAAACAGTCAATAATCTCATTCATGAAGACCCTGATTCATGGACTAACCACCTCTAAACACTCTGCAGCTCAGAATTACACAGTAGTTACGTTTCAACATATTCTCTCTCTCTCTCTCTCTCTCTCTCTCTCTGTGTGTGTGTGTGTGTGTGTGTGTGAGAGAGAGAGAGAGAGAGAGAGAGAGAGAGAGAGAGAGAGAGAGAGGCATTCAGACCACAGCAGTGGATCTCAGGATTCTAGGGATAATCAAATCTCTCTTATCGTATTTTCCAGGTGAAAACACAGAGGCCAGAACAGGTGTCCCCTAGTCCCCTCCCCTCCCCGATTCTGTTTAGTGTAGACACATCGTCCCAAATCATGGCAGAAGGGAGAAAAATTAATGATTGATGAACTGCTTTCGCCTGTGAGATTAGAGAAAGACAGTGATTTATGTATCCACCTTCCTAGCTGATACCTGTGTCTTCAAAGAGCACACCAGTGTCTTCAACACAAAGAAGTGAAGGGAGGCAGGGGTTTCCAGGCAACTGGAACAGGATGAGAAATTACTCCTTAATATCCAACAGTTGGATGTGAATGTATTAAGTTGCCCACTGTGCGTTGTAGAGGAAACCCAGCCTTTAAAGTGTTGCCTTGCTCTTATCCAGAATAACTTGATATTTGTGCAACATCTTTTAATTCATTTGATAACAATATTACTGCCATCATTATTTGACTTGGGTACTTGGTTTATCCAAACTGAGCTTCAGGAAACTGCACACGTGGGTATTTGCCTTGGGTTTCTTCTGCCACAGGGAAGCTGGGAAGAAGATGTGGGTTCACCAGAGTGACTTAAGTTTGTGAACTGGGAGTGGAGCGAGGTATGATTTTCACTCACTGGAAGGGAAAGCCTTTCTTTGCTGGATTGCTTTGCTCGGGGGATGTCCTTATATTTGGAATCCCAGATGGTAGCACTACCCTGGGGGAGGAGTGAAGGCTCAGAGGCTGATGGTAATGTTACTGGACCAAACTTACTGCACAATTTGCAGATCACTGAAGAGCTGAATTTTGCACAAGAGAGAGAGAGAGAGTTTATTCCTATGTGGAGACAGGAGAGCAAGCTTCAGTCTGCCTCCCCAAATGCAGAGTTTAAGGATATTTGTGAGGTCAAGAAGCAGGTGGTCTAAGACATGGGGGAAGGTGATGGACTGAGGGAGAAAGCAGGTAAAAGCAGGTGGTCAGTTCTCTGAGCTTACATGTCACAGCTCCCCAGGCATGTGCTCAGAAAATGTCAGCGTTTACTATGCTTTGAGGGTGAAGACTGGGCCCTTTGATGACAGAAGCTCACTTCTCAGGCCTAAGTGAACGGATTGGTATTTCACTTGGCTTCCTCTAAACTCCCCCAAAATAACTCCAGCAACTGTAACCCAAGTGTGACCTGTGGGCTGAGCTTATCCACGACCTGTAGAGTTGGAGAAAAAGCTGAAACCACACACGCAGGGTGAGCAGGCTTGGTCGGGTTTGTCTTGGTTTAGGAGGGCAGGCCTGCTGGCTCCTCCTTGCCTATGCCCAGACCCCAGGTTCAGGGAAGTCCCCAGCAGCCATACTTGGCGGTCCCGAGGCTATCCACACTCCTCTGCCTTTTTGCATTCTCTTCATTCTGCCTTCTCTCATCTATATTCTTGGGTACCACAAGGAATTTCTCCCACACTGCCTTGTCATCTGTTGGTTTTGAAAAATTTATGAGGACTCTCATTAGAATTTAAACATTTTAAAACATCATATAGATCCTGAATATTTTTATTAGGTTTAGTCTTATATTTTGTGTGTGTGTGTGTGTGTGTGTGAATATATTTGGCAATTTAAATGAGATTTTTTTCTTTCATTATATGTTCAAATCAGTTGTGTGTGTAGAATAAGCTATTGATTTTTAGATATCCATTTTTATAGTTAGTCTCATATTGAATTCTTCTTTTTCTTCTTCTTCTTCTTCTTCTTCTTCTTCTTCTTCTTCTTCTTCTTCTTCTTCTTCTTCTTCTTCTTCTTCTTCTTCTTCTTAAGTTTTTGAGACAGCACTTCTCTGTATAGACCAGGCTGGCCTTGGGATCCTCCTGACTCTTCCTCCTAAGTTCTGGGAGTAAAGGCATGTACCACCACACCAGGCAATTCTGTTGCTTTTAACTTGTCTCTCCTTGGTTGGCCAAGTATGGAGTCAAAGCTTGCTGCAGATAATTGTAAAGCTTTCTTCTTATTCATGTTAATGGCTCCATTCACCACAGCCATGATTGATGAGTGGGTCCTCTCTCTTTCTTTTTCCTGGCTTTTAGTTGGGTTTCTTCTGCTTCTGATTTTGCTTATTACTTGAGGTCTAGAGCCTGAGTTCTAACTTGGCCTCTCACTGTCCCTGAAAAGCAAGAGTTGCAGGTTCCAGGAGGTTCTTAGAATTTGGGTCCCAGGATATTGCAGGACTATGTTATTTTCTCCATTCGTGACTTGCTGTGTCTGGGTCGGACTTCCGCATTTCCCCTTTTGGGATCTCTTCCAGCTTGACTTGAATTCTTGGAGTTTGGCAAGTAATTTTAGGAAAAAGGAACAAGAAAGGAAAACACATGAAAGCCTGCTGTTGTCTCAGTATACAGTGTGCAGTCAGGGATACACATCATGGGTAGATTTCTGAGTAAAATTTTGCCTTTTAAACACAGTGCTATTCAAATGCTTTTTAGATATCACTTGCAGAAATTGAACTTGAACGTGCTTACACTTTCATAAGGGAAATTTGAGGAGTAAAAGCATATTGATAGTAAGACAAAAAAAAAAAAAAAAAAAAAGCCAGGCGTGGTGGCGCACACCTTTAATCCCAGCACTTGGGAGGCAGAGACAGGCGGATTTCTGAATTCAAGGCCAGCCTGGTCTACAAAGTGAGTTCCAGGACAGCCAGAACTATAAAAAGAAACCCTGTCTCAGAAAAGAAAAGAAAAAAAAAGACAAAAAAAAAAAAAAAAAAGAATTTATACACTCCTGTGACCAAGTTGCAGAAGGCTGGGTTTTTGCTCTATTACCTCCATGACAATTTCCTTTTCTTAAAGATTATCTATTTATTATATATAAGTACACTGTAGCTGTCTTCAGCCACACCAGAAGAGGGCATCAGATCTCATTACAGATGGTTGTGAGCCACCATGTAGTTGCTAGAATTTGAACTCAAGACCTCTGGAGGAGCAGTGAGTGAGCTCTTAACCACTGAGCCATTTTTCCAGCCCTCCACGACAATTTTCTATAAAGACAGACTTCACTTGAGGATTAACTGTCTTGAGGACTGACTTGCTACTAGGGTAGATTTCCTCTGAGGACAGATTTCTTTGAGGACAGGCTCCCTCTGGTTTGTGGATCTCTAACACAGCTTTTACAGTGTCAGCAGCTCTGGGATGCCATCTGGAAAAAAGAACCATCCACTGAGTTCTTAGGAAGAGCCGAAAGTATTCTAAGCACATAACAGACTTATTTCATGTAACCTTGGAATAAAGGTATAAGGCATTTGTGTAGGCAGATATTAGACTCTAGCAGCACTTGCTGGGATTTCCAGATCCTTGTGTTCTGGAACTGCAAACCAGACCAGGGACACACGGACAGTGGTAGAAACAGTTTATTCAGGATGAGAACCCTTGCAAGCAAGGTTGTGGGTCAGAGAGCCAGGGAAGAAGATTACAAGTTCAATGACATCATCCCTTTAGACCTATGAGCTTTTAGGAGCGTTTACACAGTGCTTGCCTTTTTCCTATTGGGAACCTCAGGTTTTTCTCTGACGTCTTCTGTTCCTTACCTGTTGCTATTGGCGGTGTGGAGGTGTGGGGAGGGTTGTCACTGGTGCCTTTTGACCCTCCCTTTCCTCTCTCTCTTCTGCCTCTACATGACTATATCCATCTTACTCACAAGGAAGTGGATGGAGCCTTGCCAAGGAATGTGCACACACTCACAACGTCAATGAAGAGGCTGAAGTTTAGAGTTATTTGGCTCAGAGAAAGGAGTCTTCTCTGGATAGAAGAGTTCCTCCTGCCAATTTCAGTTGGAAACATTCCTGAAACCAAACAACCTGTGATTGGTTTGGCTTGATTGCTTGTTTACCCAAGCCTGGTCAAATCACTGATATCAAAGGGACTGGTTGCTAGGTGTAGTCCAGTCTGGGCTCTATGCTTTTCTCAGGGGTATAGAGAGAAGAGCTATTTCCTAAAAAAAAAAAAAGGTGTGTGTGTGTGTGTGTGTGTGTGTGTGTGTGTGTGTGTGTGTGTGTGTGCCTGTGTGCATGCAGGCGCGCCCACTGTGGGTGGTTCCATCCCTAGGAAGGTGGATGTGGGCGGCTCAAGAAAGCTGGCTAAGCATGAGGCAGTGAGTGAGTCAGAGAGAGCAAGCCAGCAAACAGCATTCCTCCATAGTTTCTGCTTCAAGCTCTTGTCTTGAGTTCCTGCCTTGACTTCCCTCAGTGGTGGACTGTGACCTGGAAGGTTAAGAGGTAATACATGCTCTCCTCCAGCAAGTTGCTTTGGGTCAGAGTGTTTTCTCAAAACAAGATGAAGCAAACTAGAACAAGTATCTTTCCCTAAGCAGCATCCAGCTCCCCTCCCTGCTGATTTGGGAGATTGGCTCTACAGATTTCCCACCGCCATTCAATTAGCAAGAAGGTGGTTTTATCTTCTGGAGGAAGAAAAGAACAGCTTTGTCTCTTCACGTTTCTTGATCTCGAACTTCCCCTGACTGATGGAACTTTGCTGGGAAACAAAGTGGTTCAAGGTGCCTGTGCCAAGATATTAGCATATACTGCCCCAGGCAAAGACCCCCGCTGGGCTGCTCCATCTGCTTTGCTAAGTTCTCTTATGTAAGTGACAGCTGAGGGTGTTTTGAAGGGAATGCAGGGTGTGTCAAACGCCACATCTTAATAGAGGCACCAGCTTGCAGAGCTCGCTCTCTAAGAGCAGGTTTTTGCTGGAGGGTAACTTGGAGGTGAGAAGCGGCTCTTGATGAATGGAAAGGAAGGCAGGCGGGGTTGAGAGCATTCTTATCTCTTTACTCTGTGGAGCTCCTCTTGCGGGCAGGGGAGAAATTTGCTATTGGGACAACCACACATGCACCAGGGTTAGAGACCAGCCCTTGCTTAGCATACTGGTGGCTCTGGATATGAGCTTCAAACCTGGGAGTCATTTTGCTTATTTGATGAGGTTAGAGAGCGTAGCTCTGAAATTCCTGGGGCAAAAGAGTAGGGTCAGGGCACTTTTTCTCCATTCTAGGTAGGCTATGTCTGCCGGAGATGGCAGAGAGTGCACAAGGGCTGAGACGGAGAAGCTGCTCTTTCCACTCGAGATCCTCATGTGGATCACTCTCCAGACCCCACACCATGGAGACTTTCTCCCCGAGCTCAGTGGCTGTCCTGTTGGAGGCCATGTATAGGTTGCTCTGGCTGGCCCTGCAGCTGTAGTACCAGCTGTGTGAACTCAGAGCCATCCTGGGAATTCCAGACATTCTGGAAGAGAAAAGGGTTGTCCTGCCTAAGATGCCCCTGGAGTCTGTGACCCAGGTGTCTTCTACATGGAAAATAATACTGAGAACAGCACCCCAATTTAAGAACAGCATCCCAATTTGCCTCCTGGTCCTCCACTTTCATCTGCCGAGTGCTGGGATCATAGGCGTGCACTACTACGCCTGGGTTATATAGGTATTGTTGGGCTCCTGCTAGGCCAGCAGTCTGCCCACTGAGCTACATTTCCAGTCCCCAGTTAGAATCTCTTGATACCAACTGCACCAGAGAGCCCAGGACCCTCTCCAGCTCCCTAGCTCTAAGAAAGTGAGGTTCCACAGGGATGGAATTCTTCACAAATTCCTAAGATCCCAGGCTGTTTGGTATAATTTCATAAGGCAGCCCAAGTGTACAAAAACAACTCCATCTTGTCCAAGAATATTTTCCCAGCTTGGCATCCTCTCAGTTCCCATGGCATTTGGGCACCGGGCTCTAACCTATGAGTCTCGATGGAAAATTCCAATGAACCTTCCCTCCCCAGCCCCCAGCTATATTTAGCCTCAAAAAAGCAAGTTCCAGTACCTTAACGCCAGCCAACTACACAGAAGGCTTGAACGGAATGACTCTTCTTGCCTATTGTTTTGTCCCCAGTTACAGAGAGTGACACTTGAAGGATATCTATCAGTCAATCAACCAACAGTGGTTTGCTGAATACTCTTTTAAGTGTCTGTGGAAGAAATGAACTACAAGCCTCAGCCCCTGCTCTTGAGAACTGGGAGTTTGTTTGGGGGAAGGAGACAGGAGTACAAAAATAACACAAAGATTTGAACTACTCCCAGAGTAGGTACCATATGCTCACTTAAGAGACTGGGTGGCAGGCACTCTGTCTTTTTGGTGTGTTTGGGGGAATCTGGGGATCTCTTTTACAAGCTTAGGATTGTAAACAAAACCGAATGCTTCAAACAGGAAAACCAAAGCAAAGGCGAGAGTGTGGGTGGCGACAGGCTCTGCCCTGCCTGGTAAATACAGGTTAGCAACCACCTCGCTTCCTTTCTTGCTACTGTGATAGGATTCCCTGACTGTTGTTAGAATTACTACTGTTCTAATAAACCGGTATCAAAGACACACGATCCAGATATTTTATTTATAAGCCAAATGCCTATTAGGCATATCCAGGGCCATCTTAATATACTCACCAGCTGTTAAAGCCTTTTGCTACGTGCTCTTTCTCCTGGCCATGCAGTTCTGGTCCATGGCAGCTTCCTCCTCCCCATCCATCCTCCCCTCTCTCTCCACCTGCAACCTCCTCTTGCACCTCCAGTCCCACCTCTCTCCCTCCTCTACCCAATCACAGGCTCTAGCCTTTTATTGACCAATTAAGTTGGGGAGAAGGTTCAGGGTGCAGGGATTCCCACTGCCTGCTCCCTCACTCTGGTTATGCACTGGGTCCGTATGTAATTCTTCCCCTCACTAATTCTCAGATCCCTGGCTTCTGCCCATGGACCCCTCAGAGGTCTGTGAACTCTGGCTTACACACTCCTGTAGTGCACTGCTTCACCGACTGAGAGATGGGCTTTGAAATTAGGTGGATCTGAGGATCACTTTATGTACTAGTCAGTCCTAGAGGAAGTAGGGTTTCTTTGTTTAGTCCAGGCTGTTCTGGAATTCACTTTGTAGACCAGGCTGGCCTCGAACTCATAAATCCTCCTGCCTCGGCCTCCCTAGTGCTGGGATTAAAGGCATGCGCCACCACGCCCTGCGACAGGCCAGCTTTCTTGCTAATTAAGAACCTCATTTTTTTTTTTTTAAAGCTACTCCATTCTTTGAATCATTTCCAGAAGCCCATGGCCTAACACTATCAGGTTAGGGCTTAGGTTTTGCATATGTGCTCCACGGCACTGTAGATAGCTTAAAACCTTCAGGGCCCTAGCTCCTACCAGAAACTCAGACTTATTTGGTCTGAGTGTTGACCCGAAAGCTCTTGGTTGTTCCTACCGCAGTCATAATGGAGAGCCATCTTGGGGTCTCTCATTGGTTTGGATCTGGACGAATCAACCCCATTGGCTGAGTGGTGCTGCATATGCAAATGACCTCTTACTGTGCAATAAACTGCCCTGCTACTTCCCATTCTTTTCCCAACACCAGCAGTGAGCAGGGGGCCATGAACCTCTTTCTGTCTCAGTCCTACGCTAAGTTCCATTACCCTACAATCACGTCAACTCTGGGTACCCAGGAGAAGTGGGTGCTTGGTGGCTCTTGTCTGCTTTCCCACCGTATGACACCTTCAGGGACAAGGTAGCGGGTGGTAAAGGAAGAGACATCAGCATTTAAATCACTTTTACTTTTTATTAAGAACCCCTCTCATGTGAGAAAAGCTCAGTCACTTTCCACGGTCGCTGCGTTGCCATCATTTTCAACACTCCGAGGACAAGATGAGATTAGATGGAGGGACTGGCCGCGCTAAGATGAGCATCAAGGACTGGATTTAAATCCAATTCTCCAGGCGAGCTTCTTATTACAGGACTTGAGGCAAGGGCCTCTGTGGCCTAATCCAAGGTTTCTCTAACAGCTGGGTCACTGGCAATGTCACTGCTGCTTTTATTCTGGGGATATCAAGGGGATAGTAAGAGAGCTTGCTCAAACTAATTCTGAATTCCCACAATCCCTTGCCTCCGAGGCGCCAAAGAGACACTCCTGTCTGAGAGCCTTTCCTGATCACCTGAGACCTGAAATAAAAATGGTTTAACCCTTCGTGATGCTTAGACAGGGCATGTACCTGGATCTTTCCACTCCATCAGAGTGAATTTCAAATGGAAGATCTCAGGGATCAAAAGAAAGGCACAGGTTTAATTATCTCGCGGCGGCCACACCCACTCAGCCTGCCCAGAGCGCCCCCGCCTGGTTGGAAGAGCACGGCACATCGACTGGGTACATAGCACAGGGTGATGAGACAGGGGTGGAGGTGGGGCTGGTTCTGTGAGCTGCTGTGACCAAGGCATTGGGGAAGCAGGAAGGACAATGATTCCTAAGGTGACCTGAGAGCCATTCTCAGTATTTGCTGTGGCTATTGCAGGGTAGTAATGGCTAAGTGATGTTTATCTTTTTTATTTAGTTTTGTACTGCTGGGCATGAACCAAGGGTCTCACATAGGGCGGGCAAACACTTTACCTCCTTAATCTAGAGATGCCATTTAAACTAAAGTCACGAATTCTAAGTAGAACTCTGGGGCCAGTGAGATGGCTCAGGAGGTAGGTAAAGAAGCTCGCTGCCAAGTCTCACAGCTAGAGTTCCATGCCTGGGTCCCAGAAGGTGCGAGGAGAGAACCGATTTCTGCAAGCTGTTATATCTGACACTAACATGTGTACCGTGATATCCCTATGCCCACTACACAATTAAAAAAAAATTAAAACTATTTTTATTTTATCAGCGTCTGTGTCTGTGAGTCCAGGTACCTTTAGAGGCCAGAGTGAGTCCGATCCTCTGGAGGCGGAGTTACAGGCATCTGTGAGCTTCCTGATACGGATGCTGGGAATCATCCTCAGGTCCTTGCCGAGGGCAGAGTGTGCTCTCAACTGCTGAATCATCTCTTTAGCCCTAATTATTTTTAAAGCAGAACTCTGCTAATGGGTTTTAGGAAAACTTCTGTTGCCCTGATAAAAGAGAAGCAGCTGGCTCTGCACTCCTTTCCTCTACCCAGAAAGAAAATGCGATGCCGGCGGGTGTGGCAGCCATATTGCAGCTGTGAGGCCGGGGAGCAGGCTAGGCTCAAGGGAGGCGTCTGCCGGGAGTCTAGATATTTCTGCTCACAGCATCTCGAACTGCCCTTCGACTAACTGCCCACACTGGGTGAGGTGAACGATGTATGCGACAAGAAGCACGAAGTGGATCCGATTGTTGGTGACATGGGACGAAAGCCGCTTAGAGCCAATGGCCAGCCATTCCTCAAGGCTTAAGAGAGCTGTGGAGTCCCTCACTTGTAGCACAGCCAGGGACCCCAGCAGTCACCTGCCCTGGGCTCATACTCCTGGGACCTCAAGTGTTCAATGGGCAAAGTGCCAAGGGTATCCGGCTTCCAGAAAAATAAGAAAGGCCAAACTGCCGGGGTTGTTCCTCCCTAACTAAAGAAGTCACATTTCTGAGCAGGGATGGGAACAAGGCTTCAGGTTGTTTCTGGCGGGTGCCCTGCCCCCACATTACACCCCCAACACATTCTACAGTTATTTTGAGAATTACATGTGCCAAGGGGAGGTGGAGAGAGACTGGGTCAGTTAAGGCTATCTGGGGACTGTTCAGCACAGACGCGCCTTCGACAAAGGCTACTGAAAAGACACCAATGTCCTTCATCGTTGCGCCTCCAATTACAGCCCCCAGCTGCCTGCCTTGGGATTTCTGATTATGGAGAAAAAGAAACACCTATTTACCTAAGTGGTCACAGGTTACTGGTTTTTGTTTTTTTTTCCTGTACCTTGCATTCCAATGCTGTCCCCATGGATACAAGGCAAATTTCTACATGTCATGGGGAGAGATGGGTACCACAGGAGAGTGGTCTGGGGAAGTGTCTTGTGCTCAGGGGTAGGGTGAGAGGGTGGGGTGTGGCATTTACACTGGGACATGGAGTGTGAGTCTAGTGGCGGCAAGGGACGAGCCGCTTTCTGGCTTAAGTGACTTCAAACACTCAGGGTTTCTTGGGTGTGTGCACAGGCTAGGATTTTAACCACCTCCCGCCACTCCCAGTCTTAATTTGGAAATGGATTTAAAGTCCCATTTTTGGGATTCCCCACATGTGACCTATGGAGCTATTTGTATGCTGCTGTTTGGGACACTTGCCCTGGCTTCATACAGTGCTCTGCACTAAACCTCTGGCTCCAGGGCCCCAGGGTGCTAGTTGGGTCTCTCAGTCTCTCCTGTCTCTTGGCTCCTGGTTTAAACAGGGCGTTTGCTCAGATTCCTTGGCCACTGTCATCTGTGCTGCAACGCCTGCTGTTTCCTGTTTCCTCAGGGTGCCAGGGGCACCATCTTTGAGTGGACCACGCCTCTCTTGAGTTTGCTGGTGGCAAGGCAAGAACATTTCCGCTGTTCTTTTAAATCTCTGATTTCATTCTTTTCAGAGGAATGGGTGAACCTCTGAATTTTTATTTATTTATTTATTTGCTTCAGTGAGATTTACCGGTGTATAGGATACATTCCCCACCCTCTTCCAAATTATGTTACAGATGCAACATAAACTTTTACATTCTATTTTATACACATTTATGTTACATAATGCTATAATGTACATGCTATATATTATATAGTAATACTGTACACACACGCACACAGCATGTTTCATTATACAATATACAGTTGCTTACCACATTCAGTTTTCCTGTAACTCTAACATTGGTTGAAATAGATAAAAGAGTGGGTTATGCTGCCCCTTAGTGGCAGAATGTGGTAACACACTTCTCAGGAAACCAAAATTTTATACCAACTTCACAAACACCCATATGAGAGACCACGTTGATAAATACAGGATTTGGATAATTCCACTCATATGACATATGTACATATTTTAAAATGTATTTATAGAATTCTCCACATTATAGAAGCTGAGATATTTCTTTCTAGCTCTGTGGTTTTCTTCTTTTTCAGGACGATGGGCTGTTGGTATATTGAAAATGAAGTATTTTAATAACAAGCAATTTTTAATTAAAAACGATGTTGATCCGGGTGGTGGTGGCGCATGCCTTTAATCCCAGCACTTGGGAGGCAGAGGCAGGTGGATTTCTGAGTTTGAGGCAGCCTGGTCTACAAAGTGAGTTCCAGGACAGCCAGGGCTACACAGAGAAACCCTGTCTTGAAAAAAAAACATAAACAAACAAACAAACAAATAAGTAAATAAATAGAATGTAGTATGCCTGCAACACTCCCCATGAGGCTTATGTTTCTTCCCAAAAGACTTTGTAGAAAACTGGTATGTGTTCTGGTACCCAGAGAGTTTCAAGTGTGCCGATGGAGGAGCTGGGCACAGCAGGACAGTGGGGGCTCTCTCTCTCTCTCTCTCTCTCTCTCTCTCTCTCTCTCTCTCTCTCTCTCTCTCTCTCCAGGGTTTCTCTGTGTAGCTCTGACTGTCCTGGAACTCACTAGACTACTAGGCTGGCTTCAAACTCACAGAGACCCACCTGCCTCTGCCTCCCAAGTCCTGGGATTAAAGGTGGGCATTATTATGCCAAATTCTACTCAGAAGAATGTACAAGGATTCTTGACTTCAGTGAGGGAGGATTTGGATTTTTTTTGTTTAATGCATTATTTATTTAATGGTGTGTGTGTGTGTGTGTGTGTGTGTGTGTGTGTGTGTGTGTGTGTGTATGTGTTCAAGGACAGTTTTTGCAAGTTAGAGCTTTTCCCACTATGTGGGCTCTGGGACTGAACTCAGGTTGTCAAGCTTGGCTGACAAGTGCCTTTGTCCACTGAATCATCTTGCCACCCCAA
Organism: Mus minutoides; assembly: GCA_902729485.2. Taxonomy (NCBI): domain Eukaryota; kingdom Metazoa; phylum Chordata; class Mammalia; order Rodentia; family Muridae; genus Mus; species Mus minutoides. The sequence continues at coordinate 298,311 of LR750768.1, forward strand.
GTTGGAGTTTGTTATGGAAAGATTTAAAAATAGCTTTCAGTGTGGGCATATGGGGGGCTTTAGGTAGAGGACAGTATGTACTTGAGTGTGTGCAGGGCTTCTCCAGAGAGAGCTATGCTTTTGTCTTAAGGAAAGGAACCTACAATATTGTGTTGGCTTCTGAATTTTGCTCTCCCAAAGGTCTCTGAGCACTTTTTCTTTTAGTAAATGAGATTACAGTGTAGTTTGTAAGGATTGTAGGCTAATAAGAGAGGTCATAAGGGTTAAAGGGGTTTCCAGCTCTACTGAAATCACCCTGCAGGGGCAGCACATTCCTCACTACCCACCCCAACGTTCTGGATTCCCTCATGAAAGACACACAGGCAGCCTTATATTTAATATGCCTTAAACAGCTCAATGACTGGGCCACTCCCAAACCTCCACATGGCTAAACTCCCCTCCAATATTCCTGAGTTATATATTCCATTGTTGTTGCTCTAGACCCAGTGTGTGTGTGTGTGTGTGTGTGTGTGTGTGTGTGTGTGTGTATGTGGTGGCTGGGGCCACTCTTCCCCGACTCTTACATATTGGTTGTCTCTCTAACCTGACTTCTTTCTTGGCATGGCTGCTCTCTCGCTCTCTCCCCCTCCCCCTTACTTGGGCATCCTAAAAGTCCCACTTCTATCTCCCTGCCCAGCCCTTGGTCACCAACTTTATTTACTGATCAAACCCAACTGGGGGCAGGTGGGATTCCTCAGCACCTTATGTGCAGAAGTGTGGATTCCTGTGTAATTTTGGGGACCAAATTAACATTAGACCAAGTTCACAACACACTGGGTCACAGGGAGTCGAACTCACAGAGACATTCCTGGGATTAAAGGTGTGCATCACCATCTCCTGGCTAACTTATTTATTTTAGTTAATTAATAAAATTTTAAAATGTTTTTGATGTGGGTTGTGTGTTGTGGGTCATAATGTATGACACTCAGTTCTGTCAGTATGGTCAAAAGCAACCATACATTACAAAAATGAATGTGACAGCTAGGCGTGGTGGCACACGCCTTTAATCTCAGCACTCGGGAGGCAGAGGCAGGGGGATTTCTGAGTTTGAGGCCAGCCTGGACTACAAAGTGAGTTCCAGGACAGCCAGGGCACACAGAGAAACCCTGTCTCAAAAAACCAAAAAAAAAAAAAAAACCAAAAAAACCCCCCAAAAAACCCCCCAAAACAAAACAAAACAAAAAAAACAAAAAACAAAAAAAAACCCCAAAATACCCAAAAATGAATGTGGCCCTTCCAATCAAACTTCCCAAGCACTCAGTACATATAATGAAGTATTCTTTCTCAGTCATGCTGAAACAGAAGAATCATTCTTAGCTTGCTCTTGGTACACAAATAAACCGCAAGCTGGACCTCGCTATCAACACCATGAACCTTTCCCTAGGCCTGCCAGCGTGTGTCTCT
>LR751855.1:0-12230 GCA_902729485.2 Mus minutoides
AGGGGGGAGGAGGGAGGGGACTTTCTGGATAGCAATCGAAATGTAAATTAAGAAAAGATCTAAGAAACATCTGAAAAAATGTTCAACATCCTTAATCATCAGGGAAATGCAAATCAAAACAACACTGAGATTCCACCTCACACTAGTCAAAATGGCTAAGATGAAAAATTCAGGTGACAGCAGATGCTGGCGAGGATGTGGAGAAAGAGGAACACTCCTCCATTGCTGGTGGGATTGCAAGTTTGTACAACCACTCTGGAAGTCAGTCTGGCGTTATCTCAGAAAATTGGACATAGTACTACCAGAAGATCCAGCAATACCTCTCCTGGGCATATACCCAGAAGATGTTCCAATTGGTAAAAAGGACACATGCTCCACTATGTTCATAGCAGCCTTATTTATAATAGCCAGAAGCTGGAAAGAACCCAGATGTCCCTCAACAGAGGAATGGATACAGACAATGTACTACATTTACACAATGGAGTACTATTCTGCTATTAAAAAATGAATTTATGAAATTCTTGGGCAAATGGATGAATCTGGAGGACATAATCCTTAGTGAGGTAACCTATTCACAAAAGAAGTCATTGGATATGCGTTCACTGATAAATGGATATTAGCCCAGAAACTTAGAATACCCAAGATACAATCTGCAAAACACAAGAAAATCAAGAAGGAAGATCAGCATGTGGATACTTCATTCCTCCTTTGAATAGGAAACAAAATACCCATGAAAGGAGTAACAGAGACAAAGATTGAGCTAAGATGAAAGGATGGAACATACAGAGACTAACCCACCAGGGATCCATCCCATAATCAGTCACTAAACTCAGACACATAGGACAGCTATTGACTCTTATATCAATATAGCTTCCATCATAGCAGAGTGCAGCAATAATAGGGCGGGAAAAGGAAGAGGAGAAGGTGATGTACTTTAAGGAAGGAAAGAAAAAGAATTGACACCAAGCAAGGAAGTCTAAGAGCATATCTCTAGACCTCTTTCCAGAAAATCTGTATTTGTTTCAATGATTAGAGAAAATAAACAATATTATATGAGAGAATTATGGAGGTAGCTGGAGAGATCACTCAGTGATTAATAACGTATGCTACTTTCTGACTTGAGTTGCCTTCTCAGCATCTACCTCTGTTAGCATGTAGCCACCTAGAACTACAGCTGCAATTTCTTTTCTGGAATTCATGAGCTTTGCCTTCATGTGTGAACTGACCCATATGCAGACAAATATTAAATATTAATAAAATGATCTTTTAAAAAGAATTATGAATATGGTGCAGAAGAGTAATAATAGCTACTGTTTACCCAGTTGTTGATATGTTTTCTATTGTGTACTTAACACATATTGGGTCACATTGTCAAGGGATACCTCTCACTGTGATGGAAAAGGCATTGCATCATGAGCATGTAGCAGCTGCTCACATTATATCAAACCTCAGAAAGCAGAAAGTGAACATGAAATAGCGTCATGTTATCATTCCCCAAGGGACACTCTCCCCAAGAAAGATGCCTCAACCTTCTCCCCAGCACCACCACCTGAGAGCCAAGGATTCAAAAATATGAGCTTTAAAGGGACCATTCACACTCTTAACCACATAAACAAGCATTACCAATGGAAAGCAAGACCATTTTCATTTTATTTTGAAGGATCACAGATTTATTTTTATTTAGAGAAATGAAACTAAGCCAAGCAAAACTAATGTTTGGTAAGCCCCAAAACACACAGGATTTTCAGGTCCTCACAGTCTATTGTAAGAAAAAAATAGCTACAAATAATCAAAGTGCAACTATGACACTGGTACAAAATGGACAATCTAGATCAGTTAGGTACTGATTCTGGGTACTGATTACCAAAGCAAATAATGAATTATGAACTATTGGAGTTGAATTGATCAGACTAATTAACAAATAAATACTACAATCATATTAAATCAGAGTGCCTAACTTTGAAATTGTCCAAGGCTAGACATGTCCAGATAAATATTCCTTAAATAATATATACTTGTTTAATTTTTTTTCTTTTTTGTTTGAATTTTAGATTTGATCTTTTGTAGCCCATATGGACCTTCAACACTCTCAGTAGCAGATAATGACTTTACATTACTGATCCTTCTGCCTCCATGTCCCTAGAAATAGAACCACAGACATGACCCACCAAGCCTCCTTTAGGTGGTTCTAGAGAGGAAACTCTGCCTTTACAGATACTATGGAAGCATTCTAACCACTGAGTGGATCCAGAGCCCAACAAAAGTTCTTAAATTTTTGTTTTGTTTTGTTTGTGTGTTTTGGTTTGGTTGTTTGTTTGTTTGTTTGTTTTATTTTGTTTTATTTACTTCAGGATAATTATATACACATTTTGCTAGTGATGCATGTAGTTTAGATCCTGACTTTAAAGATGGGCCTGAGCAGAAGCTGTCCTTCCATCATGAGTGCCGGGAGCATATATTTACTGCACAGAACTTAGCTTCCACTGAAAAAGCATCCTTTGAAGAGTTGTGTGTTTGAATACACAACCCTCCACCCTCCTGTTTCACATTCAATCCCCAACTGACATGCCCCTCTCCAGCCCAGCCAATACCCAACTACCATGCCCTTCCTGCTGCCTACTCAATCCATACCTGCCAAAGAAATACAGGACACTTAGGTCCATAAATTCATGACCTTAGTTTCCATGTATTCCCAGTGATACTGGGAAACAGAATTTGAAGGATATACATTTATTTATATTTTATCAACACTATCAGTGGTCACATTAGAATTCATAGAAAGCTATAAAACAATTAAGCTTTAGCAGTCAGTCAGGTTGACTGACAGCTCCCACTCATGTTGGGTAACATACAGGAAGACTGGACTGTACATATGCTACATATGTGTTGGGGTGTTGGTCCAGTGCACGAATGCTGTTTGCTTGGTGGCTCAGTCTCTGAGAACCACCCTAGTTAGCAGGTTATTTGACTCTGGTGGACTTCCTGTGAAGTTCCTATCCCCTTCGGAGCCCTTTTCTAACTCTTCCCTTAACTGCCCAATTTTAGGCTGTGGGTCTCTGCATTTGTTTTAGTGTGCTGGTGGGTAGAGCCTCTCAGATGATAGTTATCTTAGGTCCCTGTCTTCAAGAATAACAGAGATTCTTTAAGTGGCTAGGATTGGTGATTTTACATGGGATAGGTCTTAAGTTGGGCTGGGTTTGGTTGCCCTTTCCCTCTTTCTGGGTATGTAGTTGGCCTTATCCTTCCATTTTGGGACCTACCTTGCTTCAGGGGGTTCCATATCTCTAGAGATATGTGTCTAATCCATGGTAACCCTCATTGCATCTTCAAAGCCTTCCACATCCCAGGTTTCTGGCATGTGTTAGAGATATATTCCAATGTACCCAACCCTGCCAGCTTGAGAATTTGATGCATTCTGCTAACCCTCTATTCCTATCTCCTGTCTCTACTCACACCTGATCCTGAACCTCCAATTCTCCCCAATCCCTTTCCCACCCCAATCCCTTCTTTCCTGTGTCTCCAATGATTATTTTATTCTCCATTCTAAGTGAGATTCAAGCTTATTCTTCTGACCATCTTTCTTTTTTAGCTTTTTGGGTCTGTGAGGGCATAGCATGGTTTTCCTGTACTTTATGGCTAATGTACACTTATACGTTAGTACATACAATGCCTGTATTTTGGGTCTGGCTTACTGCACTCATATTGACATTTTATAGTTCCATTCATTTTCCTGCAAAATTCATGATGTCCTATTTTATTAGCTGAATAGTATTCCATTATGAAAATGAACTAGATTTTCTATATCCCATCAAGGTTTGATGGACATCTAGATTCTTTCCAGTTTCTGGCTATTACAAACAAAACTTCTATAAACAGAGTGATGCATGTGTCCTTGTGATATGCCAGATCATCTTTTGGGTATATGGCTAGGAGTTGTATAGTGGGTCTTTGGGTAGGCTATTTCTGGTTTTCTAAGAAAGCACCAGGTTCATTTCCAGAGTGGTTATACAAGTTTTCACTTGCATTAGCAATGGAAAAGTGTCGTCAATTCTTCACATCCTGACCAGCATGTGGTGTCCTTGAATTTTTGATCTTCAACATTCTGATTGGTATTATCATTAAGGTGTTATCTCAATGTTGTTTTGATATTCATTTCCCTGATGACTAATGGTGCTCAACCTTTCATTCAGTGCTTCTTGTTCATTCAATATTCCTCTGTTGGTAATCTCTGTTTAGATTTCTATGGCATTTTAGTGAGGTTTTTGGTTTGTTCATGTCTAAATTCTTGAGTTCTTTATACATTTTGGATACTAGCCCTCTGTTGGATGTAGTGTTACTGAAGATGTTGTCAGATTGAATAGACTGTTGTTTTGACTTATTGGCAGTGTCCTTTGCCTTACAGAAGCTTTACTGTTGTTTTGACTTATTGGCAGTGTCCTTTGCCTTACGGAAGCTTTTCAGTTTCATTTATTAGTTGATGATTTTAAAGCCTGAGCCATTGGTGTTCTCTTCAGGAAAATGTCTCCTATATCAATGTATTCAAAGTGATTTGCTACTTTTCCTTTTTTTGAGTTTAGGTTAGCTGGTCTTTGATCTACTTTGATTTGAGAGTGATGTAGACATATTAGCATTCTCCTACATGCAGACTTCCAATTATAGCAGGACCGTTTGTTCAAGATGGTTCCTTTTACTTTTATTATAGGTTTTTTGACTGCTTTGTCAAATATCAAGTATTCATTGGTGTGTGAATTTATTCCTGAGATTTTTATTGCATTCCATTGATCAGTGTTTCTCTTTCTATACTGATACCATGCTGCTTTTATTACTATCGCACTGTAATACACATTGATGTCAGGGAGAGTGACTACCCCAGAAGTTATAATTCCCAGGATAGTTTTAGCTATCCTGGGGGGGTGTTGTTTGTTTGTTTTTGTTTTTGTTTTGTTTTGTTTGTTTGTTTTATATGAAGTTGTGAATTGTTCTTTCAAAGTCTTTAAAAATGTGTTGGAATTTTGATAGGAATTGCATTGAATCTGTGGATTGATTTTGGTCAGATGGCACTTTTCACTATGTTAATCCAAGTGATTGATGAGCATGGGAGATTTTTCCAATTTCTAATATCTTCTTCGCTTTCTTTCTTCAGTTATTTGAATTTCCTGTTGTACACATGTTTTACTTGTTTGATTAGAGTTATACCAAGATAATCATTGTGGCTTTTGTGAACGGAGTTGTTTCCCTGATTTTTTTCTGAGCTAAATTATCACTAGTGTAAAGGAGGGCTACAATTTCTTTGAGTCAACTTTGTATCTAGGCCTTTGCAGAAGGCATTTGATAGCTGCAAGAGTTGTGTTGCAGAATTTTGTGGGTTGCTTATGTTCAGTAGCATTTCATCTACAAACAGCAATGCATTGACTTCATTCCTTCCAATTTATATCCCCTAGGTCTCCTTTCATTATCATATTGCTCTATCTGGAACTTCAAATACTCTATTTCCACACAATTTTATGCCATCTATTCTTTTGGCCATGCTTGCTTCTTTCTGTTCTAGTGCTTTCAGGTATGCTGTTAAATTGCTAGTAGGAGATCACTCCAATTTATGCACTTTTCACCTTGCACTGCTTTCATTGTGTCCCGTAAGTAGACACATTCATTTCCATTGAATACTAGGAATTCTTTAATTTCCCTTATTTTTTGTTTCTTCCCAGACCAAGTGATCATTGGATAAAGAGTTGTTCAGTTTCCATGCGTACAAAGACTTTCTGTTTTTGTTGAATTTCAGCTTTAATTTTTGATAGTCTAACAACATGCAAGGGGTTACTTTAATATTTTTCTATCTATTGAAACTTGGTTTGAAACCAAGTATATTGACAATATTGAAGTAGGTACTATGATGTGCTGAAGAGAAGGTTTATTCTATTGCATTTGGGTGAAATGTTCTGTAGCTATCTGTTAGGTTCATTTGATTCATAACATCTATAAACTTCATTATTCTTTTGTTTAGTTTCTGTTTCAATGAACAGTCTATTTGCATGAATGGAGTGTTGAAGTCTGCCATCAATATAGTTTGGGGTTCAATGTGTGATTTAAGCTTCAGTAATGTTTCTTTTAAGGATGCAGGTACCCTTGCATTTGGGGCAAAGATGTCCAATATTAAGAAGTCCTCTTGGTAGATTTTTCCTATGATGAGTACGAAGTGTGCTTCTCCAACTATTTTGATTAATTTTGGATGAAAATTTATTTTATTAGAGAAAAAAATTCTACTCCAGCGTGTTTCTTGAGTCTGTTAGCTTGGAAAATCATTCTTCATCTGTTTACTCAGAGGTAGTGTTTATCTTTGTTTCTGAGGTGTGTTTCTTTCCTGCAGCAGAATGAATGAACCTGCTATGCATCCATTCTATTAGTCTGTGCCATCTTTTTATTGGTGAGTTGAGTCCATTGTTGAGAGATATGAGTGACCAATTATTATAGTTCCTCTTATTTTGACCTTAGTTTTTGTACATTTTGTGTATGTGTGTTTCTCCTCTTTTGTTTTTGCTGATGATTAATTTCTTGTGTTTTTTTCTGTGTAGTTACACTCCTTGTATTGAAGTTTTATTTCTAGTACACTCTGTAGGGCTGGATTACTCAAAAGATATTGTTTCAGTTAGTTTTTGTCATGGAATTTCCAATGTTTTGTGTTAGAAACTGAGCATTTGTCATTAACTTTGACTGATGTATTGATTTCTTCTATTGTATCTTTTAGTCTGAAATTCTCTATTTTGTCTCTTGTATTATGTTGGTAATGCTTGCATCTGTAGATCCTGTTTTCTTTCCTGGGTCTTCCATTGGCAGTGTTGCCTCTGTTTGTATTTTCTTTATTGCTTATATATCCATTTCAGTCTTGAACATTTTTATTATTTTCCTTTATCTGTTTGTTTGCATTTTCCTATTTTTCTTTAAAAGATTCATTTGTTTCCTCTTTAAAGGTGTGTACAAGTTTCATTGTATTTTTCTGTATTTCTTTAAGTGATTTATTCATTTTCTCATTATAAAACTATCATTTTCATAAGTTGAGATTGAAATCATAGTCGTGCCCTTTAGGTGTGCTATGGTATCCAGCATTTGTTGTTGTAGTAGTGCTAGGTTCTGATGTTACCATTTTGCACTGGATTTTGTTGGTTGTGTTCTTATGCTTACATTTAGCCATCTGGTTGTCAGTTTTATTGGCTTTCAAGGTACTCCCTGGGAGTACCATTCTTCAGGTATTTTCTCTACAAGGTGGCACAAGGTTTCTTTGCAGGCAAGCATAGCTGTGAGCTAGGGAGTTGATTGCAGATTCAGGATATTTATGTAAAGGTGTGAACTGAAACCTGGAGCTCAGTAAAGATGTGGTAGATATTTTGATTTCTGGACTTACTGTGTGCCTAGAAAGTGGGGGAATGCGCCAAGTGTGTCTATTATTATTATTATTATTATTATTATTATTATTATTATTATTTACTTTAGTTCCTTTTGTTTTCTAGTGAAAGAGCAAGAAAAGGTGTAGCTCCGGGTATGTTGAAAAGAGAGGAGCATATGGGAGGAGTTGGAGAAGTAGAAATTCTAATTAGAATATACTTTATAAAACATATTTTCAATAAGAAGCTATTTTTTTCTCCAAATATATGAAATAGTGCAACATATCATTTAGAATATCTCAATATACTTAGCATTTTATGTATTATTTCTAGCAAAAAGTTTATAAAGTTTAAAATTAACCTATAATAGACAATTACAAATATCCTCAAGTAAATAATGTCAAAACTCAATTTGTAGTATAGTTTAGAAGCTTCTAAACAAATTCTTTAAAAAAGATTTAGATTGTGTTAAAATATTCTCAAATCATTTTTACTCTGAAATGAAAAGAGAATTAAATTATGCCCAGTAAAGAGTTTCTGCTAGCCCGCTAATTACTTCAATTCTCATCTTCTACCCCAACTGTTGGAAAAGACACCTCATGCTGCAATCATGCCAGTAGTCATTCTGATTTCAGAGCAAACTATAAAATGTGAAAGCATGAACACACAGTTCACACGCCTTTGGCAAAAGTAACAGGAGAGAGGGGGACAGGAATGCAGTTATACAGGATTACAGTGAGAGAGAGAGAGAGAGAGAGAGAGAGAGAGAGAGAGAGAGAGAGAGAGAGAGAGAGAAAGAGAGAGAGAAAGAACAAAGAGAAAGAAAAGCAGACATAAAGTTACAGGGATACAGAAACATATAAATAAATAAAAAATTATATAGATCATACTTTAGTAAATACTTTTTTCAGTGTTTTATAAAGAAGAACAATATAAACAAAGAATTTTCTAAAGAAGCCTCAACATATAATATCAAAAAATGATAGCTACCAGAATTGATAGGAACAAGTGGTCATTTATCACATTCTAGTAATTGTGGCAGCCCACTCTCAACCACTGCTCTCTCTTTCTCTGAGCCCCACCACTCACTCTTCTGATCTTCTCTATATATTGGCTTCCAGGACTGGATTCAGAACCTTTGGCAGCTTCTTCTTACATTTTATCATAGAAGCTTCCACCTTGACATACCATATATCTAATTTGGTCTTGCTGGGTAAGTTACTACTTTCCCATATTAAAATAACTTTTCTTTGTGTATTCCTAGTTACACAGTTCGAGAATGGAGCAAACCTGTGAATATTTCATGCCTAACCCATCTAAGAAATTCTTTTGATCCCATGCTGAAAGTGGATGAAAGGGTGCAGCCACTATAATGACACTATACTGACACTTTGATAAGTCTTAGCAGCCACAGTTCTTTCTGGAGGCCATGTTTGATCTGAAGCATATAACTAAATTAATCCACAGGTTATACTACATTTTTCCTTTGATACTTAGGTATAAGTAAAACAAGACAGTTTTAAAAGAAACATTCCCTTGAGACTTGGTACTCTCTGACAAGTGTCTGCACTTTAAATTTTATGGTATCTAAAAGGATTATACTTCAGGAAAGCTTTTTGCTCAAGGTCATGGGCTAAGTGCATGTCTCACACAGAGATCCTGAGCTGAATAGAATCTGTCATAAAATTAACTTTTCATTTTCTTTCTCCTGAGCTATTAATTTACCAATAATCTTTTAGTTGACATAGTCACTTAGTTCTCTAAGGATTTAATCTCTTTAAAAATGCAAGTTGAATAAATTAAATAAAATTATGTCCATGAAAGTATTATCATTGTGAGATATAGGAAAGAGATAGATAAACATCACTAAAAATGCCCATAGTCCTACATCTCTTATTTGATTTCAGATTAAACCATGTAGACAGTGAAGATTATCCACCCGAACATCAAACCAGTTCATCAGATTAAAGCTTTCTTCATGCTAAATGTTTGATTTAGTTCTTTTTTTTATTATTATTATTTGTTTTTTCTTTAATTAGATATTTCCTTTATTTACATTTCAAATATTATCCCTTTTTCTAATTTCCCCTCTGAAAATCCCCTATACTCTCTCCCTCATCCTGCTCCCCAACCCACCCACTCAAGGTTCCTGGTCCAGGCATTCCCCTTTACTAGGGCATAGAACCTTCAGAGGACCAAGGACCTCTCCTCCCCTTGATGGCCAACTAGGCCATCCTCTGCTACATATGCAGCAAGAGCCATAAGTCTCTCGTGTGTTTCATTTGAGTGGTGATTTAGTCCCAGGGAGCTTTCCCCAATTTCCCCAGGGCCTCCCCAGGGTACCCCCGCCCCATATTTTATTCCCAACAGAAGAGCCTTTCAGGAGACAACTATATCAGGCTCCTGTCAGCAAGATCTTTTTGGCATCTGCAATAGTGTTTGGTTTGATGTCCTTTTATGGGACAGAACTCCAGGTAGGGCAGTCTCTGAATGGTCCTTCCTTTAGTCTCAGCTCCAGTCTTTGTCTCTGTAACTTCTTCCATGTATATTTTGTGTTCCACCTTCTAAGAAGGATTGAAGTATACACACTTTTATCTTCCTTCTTCTTGAGTTTCATGTGTTTTGAAAATTGTATCTTGGGTATTCTGAGCTTCTGGGCTAATACCCACAAATCAGTGAGTGCAAATCATGTGTATTCCTTTGTGATTGGATTACCTCACTTAGGATGATTATCCTGCAGATCCATCCATTTGTCTAAGAGTTTCATGAATTATTGGTTTTAGTAGCTGAGTAGTACTCCATTGTATAAATGTACCACATTTTCTGTGTCCATCAATCTGTTGAGGGACATGTGGATTATTTCCAGCTTCTTGCTATTATAAATACAGCTCCTATGAACACACAGGAGGATATGTCCTTATTACAAGTTGGAATATTTACTGGGTATATGCCCTGGAGTGGTACTGCTGGATCTTCCAGCAGTACTATGTACAATATTATGAGAAACTCCCAAATTGATTTTCAGAGTGGTTGTACCAGCTTGCAATCCCACCAGAAATAAAGGAGTGTTCCTCTTTCTCCACATCTTTGCCAGCATCTGCTGTCATCTGATTTTTGATCATAGCCATTCTGAATGGTAAAAGGTAGAATCCTATGGTTGTTTTGATTTATATTTTCCTGATGATTAAGGGTGTTGAACATTTTCTTTTAGGTGCTTCTCAGCCATTCTGAATTCCTCAGTTGAGAATTCTTTGTTTAGATATGTACCCCATCTTTTAATATGGTTATTTGGTTTTCTGGAGTCCAACTTGTTGAGTCATATATATATATATATATATATATATATATATATATATATATATATATTATGTATCAGATTTAGGATTGGTAAAGATCTTTTCCCAATCTGTTGGTTGTGTTTTTGTCTTATACATAGTGTCCTTTACCTCACAGAAGCTTTGTTGCAATTTTATGAGGTTCCATTTGTCAATTCTTACTCTTATAGCACATACCATTGCTGTTTTGTTCAGGAATTTCCCCCGTGTGCTCATATATTCGAGGCTTTTCCCCACTTTCTCCTCTATACATTTCAGTGTGTCTGGTTTTATGTGAAGTTCCCTGATCCACTTAGAATTTAGCTTTGTACAAGGAGATAAGAATGGATGAATTTGCATTCTTATACATGCTAACCCCCAGTTGAGCCAGCACCATTTATTGAAAATGCTGTATTTTTTCCACTGGATGGTTTTTAACTCCCTTGTAAGAGAGTCTTCAATTCTACTCCATTTACTTACCTGTCTGTCCCTGTACCAGTACCATGCAGTTTTTATCATAATGGCTCTGTAGTACAGCTTGAGGTCAGGGTTGGTCATTCCACCAGAGGTTTTGTTACTGTTGAGAAGAGTTTTTGCTATCGTAGTTTTTTTGATATTCCAGATGAATTTGCAAATTACCCTTCCAAACTCTTTGTAAGAATTGAGTTGGAATTATAATGGGGATTTCATTGAATCTGTAGATTGCTTTCAGCAAAATAACCATTTTTACTATATTAATCCTGCCAAACCATGAGCATGGAAGTTCTTTCCATCTTGTGAGATCTTCTTCAATTTCTTTTTTCAGAGATATGAAGTTCTATCATACAGATTATTCCCTTGCTGAGTTAGAGTCATACCAAGGTATTTTATATCATTTGTGATAATTGTGAAGGCTGTTGTTTCCCTAATTTTTCTCAGACTGTTTATTCTTTGTGCAGAGAAAGGCCACTGATTTGTTTGAATTAATTTGTATCCAGCTATTTCACTGAAGATGTTCCTGGTTTTGGAGTTCTCTGGTGGAATTTTTGGAGTCATTTATATATACTATCATATCATCTGCAAATAGTGACATTTTGACTTCTTTCTTTCCAATTTATATTCCTTTGATCTCCTTTTGTTGTCTACTTGCTCTGGCTAGGACTTCAAGTACTATATTGAATAGGTAGAGAAAGATTGGTAAGCCTTGTCTAGTCCCTGATTTTAGTGGGATTGCTTCCAGCTTCTCTCCATTTACTTTGATGTTGGCTACTGATTTGCTGTAGACTGTATTTATTATGTTTAGGTATGGGCCTTGAATTCCTAATATTTCTAAGCCTTTTATCATGAATGGGTTGGATTTTGTCAAATGCTTTCTTAGCATCTAAGGAGATGATCATGATTTTTGTCTTTGAGGTTGTATATATAGCACATTATGTTGATGGATTTCCATATATTGAACCAATGGTGCATCCCTGGAATGATGCTTACTTGATCATGATCAAAGATTATTTTGATGGGTTCTTGGATTTGGTTTGCATGAATTTTATTGAGTATTTTTACA
>LR751855.1:12330-117042 GCA_902729485.2 Mus minutoides
AGTTCTCTTTCTTTGTTGGGTCTTTGTGTGGTTTAGGTATCAGAGTAATTGTGGCTTCATAGAATGAATTGTGTAGAGTACCTTTCTGTTTCTATTTTGTGGAATAGTTTGAGAAGTATTGGATTTATGTCCTCTTTGAAGGTCTGATAAAAAATTCTGCACTAAACCCATCAGGGCCTGGGCTTTTTTTTTTTTTTTTGAGTTGTGACACTATTAATGATTGCTTCTGTTTCTTTAGGGGACATGGGGATGCTTTGATAGTTTAATCTGATCCTGATTTAAATTTGGTGCCTGGTATCTGTCCAGAAAATTGTCCATTTCATCTATATTTTTCCATTTGTGCTGAGTATAGGCTTTGTAGTAGGATCTGATGATTTTTTTTTTTTTTTTTGATTTCCTCAGATTCTGTTTTTATGTCTCCCTCTTTATTCTTTGATTTTTAAATTAGGATACTGTCCCTGTGCCCTCTAGTTAGTCTTGCTAAGGGTTTATCTATCTTGTTAATTATTTCAAAGAACAAACTCCTGGTTTGGTTGATCCTTTATATAGTTCTTTTGTTTCTATTTGGTTGATTTCAGCCCTGAGTTTCATTATTTCCTGCCTTCTTTGCCTCTTGGTTTAATTTGCTTCCTTTTGTTCCAGAGATTTTAGGTGTGCTGTCAGGCTGCTAGTGTATGCTTGCCCCAGTTTCTTTTTGGAAGCACTCAGAGCTATGAGTTTTCTTCTTAGCACTGCTTTTCTTGTGTTCCATAAGTTTGTATAACTTGTGACTTCATTTTCATTAAACTCTAATAACTCCTTAATTTCTTTCTTTATTTTCTCCTTGACCAAGTTATTATTGAGTAGAGTGTTGATCAGCTTCAAAGCGTGTGTGGGCCTTGTGTTATTTATGTTGTTATTGAAGATCAACCTTAGTCCCTAGTGATCTGATAGGATGTATGGGATTATTTCAATATTTCTGTATCTGTTGAGGTCTTTTTTTTTTCCTTTTTGACCAATTCTATGGTCAGTTTTGGAGAAGGTACCATGATATATCCTTTTGTTTTAGGATAAAATGTTCTGTAGATATATGTTAAATCTATTTGTTTCATAATTTCTGTTTCACTGTGTCTCTGTTTAGTTTCTGTTTCCAGGAACTGTCCATTGATGAGAGTTGGGTGTCGAATTTCCCACTATTATTGTGTGTGGTGCAATATATGCTTTGAGCTTTAGTAACTGAGAGTTCATCTTGGTAAATTTTACCTTTGATGAATATGAAGTTTCCCTCCGTATTTTTTTGATAACCTTACATTGAAAGTTGATTTTATTAGATATTAAAATGGCTACTCCAGCTTGTTTGTTTGGATCATTTGCTTGGAAAATGGTTTTCCAGCCTTTTACTCCAAGGTAGTTTCTGACTTTGTCACTGAGATGTGTTTCCTGTATGCAGCAAAATGTTTGGTCCTATTTACTTAACCAGTCCATTAGTCTATTCATTTTTACTGGGGAATTGAGTCCATTCATATTAAGAGATATTAAAGAAAAGTCATTGTTGCTTACTGTTACTTTTATTGTTAGAGTTTTCATTTTATTCATGTTGCTATCTTCTTTAGATTACTTTCTTGCTTTTTGTAGAGAGAACACAAATGCCAGCTCAGACTACTATACCCAGCAGAATTCACAATTACCTTAGATGGAGAAACCAAGGTGTTCCATGACAAAACCAAATTTACAAAATATCTTTGCACAAATCCAGCCCTTCAAATGATAATAAAGAGAAAATTCCAACACAAGGAGGGAAACTACCCTCTACAAATTATAATCACCTAGTACTTTACTTATTTTAATGAATAAATTTAACCTATCAATGTATTTTGTTTATACACACACACACAGACACACACACACACACACACACACACACACACACACACACACACACACACACAGCTGTCAGCTGGCTTAAATAATGTTGTCTTAGGGTTTTACAGTTGTGAACAGATACCATAACCAAGCCAACTCTTATAAGGATAAACATTAATTGTGGCTGGCTTACAGGTTTAGATTTTCAGTCCATTATCAACAAGGTGGGAACATGGCAGTGTTCAGGAAAGCATGGTTTAGGAAAACCTGAGACTTCTACATCTCATCTCTATGCCACGAAGAGAATACTGGCTTTCAATCCGCCTGAAGAAAGGTCTTAAAGTCTATACCCACAGTGACTCACCTAATTCAAGACCACAACTCCCTGGGCCATATATACTCAAACCACTATATTCCACTCCATGGCCCCCATAGGCTTTTTAAAAACATATAAGTAACTAGGCTGTAATTAGCCATACCATAATGCTAAAACACATAGCCCAACTTCAAAAGTCCCATACTCCATAGCAGTCTCAATAATGTTAGAAATCCAAAGTACAAAAAGTCTCTTCTGAGATTTCTCTTATAACTTAAAAGTAATCCCCCAAACAAGACAGGAAATCAGCTGGGGCTTTTCCAAAGAGCTTGCTTCCCTTTTTTGGTTTTGCCTTCTGTGGCACTCTAGGGTTTTGTTGGCTCTACTCCATTACTACTGCTGTTCTTAATGGTGATCTCATGGTACTGGTATCACTAGTACTCTGACATTTTATACTGCAATTAGAATTCACCAATAGCCTCTCATAGAGTCTTTTTATGGTGCTAGACCTCAACATCTTTGCATGACCCACTTCAATCCTGGGCTGTCAACTGTAACCAATGCTACTCCTTCACCAATGACCTTCCCTGGCCTCTTATAGTACCAAGCCTCAACTGCTCTCTATGAACCATTCATATCTTCAAACCAGTACTATCTGGGTGATTCTTATGTATTACCAAGTGCATCTTCAGCATGAGGTATAATATTGGCTATCTTTGGAACACAAATTATTTGTGCTCTCAGAAAGTGATGCCCAAAGTTTATCTCAATAATTCTGGACTCTTCTTAATCATCACTAATTTCTTAGCTCCAGATAACCAGCAAAAATTGTCCCAATAGTCACTTCTATTTTGTACTCTATAGTCACAGAACCACATGGCCAAAGCTGCCAAGTTCTGCTACTTGTTATGGCTGGAACATGTCCCCCTTACTCTATTACTAACTTTCTGTTTTCCAACTCCCTCACTGCCTAGGCATAGTTATCCTGAAACTTATTTTGTAGATTGACCTTGAACACATAGATCTGCATCTGCGTGGTTCTATCTCCAGATATTAAAGGGGTGTACCATCATGCTTGGATCTTATCTTAGTTGTGTGAAATCTTTCCCTAAAATCCCTTAATCTGTTATCTCCTAGATAACAGTATTCAGCTCTATTCTACTTCCTGAGTCCCTTTTAATATTTGAACCACATATTTTGTATTTTCCCTGTTTATTCTTTTTCATTAAAATTCTCTTCATAAGAATAAGATTTGTTAACTATACAGCAGAATTTATACTTAGCTTTTTTGAGATTTCCCTTTTCAAAGCAATTATTCTAAATCTATGTGTGATGATTTGTATATTATTGGGCCAGGGTGTGGCACCATTTGGAGGTGTGTCCTTGTTGGAATAGGTGTGACCTGGTTGGAGTAGGTGTGTCACTGTCAGTGTGGGCATAAGATCCTCACCCTAGTTGCCTGGAAGTCAGTCTTCCACTAGCTGTCTTTGGATGAAGATGTGAAACTCTCAGCTCTGCTTGTGCCATGACTGCCTGGATGTTGCCATGCTCCCAACTCGATGATATTGGACTGAACCTCTGAACCTGTAAGCCATCCCCAATTAAATGTTGTTTTTATAAGACTTGCCTTGGTCATGGTATCTGTTCACAGCAGTAAAACCCTAACTAAGACACTATGTAACTTAGCATGAGGCAGACTTCTTACAATGGCCATATACAACCACATTCTTTACCATAAGAATTGTCTCTATGCTAAATACTGAAATTCTTCTCCACTGAAATTTTTTGGGTCAGGTCTCCAGAGTTCAGATCACTCTCAACCACAAAGACTTTCACTGTCATACTAAGATAGCCCATAAAGCCCCACTTAAAATATTACACTTCTTTCCAAATCCAAAGTCTCAGAATACAATTTTTTTCTAAACAAAGTCATCATCAGGACAATCACAGCAATACCCTAGTTCTTGGTACCAACTTCTGTCTAAATTAGGGTTTTACAACTGTGAACAGACACTATGATCAAAGCAACTCTTATAAGAACAGCATTTAATTGGGGATGGCTTACAGGTTCAAAAGTTCAGTTCAGTATCCAAAAGATGGGAGAATGTGAGCAATCAAGGAGACATGATGGAGAATTCCACAACATCATCTGAAGGCCACTAGGAAAAGACTGGCTTCCAAGAATCTGGGACAAAGATACAAAAGCCCACAACAACAGGTATATACCTATTCCAACAAGGACATTACTAGTAATAGTGCCACTCTCTGTGACAAACATATTCAAACCATTACAGATGTTATTAACCCAGCTGAAATTGTGTAGACTTCTCAATAAGCATTTTGAAACCCACCTTCTTAGTGACCACAGCTATCTTCCCACTGAAATTAGAAGAAAAATAAACCATGCCTACTGAAGACTTGCTGCCACCTCAGTACCAGCTACAATACTCCTGTCCTTTCCCTATTATTAGCAATGATACCCCATGATACCACCATGGCTGTAGTCATCCTGCTTTCAGAACATTACTTCTCTTTTCCTACCTCTGTCTTTGGTACAAGTCAACGTTGATAAGTAGGAGTAACACAGAAAAAAAAAAAGAATAAACAAATATGTCAGGGAGAAAAATTCAATTTATTATAGGTTTTGATTATCCAACTTGTCACAGAGAATTCAGATTCATTAGTTCACAGAACATTCACAATTCAGAGGCCATCACTACACAAATGACAAGTGATGTTACTATAATTTATCATTTGTCTTTTTTTCACATAGTAAATCATCATTATAAAAATTGTAACAACTCATCAATTAAATAAATCCTCTCACCCACAGATGAAGAATGTATCTTTTCATTTTGTAAATTAAGTGGGGATGGGAGGGAAGATTAGGAATGAAAGTGTGGTGTGGTACATCATCATATATCATTTCAAATGGGAAGGAAATTTTAGTTCTGCCATGCAAGCTGGGAGACAAGGACAAGAACTCAGTATAAAACAATACCCTAAATAACACCATATCCTTCAAACATTAACATGTTTGGAAAATACACTGTTTATACTCAAACTGATATAGTAGATATTCTGAAAGGTACACAACCAAAAAGCAGGTTCCAAGAGCAGCTGTATACATATCCTGCTGGATGGTTGGTGGGTTATTAACATTAAAGCATAAAATCCCAAAAGGCCTTAGTTATTGCAATTCATCCTCATTTTATAATATTACACAACTATTTGTGTTCATCAGACAACACTACTGACAGGATAGGAATATATTTACTCTGTTGCCTGACTTTTCCTTGGAAGATATGAACAAATGTCTGATTAGTCATTGTAGATAGAGTATAGCCTATTCTAACAGAGTCTGGGTTAATGAATTAATGGACTTTCCAGGGTTTCTTACAAGAGCACAAAGGCATAGATAGCATCACCAGAAAGCTCAGATGATAATTTATTGCCATTGCATGTCTGAAGTTCCCAGCACAACTTGAACATGGATCTACTAAATGAGCCCCAAATATAGCAGGGCATCCTGTTATTCCTCTAACTCTCTGATGTTCCTCAACTTTTCAAGTTATCTTATTGCCAGATTTCTCAGGTGGCTTGTCCTGTTCCAGGGAGGAATATTTCAACATGACAAAACAATGTTCAACACTATCTATAGTATCTATAGGTTACATAGTGCTGTTAAATCAATGTTCTTGAGTAAGTTGTTATAGTGTACAGTAATTAAAAAAACAATCCATGCTAGGCACCAGCCAGCAGTCTTGGTCTATTCCCATCCTGGTACATAGCCTGAGACTGTATATTTCAACTAGCCAGTGCCTCTCCCCTACCAATGCTGGCTTTGCCTCTCTAGAGCTCCAAGATCTCTCTTGGTCCCTGCAATGTGCTCTCAGCAGCCAGAACTCTGCTGCAGTTACCTTTCTCCTGGAGCTCAGTCATTGCCAAATTTTCCTGTTATAAAGTCTGTCCAAATTCCATGTCAACTATGTTCTTTCTCTCTGACCCACCTGAGTTGCCACAAATGGAAAACACCAGACCATCTTAGCTCAGAATCAACAAATAACACAACCACTGGGTTCTGAATCTATTGTCCTAAACTATTCTATGTTAGAAATCTCCCTAAACTATTCTATGTTAAAAAATCTTCCAGTGGCAGATTCTGTTGGATTCTACCACCATATCTAACAGATATTGGTCTACATGATGCTTCCTTGCTCTCCCATCTGGTCTTTCAAAATGGAGCGCTCTCCTCTGATGTTTCCTCTTCCTCTCTTGGACCCAGGAAGGCCTGCCTCCTCCTCACCCAGTGATTAGCTTCTTGTTGTCTTTATTATCCAATCAATTAACCAGAAAAATATTCCGCTACAATTTGTTCTATATGGTGGTCCAAAAACAGGTTAGACCAAGGCCAGACATATGTCTTTGTCAGCTATGGACTGGATGAAAATTGATAGATAGATAGATAGATGATAGATAGATAGATAGATAGATAGATAGATAGATAGATAGATAGATGAGAGACAGGAAGATGACATATAAATGATATATTGGTAAATAAAATGTAGTGATTTATAGACAGATTGATACTGTGGTAGCTTGAATGGCCAGTGGCAATATTAGAAGTTGTAGCCTTTTGGAGGACCTGTATGTAGCCTTGTTAGCAGAAATGTGTCACTATTGAAGTGGGCTTTGAGTTCTCTATATGTGCATAAATCTGGCCAGTGTGATTCAAGCCTTCTACTGAAAGGCTTCAGATCAAGATAAAGAACACTCAGCTCTTTCTCTAACATCATATCTGCCTGGACACTGCCAGTATGATAATGGACTAAACTTCTGATACTGGAAACCAAGTCCAATTAAATGTTTGCTTTAATAAGAGTTCCTTTGGTCATGCAGTATCGTAATAGCAATGGAAACTCTAAGACATAGATACAGACAGACAAACACAGATACATAGACAATATATACATATATTGATAGATACATAACCAATCATATATATCGATACAGGGATAGACATGGATAGGTAATAGTATCATAAATGATTAAAAACAAAATTATACATATATAAATAGATTTCAATCCAGTGGGTGTGAGCTAAACACCACACAAGCCCACACAACATGTAAATTTAACTATCAAGAGCATATCACATACTTATCCCAATCAACCTTGCCACACACAGTGAGTTGAAAGACTCCTGAATAGAAATGACATTTGGCAGGGACCATTCGAGTACAGTCATTAATATGGCTAACAGGCCCATGTGTTAAATTTGGCCCAACAAAGCCAACAGATGCATCCTCCCAGGCAACCTGGAGGTGTTTCTAATGATGCTTCTAGGCCAAGAACACTGCATCTGCTTCTATTCAGGCAGCCTGGCCACTTGGCTAGAAACAGAGCTTTGTGGCAAACTAGGTCCTAGGGAGGCTTCATTTCGTGAAAAATAAATGTAGCTGGGGGCTGAGTCCTGTAAGCAGATTTGGCCAACAGATGGTATAATTCTTCTAATAACAGTGTTATCTATTTAAAGGGCAATCTAAACCTGCTCCTGAATTAATTAAATTCAACAAGGTTTTGCATACATTCATATGTCCACCTTGTCTCTAGTTTTGTATGATGAGTAGCCTTGATTATTGACTTGATGATATTTAGAGTCTACTTGGAAATAAACACCCATTAATAGAAATTTTTAGATCCTCCTCCATGAGATGAGAAATCCCAAAGTGAGTTTCATCCCAAAGGGGGAAGACCCAGCCTAAATTAAAAAAACAGTCTGATGGTCAATAGCATTCACCTTTCTGCTTCTTAACTGTGGAAACAACGTGGGTACAAATGCATTTCACTTTCCTTCTGCCACAATGTCTCCACCCACAGTAGACAATACCTTCATATAGGGGACCAAAATAAAATTCCTTCCTTTCAGTTTATTTTGTTAGGTATTTTGTCTTGAGATCTAGAGAAACAACTTATACACCATACAATAAGGAAAATGAGAAAGCAGGGATCCAGAACAATGATATAACAAGATTCCTTTTGGCAAGCGTGTGGTATTAATACAATCAGTCATTATAAAGTCAGAAATGGACCTAAGACCTTCCAAGATTTTACTGAGGAATTCAAAGACTCTATTACTTATAAAACCTGCAACCTATCATCCTGTTTGTCACCTACACTGGAACATTTTAGGGTTTCCCTCATGGTTGAGCAGTTGACCTAATCAATGCTGGAACCTGTTATTAAGTAAAAGAGATTGCTACATTCTCAATCTGACAATGAGAGCTGAGTTCTGAAGATAGATTTTGAATATGACTAATAAATATGAATCATTACTACAAAGCATGACAGGTACCTGGCAACTTTATTTGACTTTCCAGAGGAAAATTCATTTAGCCTTCATGGTGGAATGCCAGTTAGTTGCTAATATACCACTTATATTCCAAGTAAGGACATATGCATAAAGAATCTGAGAAAGCAATAAGCCTAGAGTTACAGAAGAGAAGAGAAGAGAAGAGAAGAGAAGAGAAGAGAAGAGAAGAGAAGAGAAGAGAAGAGAAGAGAGGAGAGGAGGAGTAATGAGGATCTGTACTCTATGAAGGTCCTGTTCCTCTCCTGTTGCACTAAATTAAATAGTATAAGGTGATATAAGTTCACAAAGCATGTCCAGGGTTTTGTTTGAAGTTGTCATTGATTTTTATGCTCTGGCTCAAATCAGGAGGTCCATAAATCAGTCATTCCTTCTCTTTTCACTCCATATCTACAGAAGGAAAGCCTCAAAGTTTAGTTGTAGACAGTGGTAAATATAGATAAGAATATATTTCACATAGATAAATGAGATAAGAGAGATATGAGAAACTGAGACAAAGTTAATTATAGGTATAGATGATTATAGATAGATGATCAATAGATTAGATACACAGGCTGATCATAGATAGATAGATAGATAGATAGATAGATAGATAGATAGACTGATTGATTGATTGATTGAAAGATGGTAGATGATAGAAGTGATACATACATATACAGAGATATTTAAAGAGATATGTGGAATGATAAATGTATATATATATATATATATATATATATATATATATACACATTGATGTATTTCAGTGTATAATATATACATATAGAGATGCATAGAACAGTTAATAAAGACAAGTAATTGATATCAATAGTTTGTAAAAGCTGCTGAAAGTTAGAGGGGACCCCACAGTAAAGGTGAACACAGAAAGAAAAAGAAAGAAAGAAAGAAAGAAAGAAAGAAAGAAAGAAAGAAAGAAAGAAAGAGAGAGAGAGACAAAGCCACAATGATAGTCAGTGGTATAAGTAAAGGAGAGGAATATCAACTGTTTTCCCAAACAATAAGACCAAGATCATTTGCTCCTCAGGACTGTGTTATATGTCTAATTGTTTCATTAAGAATTTCATGACAGAGACCAAATCCTCACTTCTACAGTTCTACTTGAACACTGACTAGGCATACCTGATTTGTTGAAAGTGAGGAAAATGAATATGAGTATGTGACACATTTATGGTTCTACTTTTTGGTGATGAAATGAAGTCACAAAGCATGTTTTCATGGTGGCTTAAAACAATAGGCCCAACTGAAAGTAAATGACATATTGAAATGCAAAAAGCAGGAAAGTGGAGATTCTTTTGTAGTAATTTGAATCCAGGCAGCAATAACAGAAAGGTATTGGACACTTGCCACTTCTTAAAGAAAGATCTCCTTCTTTCTTTCTAGAAAATAAAACCTTACTAACTATGGAGTATCATAACCT
Source organism: Mus minutoides (assembly GCA_902729485.2). Lineage (NCBI taxonomy): Eukaryota > Metazoa > Chordata > Mammalia > Rodentia > Muridae > Mus > Mus minutoides. The sequence continues at coordinate 22,276 of LR751855.1, forward strand.
TACTGAAGAGGAAAATATGGAAATTAAAAATTATTTTATCTGAGTGCATTTGCCTTTGAACCAAGATGCTAAAATCTGTGCAACTTCTTACTGAAGTTTCTCCCCTTCTTTTTCTTAAGAAATAATATTTAAAGTTTAGGTCTGTGTTTTAGGTTTAACTCTGCATCCAATTTTAATTTTGTGAATGTAATACAGTAATGTAAAACAGTGGCTTGCAAGATTGCTTAGCACATAAAAGTGCTTGCCACCAGGTCTGACAAACTGAGGTGGAATCCAGGACACATTTGGTGGATGGGAGCCAGACTACTGCAAGTTGTCCTCTGAGCTCCATCCATGTGCAAGGATCTGTATGCATGTACACATGTATGCAATTGCATGTAAATGTACACATACACACTAAATAAATAAGTAAATATGTAGATAAATAAATATTTTAAAAGAATTAAAGTGACTTGCTTGTGGTTGTTCTTATTCTTTTATGGCCTGAAAGTACAGGTTCTGAGAAGTAGGAGGATGTTAACATGGAACAGGGCAGAAAGGATTTTAAAGATTAGGGGTCAGTTGTTTTGAGGATGTAGATGTAATATATATTAGGGCTGAGAGATGGTACAGTCAATTAAGTTCTTCCTACTCAAGCATAAGAACCTGTGTTTATCTCCTAGAAGACATAATAAAACAAACATACAAACAACAAAAACAAAAAGCCTAGTAGCCAGGCAGAGTATCTTGCACTTGCAATCCCAGTGGAGACAAGAGTGTTCTTATAGTTCCCTTCCAGTGAAGCAACATTGGTGAGCTCCAGGTTCAATGACAGATCTTTTGAAACAATTACTGGTAAATAATTCTAAAGACACCAAGACATGGGCATCTGTTCTCCATATGCATACAAACACGTGCACCTGGAACCTGTGGATATCCCTTCTCAAGGGCATTTGGCTACTACTATACAGGGCAAAGGGAGCAGAAGAGTTAGCTAGCAGCATTCAGATGGCCTTGAGTATGATCGAATGACTTCCAATGATATCTGCTGTGAGACAGCTCTATTTTATTTTTCCAGTAATAGTATACAAAGGGGTTTTAATGGGTACAGATGGAAAGAGCTAATTGGTTATCTGTGTTCAGGGACATTCTTCAGACAAAGTCAAGCACATACAAGGAAGTCGTGCTGAGAGTGGAAATTTTACATTTTGTACCAAGCTCATAGAGCCATCTGGAAATACTCAACTACAACCTTAATAACAGGGTTCCTCAATATGGGCCCACAGATACACATGTACACCCATGATCAAATAAAGATCTAGTGTCTACTTATGATTGTTTTAGCTATGAGTTTGTTTTACTTTTTAAAAACATACGAACAATCTAAAACTAGCTTGAATGAAATGCTCATGCTACCAAAACCCTGGACTTAGGAGTAATTTCATGTATAACTCTTGTGTAAATAACAGTCAATGAGGTTGTGGTCATATCTACATTTAGCACCCTGTGTTTGTGTTTGTTCCCCTTGTGGCATGTAGCACCATCCATGAGCAAGTAAGAAGACCATTCATATTACTATATTCATATCATATCAATTTAGCCTGTCAATTCTGTAAAATGTGTGCCTGCCATCCAAAGCTTAAACATTAGCTACCAGCACAAATATTAATTTATCATTTAGATCATGAAGTACCTTTTCCAGTTTTGTTTATGGTGCTGTGATAAACCACTCTGACCAAAAGCAACTTGAAAGAGAAAAGGGTTTACTTGTACATTTTCAGGACAGAGTCCATTATTGAGGGAAGTCAGGGTAAGAACTCCAGTAGAAACTGAGGGCAAAGTGATGGAGGGACAATTCTTTCCATTTAATCTCAGGTTAATGTTTAGCTAGGTTTCTTATATATCCCAGAACCATGTCTCAAAAGGATGGTACTACTTAGAGTAGGCTGAGCTCTTCTGTAGCTAACTGGGATATTAACATTGACAAAGGAAGCCAGTTAGCATTATTGACTTGATTTGGTTATAATTCATTTCCATATCTGACAGGATACAAAAGGGTCTGGGCATAAAAACAAAGCTTCCGGGTGGAAAGAAAATACATAATAGGAACAAACACTAAAAAAATAAATAAAACAACAGCCTGAGTCATTTTAGTGATCAGAAAAACTACACAGAGTTTAGTTAATCTTGTTTATCAGCTTGATGGGATTTAAAATCACCATGGAAACTAATACCATGCCATATTTCTTAGCAATTATCTAGATTAAGTTAGCTGAGTTAGAAAGAGTCATCCTAAATTTTCCTAAATATGTGTAGCACCATTCCAATAGCTAATGTCCTGGGCTGAATACAAATGAGAAAGCCTTGCTGAGTCCCAGATTTCAAATCTCTCTGCTTACTCACTATGGATTCAATGGGAACAGATTCTACAAAGTCAAGACCTGATGGACTCTACCTCAAAATTGCATCAAAACATTCCCTTCCTTAAGATGCCTTTGTCTGTCATGCAATGAGACACAAAACAAGAATACCTCTCTACTTGAGCATTCAGTTTCACATCACAAGTTACAAGTATCCATATATAATTACAATTATGTTCTACACTCAGAAGGGCAGAGACAAAATATAAATTCAGAAGAAGAAGCTACACTCTGATTTCATATCATGAGTACTTTTCATCCACAAGCCAATTGTATATGAATCTTTCTGCCAGAAGAAAAAGTAGTTCAGTGTTCTGAGGCCTATGAATAGAAAGAAAAAAGAAAAAAAAAATCAATATCATCACCTCTAACAAGTGAGTTGTAAAATGAAAAATAATACAAGAATGCCAACTTCTCCCACTTAGGAAGAAAAAATACTGGGGTTTTTTTGATCTACATAGCATGTGCACACAAGCCTAGACAAGAATGATAGCATCTTCCTACTTTACAGTCATTCGATCTGCTGAGGTATCTACAATATCGGGAGCCCATTTCCTAGAGTCACAATCATGGTGATCTTTGTATTTCCTTAAAAGACCAGAAAACATATTTTTCTCTCTGAAAGGAAGATATATATATTTTAAAATATGAAGTTGAGTTCATGACTATTATATTCTTATGAATTGTTTGAGTCTAACTGTGTATACATGCATTTTTAAGCAAGTGTTCAAATGTTGTTTAAATATAAAATGTTCCTCATAGGTTTATAGTTTATATGTTTTAACACTTGTTTCTAGCTCTTTCTAGCTCGTGGCACGATCTGGGCATGTTTTGGAACATTTAGCACGAAGAACCTCATTAGAGGTTTTACTGGCTGTATTTCCCTTTCTCTCTCTGTTTCCTGTATGCTGATATAATTTGACAGCCAGGTTTCTGTTCCTGCCACCATGCGTTTTCTGCCTGCTGTTGTATCTTCTCCACCATACTGATTTCTCTCCATCAGGATCTTTGAGAAAAATAAACCCTTTCTTTTAAGTTACTTTAATCAGATATTTTATCACAGTAACAAGAAAATAACTGAACACTGTGTGTGTCTGTACATGTTTCTTAAGTATGCACATGTGTGTGTGTGTGTGTGTGTGTGTGTGTGTGTGTGTGTGTGTACTTGCATCTGTGTGTTCATGCATGTGGAGGCCAGAAGTCCATGTTATTTGTCTTGTTGAGTTGCTGTCGTGATTTTTGAGATAGACTCTCTCACTGAACCTGGAGCTCACCAACTCACATTGACTATCTAGTCAGTTAGCTCCATCCTCAATATTTCTGTCCCTGGGTTGGCAAAGTCCAAAAATGGAATTGTATGAAGAGATTTATCAGTGCTTGTGAGAAAACTCCAAGGAACCAAAATGAGTCTTATGACTTCAGTTTCTTTAAAAACATGAACTTATTCTTGAATTATGCTTTAGTACTCCTTCCAGGTGCAGTGGATAGTAGTGTGCTTTACTTTAGATTATTCATTACAATTGACTACTATTTGTTTATTAGCCTCTATGGAAAATAATATTTTTCTCACATGTGGATTGCCCTTGTGATTGTAAACTTTTCTTATGTGACACTTCTACATCTCAAGGCATGTGTTGCCAGATGCTCTGAATAAAGTTGGATATTGAATGAAACTTGTTCCCACCTCATTTCCCAACTCCATTCTTCCATGTCATAGCACATCTGAACAATAAATATCCCTGGCTTTCCAGAACCAGGATTACTACAGATATATGATGCCACATCTAATATTTATTGGGGGCTGAAATCCCAAACTCAGCTTCTCATGCCTGCTCACCAAGCACTTCATTGACAAGCATCTCCCCAACACAGTGTTGGGGAGTCTTAACGATACAAGTTGCATGTGTGGCTCTAACACTGATACAACGCTTCCCATAGCAATAGGCTTTGATACTATTCTTTAATGAATATACTGAAAAACCTCCAATAGGACGTGACAGATGATATTGTTACCAGACAATGTTAATGATTGTTAACAGGCAATCTACATTTCTCTCTAAACTTAACCTCATCAAAAGAAGGTTTCCTATCCCAAGTGTTATTCATCGCTTGAGTTTATAGGAACAATCAATAGAACTTAATTATTTGCTTAAGTCCAAGGAATATCAAGGGCTAATTCTACTTCAATTTCCATGAAAGATCAACTGATGCATTTATTGTTGCTGTACTACTGTCCAGCCACTGAATGTTTTCATCTGTAGCTATAGATCCTGAAAGCCCTCTCTCAATAATCTCACTACTTGCAAAAATCAATGTTCCTGTTTGCTTCTCTAGGATCCAAACCTATGCTTGGAATTAGCAGAAAATAATTTTACAAAAATAGTTTATAGCTGGGCTTGGTATGGATTCTGTAGATTAGTAGGCAATTAAATCTCTGCTCATAGAGACTGGAAGATCATGTGCAGCCATTGGTATACAGTGACAGGATAATTGCTACAACACATACAAAAAGTAGAATACCAAGTTCCCATCCTATACTGATTCTTCTTTCACTTTCCTTTGGTGTGCAATATATCCCAGCACTTAAGAGTAAGAAGGAAAGAGAAGATCAAAGAGCATTAGATTTGCCTCTCCTGTGCAACTACTTCTTTCAAAATATGTACTGCAGAAGCTAAACAGGGCAATTTTAAGCTGACTAGGCCTCTAGGTCTATGCCACAGGTTAAGGTTTCTAGGTATATGCCTCAAAACGAGTGTTTTCTAGGGGAAGAATGAGCTGAAAACAGATTTATTGTTCAAAGAGCAAAGTGTATAAACCTGAGCAGAGGGAGAAACTAAAATAAAAGATCATAGTAAAGATCTTCAGAACCCAATCCTCCAGACACTTTTGAAACAGAGATTTCTTCAGAATTGTCTTACTCTGGATAAAGGAGAAAATATTATTTACTCTGAAACCTTTGTTGGATTTAACTTTTGAGTATATATATATATATATATATATATATATATATTACTATTTAATTTTTAGTATCTCTAATTACTGAGATAACCAATTTCCTCATCCCAAAATTGGAATTCCTCCCCAGGAGTCTCATGCTTGGAGAAAAAAAAAGTTGGGTCCCTAGTGTTACCAAGAAGAACCTTGTCTCTTGGAAGTATATTTCAGACAGTACTGACAACTTCTCAGATTATTCTGGAGGAAAACTAGAAACCAAACATTGATAGATCATAGATAGTCAGGACACCTTGACCTGGACAGCAAGAGCATTCATACCTCTTGCTCTCTATTTAAATTTAATACTTTATTATTGGACTCAAAGATGGACTTGGAGACCACTTGACCTCTTTGTCTTTTTTTTCCAATGTAGCCACATGCAATAAATCTCATTATCTGATTTTCATTATTACTTGTTTACTTAATTGGCTTATTGAGGATAGAGGTACAGCTTAGCATGTAAGGAGCTGCCAGGGCCCAGTCTCTGAAGCACTAGATATAGTAACAGCTGTACATTCATTATGCTAATTTACTTATCAAAATTACTAGTGGCCAAACTTTATTAATTTTTTTAAGAATGTCTTTAGGTTTTTTAATTTTTTCTTGCTCATTTTATATAAGGTTATCTTTATATTTTTCCTTTTCTTTTTAATGAATCTATTTACTTTCCTCTTTCCAAACTTTCCAAACTGAAATGTGGCTAACAAATTATGATTTCTTTTATAAGAAAACATACTCTAACTTAAATATTTATTTGTTACAACCTCACTTCAAATATATTTTGGTTTTAATGATGACAAACCCAAGCACAAATTAATGTAAAAATGATAGTTTTGATTGTTTAATACAGTGACATAGTTAGGGTTTTTCATTTGTTTGTTTGTTTTTTCCAATGTCATAGTTTAGGATCATCTGGAAAGAGGGAGGCTCAATTGAGAAAATATCTCTAATGGACTGTCCTCTAGACAACTTCATAGGGAGAATTTTCTTGATTAATTTTATTGTTGTGGAAAGGCCTATTTTCCACTGGGGGTATTATCAGTCCATAGGCAGCTGGACCTGGTAGAATAAGGAAACTGATTATGTAAGCAATATAGAAGAAAGCCAGTAAGCAATATCCTCTATGATTTCTGCTTCAGTTTCTGTCTCCAGGTTTCTGCTTTGAGTTGACACCTTTGCTTCTGACAAGTACAAACTGTTACCAAGAAATATAAACAAAATAAAGTGTTTCATCCCTAAATTGTATTTGTCCAGTGTTTTATCACAGAGACTTACAACAATTTTAATCATGGTCCTGAGGTTGGAGGGACAGCTTGGTGCTTAAGAACATTATTGTTCTTGCAGACGACTGGGATTTATATTCTGCACTCACATCAGACATAATGTTATCTTCTGAGTTCCCAGCCCACATGTGATGCATATGCATTCATGCAGTCATATTCATGTAAATATTAATAAATAAAACATAAATAATAAAATAAAGCACATTCTTAAAGTCCTTGACAATCTTAACTTTAAGACACTAAAGTTCTATTGCTTCTTAAAAATCATGGAGGCTTATGACTTTTTTAAAACAAAGAGCAGTATACAAATGAAGTCTACTATAGTGAAATTGGCAGTCATACAGTTTCCTGAACAGCTACTATGTGTAAAGCCATTCACTCTGTAAGTATATCTATACATAGATAGCTGGTAATGAGGTCACCCTGAGCATTTCAAGTAATAAAATACCCCATTTTTTAACTGGTATCAGGCCACTTACTACCTAAATATATACCAATTTAGGACTTCCAGTAACTGCATTCATGCTGATATCTGATGTAAGCTTCCCAGTAGAAACAAGCAGTGGATCTTCTGCTGTGGTATTATTTAACACCTGACACACCATCTCATAAGTGAAAGAAAAATATCTATTATACATAATTGCATGTGTGGCCATTAGTTACCAGGGAGTAGAAGAAAATTTAGTAACAGAAGAAAGCTGCTATTGTAATTAGAACTCAAATGTCTATTACATGCTTTATAATTAGGAAGTACTGAGGACAAGCTGTGAAGACACTGGGGGACTCTTAGTGGAAGTATAATGAGATTTAAGGAGGCTGCTGCTGAATGATTATGTGAACACGGTGTCAAAACCTGAGTGATTTCTCAATCCTTAATGTGCTCTGTTAGAGTAGGCAGAAACAGGTGCATAAATAGGTAGGTTCTGCTTAATTATCAGACAAAGGGCAGCAGTATGTCCTAAATGTCAGTACAAATATTCACAATTATCCAGGGGTCCTACCTGGCCCAACTTCTGCATAGGAAATTTGAATTGAACTTTCACTTTCCTAATAAATGAATATTCTTTTTAGATTTAAGATCTTTCTCTTTTAATAGAAAACACCTGAGAAAAACAATGTCATAATGTGTATTTATTAATCTTCTTGGTTTGACTAGAGCTACTTAAAAGTACATACAAAAATACAGATAATAGATATTTCTACCTTGTCTGAAATTTGGGGTAATTTCAACTCTTTTCAGCATTACATCAAATATCATTGATTACTATTATAAGATACATGGATAAGGGTGGCATATTATAATACCTAGAGGCAAAGATTCAGAAGCCAGACTTTTGGATCTCATTTCCTTCTCAGTCTTCCTGTGGACTTTGTGAGATCAAGCCATTTTAAAGACCTGGTTTCAGTCTCCTCATCTTTAAAATAGTGATAACAATTACTCATTTTTTTTGTAAAGAATGAATGAATTTGCAAACTTGATATTGCTTACATTTTCTATAAGGGTCAGTGACCCTGTGTAGGTACTTGTTTTATTAAATTTTATCAAGTGTATATCGCCAGTTCATGCTAGAAATGTTATTTCAATACCATTATATGATTTGCAACATCTTTATGAGATAAACATTATTTTCACTGTATCTTATACAACAAAGCCAGATGATTATGCAACATGCTGTGGTTGACTTAAATGACAAAGCAAGGCTTTGAACTAAGGACAGATTCCCACACTAATACTTTCTGTGATCTGCTATGTTTCAGTTCAATACTAAGTTTTTCACAAACACATAGAAAAATATTATACACAACTTCTACACTTATGAGTCTTGAAACTCCAGAAGTCATCACATCTTCCAAATGTACTGATCTTATAGGATCACTTGGGAAGACAATAGAGGAACAGATGCAAACATTTTTAATCAACCAGAACAGTGAAACTTCAAATTTTATGGAATGTAGGTGCCTTTGATTTCCCTAGATAGCTGTGATATATCATGTAAAGATATTACATCAGACAAAAGGATAAGGTCAACTCCCTTCAGAGATCTTATGTATGTGCATCATTTCAGCCCATTCTTGCAATAAAAAGTTGCAATAAGGATTGCCATGGAAGGTTGCTTCCCATAATTAACCTTCAGTAATTAGGGAACTGACATGTTTGAAAATTCTAAGGTAATGTTTACATTTTAATAATAATTCATTGGGAAGAAACTATCTTTTGAATTTTGCCTTTCTCTGTTATTCTTCAAAACTGTATTCTGAATGGTTTCCTTGATGACTATGTAAATACAAAATATAGTATCTTTAGAAGCTAAAGTAATACTGAAGTTCTCTTCCACACTCACTTCCTTTATAAGCCTTATTGTCACAATTATTGTCAGTGACCTTGCTTTTCCTTCTAGAATATTGGTAGGTGCTGTCAAGATCTCCTGTTTCTCTAATTTCTTGTCTTTCCCTTTTTCTCTGCTTTTGTCTTTTTCTTCTCTCCCTCCCACCTTCAACTCATTCTGTCTCGCAATTACAGATATTTCACTGCATTACACTTCAAAAGCAACACTCAAATTATGGCTAATTATATGTGTGCATGTGTGTGTGCGTGCATGCATGCATGCGTGTGTGTGTGTGTGTGTGTGTGTGTGTGTGTGCATGTGTGTGTGATGGGGCATTGAAATAACATAGGAAAGCTCATTGGTGGATCAACAGGATGCAATTATGGAACATAGCAGAACTGTGAAAGCACAATATAGAACACACTAAAGACATAAGGTGGCATTGAGGAACAAACAAACAAAACCAATAAGACAGCGATGGCATCATAGGCCACAGTTGCGGGTCAATAGATAACTGTGAAGGCTCAATAAGATACAATGATAACATCATAAGGTACTGAGGTGCCAATAAACAGCTCAGTGATTTCATGATAGAAAACACTGATGGCACAGGATGGCAAAGTTATGACTTATTAGGGTACAATGGTGATTCAAGAAGGCACAATAGTTTGTTGAAAATGCCATGTTTGTGGCAATGTAAGGCGCTGTGACGATTCAGTAGGGCACCATATTATAATAGTAGGACACTGTGATAGAATAATAGAGCATAACAACTGCTCAATAAGGAGGAGTTATGGCACCATAGGACAATATCATGACACAATAGGACATTATGATATCTCACAATGACACAGTAGTAACACAGTAGATTTCTCAGTTTGAAAAGTAGGATAGTATAAAGATGAATAGGACACATATAGAGCAAAATGTTAGAAAATAATGGCACGAGATGGTAGTGTGCTGAAGTAGTAGGACACAAAGATGGCACAATATACCATGATATGCCACAACAATAACAGAAAAATGAATTGTGATGACACAGTACATCACTGTAATAAAGTAATAGGGAAATGTAGTGACACAATATAAAGTATTGATTACAAAATAGGGCACAATGTCACACAAGGAAGCTCCAATGAGGAACAGAGATAGCACAACAGGCCAAAAGAGGGTATATTAGGATACTGTAACAACAAAATAAGGCACTAGGGTATATCAACAGGGTACATTGATGGCATAATAAGATATACTGATGGTACAAGAGGCACGGTGATGGCCAAATAGGATATTATGATTACATATTATGACACAGTCAAAACATGTCTGGATGCTGACGTGATAAAACAGAGCATAATGAAGGTACAAATGGGCAAAGTGACAGTCCAATAGGACACTGTGATAGTGCAAGAGGGCAATGCAATGGGATAGTGCCCAAGAACAGCAACAGCAGTAGAGTTGAGTCAATATCAGCTTATAAGACTAACTGTGTGTGCTACAGAGGGCAAATCAGGAGAAGTGACCCAAGCTCCTTGGAGGAACTCCAACAATCATGAGTACATCCAATACATTGAATCTTATGTTGTTTGTACAAATGGAATATGGCTTTGCTTTGATATGACTGTGGCTATGCCCCAGTTCATCCTGCTTGAATTGAAAAACTATTATTTGATTTATTTTTTATTTCACAGAAGGCCACAATAGAGAGTTTAAGCTTTTAAAGTTATTTTAGAGTTTTACATTGAATTTTAAAAGGAAGTTTCGTTGGATATTTTTAATAGACTACACTTTAAAGTGTATACATCTGGTAAAGACTGTGAGAATTTTTATGTTATAAATATTTTATAGTATGATGTTCATATTAATTTGAGATATTAGGGAAAATAAGAAAGGAACAGTTGTGGTTTTACTGTGATATCATTGTGTGTCAGATTGACAAGCACTCAATTATACTAGTAACTTTTATATCAACTTGAGAAGAGTGAGCCTCAATTAAGAAAAGGCCTCTGTAGCTACAGACATTCCTGTAGGTCATTTTCTTAATTAGTGATTAATGGAGATCTAGCCCATTTTGCCAGAACAGTGATAATTCAATATGGCATACTTATGACTATATAGGGAACAAATGCCTCAGTAGCCTAATGAGATAACAAAATACAGCATTGTGATGGCACAGTAGGACAAATGTGATGTAACAGGAGGACACACAGATGGCAGAAGATAGCCTTTTTGTAGCAAAATATGTTATTGTGATGAGTCAGTAGTGTCCTATTTTGGCAACACTGTGCTTCATTTTGCCATAACTCTCCTTTATTCCTTCACCACTGTGACCTACTTTTTCATCACTATACCATTTATATAATCACTGTTTCCTAATATGGTATAAATGTATAGTATATGTGGCTTCAATGTGACATTTTACAGTGTTACTGTGTGATATATAGTTTATGTCACTACTTTGCCTCACTGTTTCATACTGTTGACTACTCTTCCATCAGTATGTCTTAATGAGTTATTATAGTGGCACACTGAGTCTGTACAATGTAACCCTCTGACATTCCTGTGACATATTGTTCCTTATTATGGCATCCTTGTGCCAAAATGTTTCAACAGTGGCCTAGTATGACATCATACTTTCCTATTATACAATCATTCCATGTTATAGTGCCTCCCTTGTAACTAATAAATTTATTCCAGTGCCAGATTGTTTCATTATAATGATAACATTCCATGGAAGTACTGTGGTGTCACTGTGTCCAATTGTGCTCTTACTTTGTTTTATTGAGTGAACATTTATCCCACTATTGTCATAACAGTGACATGCTGTGCTATCACACATCATATTGTGCTATTACAATGTCTTCTTATGCCATTAATGTGACATTGTGTAATTAGTGTCCTTTTGAGCCATCACTACAGACACAGACACACGCACACACACACACACACACACACAAACTTAAAAAGAGAAGTTTTAAACAGTAAAATGGGAGCTCTTCTCTTTTTTCCTAGTTTAAAGTAAACAGGTGGAGCTCAGGAGGGAGCCAACTTGAGTCCTGGGTCCCACAGAGATGAGTCTGCACAGGTCAGCTCGCAAACTGCAAAGCAACACAGCTTCTGGGACAGACCCAGGTTCTGACTCTAGACATCCAGGCACCTTCTCCACCTGACATGAGGTGTATGCTTGGGAGGGCTTTGCCTGCCAGAACTCATGAGGGAGCCATCTTGGGTCCCAGATTACTCAGAGACCAGTCGGCACAGGTCAGCTCATGGACTGCAAACAGTGATTGAGCAGACAACAGAAGCAACACAGCTTATGTGACAGGCCCAGTTTCGGGCACTAGACATCTAGGCACCTTCCGCACCTGAGGAGAGGTGGCTCTGCCCAGGAGGGCTTTGACTGCCCTAGCTCAGGAAAGAGCCAACTTGGGTCCTGGTTCCCTCAGAAATCAGTATGCACAGTACAGCTTGCTGACTGAAAAGGGTGAGTGAGCAGACTGCTAGGCAACACATCTTCTGGGACAGGCATAAGCAACACAGTTTCTGGAACAGACCCAGTTTCTGACTCTAGACATCCAAGCACCTTGCCTGCCTGAGGAGAAGTGTCTACCTGGGATATCTTTGCCTGCCTGAGCTCATGAGGGAGCCAAATTGGGTCCCAGATTGCTCAGAGACCAGTCTGAGAACATGGGCACAACAAATAAAGAAAATGCAAAATGCAAAAAGATCCTAACTCAAAACATCCAGGAAATCCAGGGCACAATGAAAAGACTAAACGTATGGATAATAGGAGTAGATGAAAATGAAGATTTTTAATTTAAAGGCCCAGAAAACATCTTTGACAAAATAATAGAGGAAAACTTCCCAGACCTAAAGAAAGAGATGTCCATGAACATACAAGAAGCCTACAGAACTCCAAATAGACTGGACCAGAAAAGAAATTTCTCCCGACACACAATAATCAGAAAAACAAATGCACTAAATAAAGATAGAATATTAAAAGCAGTAAGGGAAAAAGTCAAATAACATATAAAGGCAGGCCTATTAGAATTACAGCAAACTTCTCACCAGAGAATATGAAAGCCAGAAGATCCTGGAAAGATGTTATACAGACGTTAAGAGAACACAAATGCCAGCCAAGGCTGCTATACCCAGCAAAACATTCAATTACCATAGATGGGGAAATCAAAGTACATGATAAAACCAAATTCACACAATATTTTTTCACGAATCCAGCCCTACAAAGAATAATAAAGGTAAACCACCAACACAAGGATTGAAACTACACCTTAGAAAAAAGAAAGTGATCCTTCAACAATCCTAAAAGAAGACAGCCCCAAGAACAGAATCCCAACATTAATAACAAAATAACAGGAAGCAACAATTACTTTTCTTTAATTTCTCTTAACATCAATGGACTCAATTCCCCAATAAAAAGCCATAGACTAATATACTGGCTACACAAACAGGACCCAACATTTTGTTGCTTACAGGAAACCCAACTCAGGGAAAAAGAAAGACACTACCTTAGGGTGAACAGCTGGAAAATAAATTTCCAAGCAAATGGTTCGAAGAAACAAGCAGGATTAGCCATTTTAATATCAGATAAAATTGACTTTCAACCCAAAGTTATCAAAAAAGACAAGGAGGGGCACTTCATACTCATCAAAGGTAAATCACCCAAGATGAACTCTCAATTCTGAATATCTAAGAACACTCAATTCTGAATATCTATGCTCCAAATACAAGGGCAGCCGCATTAATTAAAAAAAAAAAATCTGTAGTAAAGTTCAAAGCACACATTGCACCTCTCACAATAATACTGGGAAACTTCAACATCCCACTCTCACTGATGGACAGATCCTGGAAACAGAAACTAAACAGAAACAGATTGAAACAGAAATTATGAAACAAATGGATTTAACAGATATCTACAGAACATTTTATCCCAAAACAAAAGGATATACTTTCTTCTCAGCACCACATGGTACCTCTTCCAAAATTGACCATATAATTGGTCACAAAACAGGCCTCCACAGATACAAAAATATTGAAATTATACCATGCATCCTATCTGACTACCATGGACTAAGACTGATCTTCAATAACAACATAAATAATAGAAAGCCAACATTCACATGGAAACTGAAACATACTCTACTCAATGATTCTTTGGTCAAGGATGAAAGAAAGAAAGAAATAAATTAAAGAATTTCTAGAATTTAATGGAAATGAAGCCACACCATTCCCAAACTTATGGGACATAATGAAAGCACTCCTAAGAGAAAAACTCATAGCCCTGAGTGCCTCCAAAAAGAAACTAGAGAGAGCATACACTAGCAGCCTTACAGGACACCTGGAAGCTCTAGAACTAAAGGAAGCAAATTCACCCAAGAGGAGCAGAGGGCAGGAAATAAACTCTGGGCTGAAACAACCAAGTGGAAACAAAAAGAACTATTCAAAGTATCAACCAAACCAGAAGCTGTTTCTTTGAAAAAATCAAAAAGATAGATAAACCCTTAGACAGACTAACTAGAGGGCACAGGGAAAGTATCTTAATTAACAAAATCAGAAATGGAAAAGGAGACATAACAACAGAACCTGAAGAAATCCAAAATATCATCAGATCCTACTACAAAAGGCTATACTCACCAAAAATAGAAAACCTGGATTAAATGGGCATCTTCCTAGTCAGATACCAGGTACCAAAGTTAAACCAGGATCAGATTAACAATCTAAATAGTCCCATTTCCCGTGAAGAAATAGAAGCAGTCATCAATAGTCTCCCAACCAAAAAAAGCCCAGGACCAGACAGGTTTAGTGCAGAGTTCTAACTTCAAAGAAGACCTAATTCCAACTCTCCTCAAACTATTCCACAAAATAGAAACAGAAGGTCTTCTACCCAATTCATTCTATGAAGCCACAGTTGCTCTGATACCTAAACCACACAAAGATCCAACAAAGAAAGAGAACTTCAGACCAAATTCTCTTATGAACATCAATGCAAAAATACTCAATAAAATCCTCGCAAACCAAATCCAAGAACACATCAAAATGATCCTCCATCATGACCAAGTAAACTTCATCCCAGGAATGAATATATGGAAATCCAGAACTGGAGAGATGGCTCAGCAGTTAAGAGCACTGACTGCTCTTTTGGAGGTCCTGATTTCAAAGCTCAGCACCCACATTGTGGCTCACAACCATTCATAATGTAATCTGACACCTTCTTCTAGTGTGTATGAACACAGCTACAGTGTACTTAGATCTAATAAAAAAATAAAAATAAAACAATCCACTATATAAACAAACTCAAAGACAAAAATCACATGATCATATTCTTAGATTCTGAGGAAGCATTTGACAAAATCCAACACCATTTCATGATAAAAGTATTGGAAAGATCAGAAATTCAAGGCCAATATCTAAACATAATAAAAGAAATCTACAGCAAACCAGTAGCCAACATCAAATTAAATGGAGAGAAGCTGGAGGCAATCCCACTAAAATCAGGGACTAGACAAGGCTGCCCACTTTCTCCCTACCTATTCAATATAGTATTTGAAGTCCTAGCCAGAGCAATTCGACAACAAAAGGAGATCAAGGGGATACAAATTGGAAAGGAAGAAGTTAAAATATCACTGTTCGCAGATGATATGATAGTATATATTCGGGACCCCAAAAATTCCACCAGAGAACTCCTAAACCTGATAAACAGCTTCAGTGCAGTAGCTGGATATAAAATTAACTCAAACAAATCAATGGCCTTTCTCTACACAAAGAATAAGAGGGCTGAGAAAGAAATTATGTAAACAACACCCTTCACAATAGTCACAAATAATACAAAATACCTTGGTATGACTCTAACTAAGGAGGTGAAAGATCTGTATGACAAGAACTTCAAGTCTCTGAAGAAATAAATAGAAGAAGAGCTCAGAAGATGGAAAGATCTCCCATCTCTCATGGACTGGCAGGATTAATATAGTAAAAATGGCTATCCAGAAGAAAGCAATTTACAGATTCAATGCAATCCCCATCAAAATTCCAACTCGATTCTTCACTGTTTGAAAGGGCAATTTGCAAATTCATCTGGAAAAAAAAAACTATGATAGCAAAAGCTATTCTGAACAATAAAAGAACCTCTGACATTAAGCTGTACTACAGAGCAATTGTGATTAAAAACTGTATGGTGCTGGTATAACAACAGACATGTAGATCAATGGAATAGAATGAAGACCCAGAAATGAACCCACACACCTATGGTCACTTGATCTTTGACAAGGGAGCTAAAACCATCCAATGGAAATAAGACTGCATTTTCAACAAATGGTGCTGGCACACCTGGTGGCTATCATGTAGAAGAATGCAAATTGATCCATTCTTATCTCCTTGTACAAAGTTCAAGTCTAAGTGGATCAAAGACCTCCACATAAAACCAGAGACACTGAAAATTATAGTGGAGAAAGTGGGAAAAAGCCTTGAAGATATGGGTACAGGGGAAAATTTCTTAAACAGAACAGCATGGGCTTTTGCTGTAAGATCAAGAATTGACAAATGGGACCTTATAAAATTGCAAAGCTTCTCTAAGGCAAAAGACACTGTCAAGAAGACAAAAAGGCCACCAACAGATTGGGAAAGGATCTTTACCAATCCTAATTCTGATAGGTGACTAATATCCAAAATATACAAAGAGCTCAAAAAGCTGGACTCCAGAAAATCAAATAACCCCATTAAAAAATGGGGTACATAGCTAAACAAAGGATTCTCACCTGAGGAATGCCAAATGGCTGAAAAACACCTGAAAAAATGTTCAATATCCTTAATCATCAGGGAAATGCAAATCAAAACAACATTGAGATTCTACCTCACACCAGTCAGAATGGCTAAGATGAAAAATTCAGGTGACAGCAGATGCTGGCAAGGATGTGGAGAAAGAGGAACACTCACTCCTCCATTGCTGATGGGATTACGAACTGGTACAACCACTCTGGAAGTCAGTCTGGTGGTTCCTCAGAAAATTGGACATAGTACTACCTGAGGATCAAGCAAAACCTCTCCTTGGCATATACCCCGAAGATGTTCCAACTGGTAATAAGAACACATGCTCCATAATGCTCATCACAGCCTTATTGATAATGGCCAGAAGCTGAAAAGAACCCAGATGTCCCTCAACAGAGGAATGGATACAGAAAATGTGGTACATTTACACAATGGAGTACTACTCAGCTATTAAAAACAATGAACTTATGAAATTCTTAGGCAAATGGCTGTATCTGGAGGATATCATCCTTAGTGAGGTAATTCAATCACAAATAAAGTCATTAGATATGCACTCACTCATAAGTGGATATTAGCCCAGAAACATAGAATTCCCAGGATACAATTTCTAAAACACAAGAAAATCAAGAAGGAAGAACAGTGTGTGGATACTTCATTCCTCCTTAGAATAGGGAACAAAATAACCATGAAAGGAGTTACAGAGACAAAGTTTGGAGATAAGACAAAAGGATGAACTATTCAGAGACTACCCCACCTGGGGATTGATCCCATAATCAGTCACCAAACTCAGACAACATTGCATAGGACAGCAAGCGTTTGCTGAAGGGACCCTGATATAGCTGTGTCGTATGAGGCTATGCCAGTGCCTGGCAAATACAGAAGTGGATTCTCAAAGTCATCTATAGGATGGAACACAGGGCTCCAAATAGAGAAGCTAGAGAAAGTACCACAAGTCCAGAAGGGGACTACAACCCTATAAGGGGAACAATTTGAACTAACCAGAACCCCCACTGGGAAGAGAGGCCCTTGCTATTGCAAACTTTATATGCTTCAATACAGGAGAATGCCAGGGCCAAGCAATGGGAGTGGGGGTGTAGAGGAGCAGGGCAGGGGGAGGGTAGAGGGAACTTTTGGGATAGCATTTGAAATATAAATTACGAAAATATCTAATAAAAAAATTGGAAAAGAAAATAAAGTAAACAGGTAGTTCAGGCTATATAAGAATAATAGATAAGGTAAGTATGGGTTTGTGAATTGGCCAGCATGCATGGTTTGTACTCTAGTATCTGACTCAGATTTCTCATATGACTTCCCTCACTAATGTTTAGTGGAGTGTAAGTGTAAGGTAATTAATTCCTTCCCTCACTTAAGTTGCATGTTGTCAGAGTGTTTATCATAGGAGCAAAAAGGAAAGAGGAATGATTCTGATATAATTGAGTTCATATTATGGAATTTCACATTAATATTCTAAGCATTAAAGTGTTCTTATTAGAGTAAAAAAGCAGAGTCAATCTTTGCCTATATGAATATTATTACTTGATCTCTCTGTTCATCTAACTGCATGCCAATATATTTGAGAACATGTGCTATCTGTCATGTCATTTAATTGTCATTCCATGATTCATACAATAGATAACTATAAAGATTTTTATACTTTGATATTATAGAATATTGATCAATTGAAGATTCATGGTTTAAATTTTTGTCTTCTTAAATCAGTCATCACTTCTGCTTCAGTGAGTTTTTGAATCCCTGGAAATCAATGGATTTTAGAAAATATATGATTCTTAATTTCAGTCTATGATAGGTTTGTATATGCATGGCCCATGAAGTAGTATTAGAAAGTGTGGCCCTGTTGGAATAGGTGTGTCACTCTGGGTGTGAGCCATTATCCCAGCTGCCTGGAAGCAAGTATTCTTCTAGTAGCCATCAGATGAAGATATAGAATTCTCAGCTACTCCTGCACCATGCCTGCCTGGATGCTGTCATGTTCCTGCCTTGATAAAATGGACTAAACTTTAAACCTGTAAGCCAGCCCCAATTAAATGTTGCCTTTATCAGAGTTGCCTTGGTCATGGTTTCTGTTCACAGCAGTAAAACCCTAACTAAGACAGAGATACTATGAAAGATATGATTTTTTTCCAATCAAATCAAATTATAGACAAACTTTGTTGGCAGATAGCACTCTGACTATTGACAGTAAACATGAAAAACTTTAGACACTATTTTCTGATGTCTCAGTTTTGATAATTCTCATCTAATGATGTATCATTATGATACATAATAAAGAAAGTATCTAGTCTATCAAAAGGAAATCTCCAGGGCTGTCGCAAAAAGATGACTTTGTGGAATGTGATTTGTGTTTGCAAGTCCCAAATGGAATATCACAAAACCTTAACAGATACTGGGTCATGTGTTCCTTAAACTGATTTGTTTTCACAGACATGCTTAACTCCTTGACTTTTCCCACAGTAAGTGGTTTTCAAAGAGTTGTGCAAACAAGTAGCATAGTATTATCTAAGATCCTACCAAAAAAGAAACTGATTGAATACGTTATAAGACCTAGATTATTTATGTCTCAAGGGAGTGAGCCAGCATCTTCAGTTTCTCGTTGGATTCATTATTTATAAGAAGATGTAGAAAATCTTTTTTTTTTCTTTTCCCAATTTTATTAGGTATTTTCTTCATTTACATTTCAAATGCTACCCTGAAAGTCTCCTATACCCTCCCCTCCCCGCTGCCCTACCCAGCCACTCCCACTTCATGGCCCTACTGTTCCCCTGTACTGGGGCATATAAAGTTTGCAAGACCAAGGGGCCTCTCTTCCCAATGATGGCCAACTAGGCCATCTTCTGTACATATGCAGCTAGAGACATGAGCTCTGGTGGTACTGGTTTTTTCATATTATTCCACCTATAGGGTTGCAGACCCCTTCAGCTCCTTGGGTACTTTCTCTATCTCCTCCATTGGGGGCCCTGTGTTCCATCCTACAGCTGACTGTGAGCATCCACTTCTGTGTTTGCCAGGCAATGATTAAAGTCTTAGAAAGTTCAGGAATTCAAGGCTCTTACCTAAATATAATAAAAGCAATCTACAGCAAAGCCAACATCAAAGTAAATGGAAGAAGCTGGAAGCAATCCCACTAAAATTAGGGATTAGACAAGGATATAGCAAATCTTAAAGCTGAGAGACTTCTAGGGAGCATTGGGTCTTTTAAAGCAATGTGTATGTATTACTCAGACTGTGGATTCTAGAGTCGGATGCTTGACTTAGAGTATATAATCAGTACTGGGCACTGTTTAACCTTTCTTTTTTTCTTTTCTTTTTTTTTTTTTTTTTTGGTTAATGTCTATCCTCAGGTATGTTTGTGCACATGCACTTGTATGCATTTGTATGTATGAGGGAGTCTAAATATATGTATGTATTTAGAAGCTACAGGACAACTTCAGGTATCATCCCTGTCCCTTTTTGAGACATGGATGATCTCTGGATTGGAGCTCACTAATTTGGCTGGAAAATTTGGATAGTAAGCTCCTGAGATCTGCCTGTCTCCATCTCCTCACCACTGAGATTTTAAGCACTTGCCACTATGCCAAGCTTTTTGAAAATGGGCTTTTGAAATCAAACTAAGGTCCTCATATTATAAGGATCAAATGAATTATAGTATGTAGATAGACAGACAGATAATAATCTGTTATGTGTGAAGGTGGAATTATTAGCTGTCATTATTCATAGGACAATGAAAAGAATGTATGAGAAATGCATGTGACTGTAAAACACAAACCCAGTCCTCAAGTTATAGCTACTTTACAAATATACCACACAAACGCGCAAAGGAGAGGGAGAGAAGAAAGGAGAGAGAGAGAGAGAGAGAGAGAGAGAGAGAGAGAGAGAGAGAGAGAGAGGATATTAATTGAATTTAGCGATGAGAGTGCGTTTCTGGGATCTGAATTTGAATGAACCATTTTGGCTGCACAAGTTATTTATTGTTTTTGGTATTTATGTTTGAAGTGTTCTTGGATTAGTAGACATGGATTAGTAGTATGGATTGCCTTAGTGGATAGTTTTAGCTTTAGCCATCTTATCTAAAACTTCCTACTTTTGCCTGTAAGGTTGCAAACCAGATGTTGACATGCAGGTCCTTTTTTCTTTACTCTGATATCTGACCCATGTTCCCATATATTACCCATACTACCCCCCTGAAACAACATTAGATTCATGAGAAATGCATGGATTTACAAGGTAGGACTGAAGCTTGTACCTTGAAGATTCTTAAAACCCATTATCTTGCCCTTTCTAAGGTCATCTCCTTCAAAATTCCAGCAAATCTCCAGACTTCAAATATAATCTATATGCAAATGGATCTAAAATTAAAGTGTTCATTACAGGGCTTGCCCACCCAAGAGCCTTTAAAGCATCTTCACTTAAACATGTGAGAAGCATTTCCCATTCATATCCAGAGCTGGTCCGATCTACTATGCCAGCTTATATTCTCTCTGAGTTTCATTAATGAAAGCTCTATCACTTTCATCATTCAAAACGGTCCTCAGGGTTTTCTTTTTTTGTGGTATCCTTAATCTAATCTAATAATAAATTCAGTCAACTATTCCTCCAAATATCACCCATCCAATCTGCATCATCTGTCTGTGACCCAAGTTAACCTCTGTACTTGGGTTCTCTTGATAGCTCTGGGACTGCCATAGTTATCCTTTGAGAAAAATTTGCTCTCATCCTCAATGCAGTCTCACTGTACCACAGCAATCCAAGTGATGGAGTTATTTTTAAGTCAATTATTACCCTGTCCCAGGTCATGTTTCTTCACAACAGACTCCCATTCTCACTCCTTATCAAGATCAAGAACCACAGTCTGTCCCAGGAGTCCCTCTGACCTTAACCCATTGTTTCAGTGACCTTATTAATTCCCACTTTATATTTCATCCATTTTTCTCTAAGCACTAGGTTCTCCTTTAGAGTCTTGAGGTGTTTCGTGTACAAGCCTTCCTCAGTCTGTCATACTTAACTTTTTTTCTATTAGGCAACTTATCTCTCTGACATCCAAATATCTCATTCCTTACCTAATTCAAGACTCATTCAGTGTTGCCATTGACATGATTCTCCTCTGAATATCCTCTACCTGTACCATTTGTAGCAATCAACACCCAACACTCTTACTCATTTTTTTTTCATAACAAGTGTGGTCAGGTGACTTTTTTGGCATTTTACTTAAAAATTTGTTTTAAAGAACTTATAAATAAAAAAAAAAAATCACTCAGAAAAATTAACCAGACAGAAAGCCTATATATCTTGATGAACTTCTTCTATACATTAGAATATAATTTTTGAATATGTGGAATGTCACACTGGATTTGATTATTTCACTAGCAAATATAATTTTATAAATTTATCCTTTTATGTCCAGCTTTTTACATAGGAACTGGTAAGTTGAAAAGAGACCCTTATGATCACCAGGTAAGAATCTTACCCACCTTCAGTTTTCAGCACCTGCACTAATATCACTCTAGCTATAGGGATCTCAGCCTTCTTCTAGCCTCCTCAGGTATCTGCACTACATGCACATAAATACCTCCATACACATAATGCTCATAATTAAAGCCAAATAAAAAAGTAAATGCTGAGTTATCTCTCCAGCCTCTTATTAAATCACTATATTATCAAAATACAATTTACCTAAAGAGAAATAAATGACCAAGAGTATATTGTGAAATCAACTCATGCAAAGTAAACATGTGTGTGTAACTAGCACTCAGATAAAGAAAACAATGTTATGAGCACCTTATCAGAGTGCAGAATTGTGGGCAACCTTGAAAGGAGCACGACTTGTAGGGAAACAATCCGTGAGATCAAGAAGGAAAACTGGGCTAAGCCCAGTCTGAATTTCTGGAGTCTTATATCAGGTAGTTTAATATAACCATAACTAAATACTATAAAATTGAAGGAAAAACTTGGCTGGTGTGATTTAATTACTGGGGCTCATGGAGGCATAATTACATAGAAACTCAACTCAAAGTGCATGCCATTTCTTCCAAGATGATGAGTTTTAGATATAAGCTACATGTATTACTGTGAGAACCTAAGGAAGGGTCTGGTGAGGTCACAGCCATATAGATAGTGTAGCTCTGTGCTAGTGACTTCCAAATGAAGATAACTAAGTGAATCTCCTTTAGTATTTTTTTTTTTTTCTGGAGCAATCTGTAACTTCTAGAATGGCAGAACTCTTTGTGCCTCCTTAAACATTTTTTTTTTCTAAATCATCTTTGTCAGAATCAGTCAACAAAAATATCATTCATGTAATTATATATTATAAATTGAGGAAATTGCCTACAAATTATTTCTAATGATTGTTGCAAAAAAGTTTGACATAAAGTTTAACTATTTAGCATTCCCTATAGGAGTACTATCCAATGGTATCTTTTTATTGGACCACTATTGTTTAGAATACATTCTGAGAAAGTAAGAAAATTGTGAATAAGTAGTCTTTCAGATAAAGCATTAGTAGAGGCCATGAAACAGATAACTAAGAAAGTAAAAGAAGTCCAGGCTGTAAAGGACGCATTGGTTGAATTATTTTATTCACTGCACTAAAGTCTGTTGTCATCCACCATTTTCCTGATTTCATATTTATAACACATACAGGGAATACCATAAACTGCTAGATTCTTTTATATGGTGAGCTTCCAGCTTCTCTTGAACTAATTGTTAAAATGTCTGTAATTTTTCTGTTGTTATAGGCCACTGTTCTTAAAACACAGATGTGTTTGATAAACATACTAGAAGCAAGGCTCTTGGCATGTCAGCAGTGGCTCATTTTAGAAATTTGGAAACTCAATCTCTGTGATGTTCTGTAATTGGTCATGGGAAGAGCTTTTCCTTGTTCTTGATGCTCTGTAATAGTACCTTCTCAAGGATCTCCATATCACCTCTAATTCCCTTATTTGCTATCCCCACAATGGAAGGAATATTAATATGAATAGTCAATGTTTGGGAAAGTTCCCTTTTCCATAAATTTATGGGTATATCAGCTACATTATGTATCAATTTCTCTGTTTGTACTTCCGGTACCATACAGTTAATCCCTTGGAAACTTTGTCATAGTTGCTATAATTTACTAATTGCTATAAAGTTTGTGTAAACTGTCTGAAGTGAACAATCTGGATTCCAAGACTGTATAGGTATCTATACTAATGTAAGCTTCTCTATCCACCAAACCTTCTATTTCAACACCATTCATTTGTACAATAATTTGGTTCTCTTGCCATTAATCCCTGTTTTCCAGATCATTTGTTTTCTAGAACTCACAAAAATCTTTATTCTTTCTATTGGTGCATCCTTGCCATTGATTTAAAGAAACAATGACAGCTGACCATTTCTATCTCCTGAATTACATTGCATTGCATTTTCCACATATGTCATAATTTTAATTTCATCTTTGTTATCCCTATCTACTACAACATGGTGCATAATAAATCCTGGAGAAGTGATTTCATTTCTTCTCAAGATTATTGATACTTTCCCAGAAGGTAAAGGCCTACAGATCCAGTTGTTAACTTACAACATTCAACCTTCAGGGATAGTGTAGGAGGTATATATATGGCCAGTTCCAAAGCTACACTTTTGTCTGTAACATGTATAAGATCAGAAATACCTAGCAATTTCTTCACCATTTAGTACCTTTGGGATGACCAAAGGAATATGGCTCATATTGTTTCCTGCAGGGACTTAAGCTTACAGGTACTTCTCTTTGTTTCCCAATGTTTCTCTTGGACCTACAATCCTTAGACCAGTGTATGTCTTTTTCACAGTAGCTACAATACCATGAAAACCTTGTATTTCATAGCCAGCAGAACCTGCTCATTCTTTTTAATGAATTCCATGTTCTCCAATACACCAGTTATTTTG
Organism: Mus minutoides; assembly: GCA_902729485.2. Classification (NCBI taxonomy): domain Eukaryota; kingdom Metazoa; phylum Chordata; class Mammalia; order Rodentia; family Muridae; genus Mus; species Mus minutoides. The sequence goes on from LR751855.1 coordinate 46,972, forward strand.
AGCTCTGAATCTTTTAGCCTTACAAGTCCTTAGGGAATGGCTAAGTTCACCATACTTAAAGCATCTGGTATTTTGATTTCTGAGACTTCTAGGTATCCCTTGCTCTATGATATCAGCATGCTGGTCCCGAAAGCAAGTAGCAGTTGTTGTTCTTATCCATTTGTCAATTGGAGCTCATCATGCTTTCAGTGGTCTACTTGCTCTCTTAAATTCAGTATTTACCTTTTCAAAGGCTAAATCTGTGTCAATGACTGTGTGGTTTCATGGTCTACAGCTGAATCAAATCTGTGTAAAAAATTAATAAAGGTTTCTGCATGACCCTGTATTACCTTAGTAAATGAGGTGGCTATTTTCTCTGGTCTTCAATCGTGTTCATAGCTCTTAAAGGGGTAACATCACATTTTTTATTTATAACATCACCAGTCTTGATTTATTTTTGTAGGTTAGCATGAGGCCAAGCATTTGGTTTTTAGCAACATTTATCCCACTTGATACACTGTGTTTTCACGGCTTCCTGCCTGCACCATGACAATCATTGTAATTGTTGAGCAGCTTCTTGCACAGCTGATGCCAATCTTTTCCAGTCAAGGTTAATGCTGCCTAGCCCAGTTACCTAACATTTCATTGACAAGGGGAGATTGCATGCTATACAATACAATAGCCTCCTTAAAATGATTTATTTTTAGCAGTTCTATGGGATGCCCTGCCAACTCATGATAAACATGAGCACCATTGTTAGCAGGTATATACTGAACAAAGACTGAAAAGCCTGAGGTGCCTGTGTAACCCCTGGTGAATCCTGGTGCATTACACTTGGCTGAATAGTAACTTATTGGTCCTGTACTACCTTCGACTCTTCTAATCCCTTTGCCTCATAGAGGTGCTGGGCCACCTCAAAATGAAAATGTATGAAGTAGAGTGGGTCAGGAATCTGCCTTCCAGCCTTGTTTGCTTCCTTCTTTCATTGTTCAGTAAATTCTCAGTCTCAGACACCTAGCCTAAATACTGAGAGTCCCTTCCCCTTTGGCTCTTTTTTTGCTTTCCAAGCACTTCAAACTCTATCAACAAACTCTCTAAGTGTATAGCCATTTTTGGAATCCTCCCTAGCACAAGAGAATTGAGTAAACATTTCAGTTTAGGCCCTAATATTTTTCAAAATGTTGTAGACTTTTAAAAAGCAATTCCTTGGAGAATGGTCTCACTCTTTGTTGTCAGTACACCAACAATCTACTTCAAGCATTTGAAATGTAAATGAAGAAAATATCTAATGAAAATTTTATAAAACTTAAAACTGCAAAAATAAAAAAATAAAAATAAAAATAAACATGAATAAATAGCTGTAACATGATCCAGCAGAAACAGCAAGGCTCTACTTCATTGGCAGTAGGCAGTGGTAGAGGCCAGGATCTGCTAGAAAACCATCAGAATGCTTTTGCCATGTTTATCTCTATAAAACAAGACCAATAAAGACCAAGCAAGATCAGCAAAAAACAAGTGTTGCATGGCATTGCAATGTATGAACATCTTCTCATTGTTTATGGGATTCCCTTTATATTCTTTCTAAATATTGCATGATCTTTCAAGTGTTTGTTTTCAGTGCAATATCACATGTCCTCTCAAAATACAGCTTCCAGAAAAACAACATGTGACACAACTGAGTTGATAAATTTTCACTTCACAGCATTTTTTTTCTTCTCTCAAGAAACCTGCCCCAATGGAAGAGCAGAGCATCTTCATCTCTGTTTACCACCCTGGCTAACAGTGGGTTCTCTCTTCAAATAGAAAAGGAGACTATATGCATCAATATTGTCATGCCAGGAATGCTGGAAATCAATATTTCTTAATGTGTAAATTCAACTGCATGAAACATTTGTCCATAAAATGTAATTAACAGAACCCCTATGAACTTCAGAGAGTTATAATGTCCTATCTAATTTTCAATAAATCACGCTTTTCTCAGTGAACTAATAGAAAATTATTTCCACACAAAACTGATGGTAAGATAGTTTCAAGGTTAATTAATCTAATATATTTGGTTTTCCACCTCTACCTAAATCTTTGCTAGTACCAGAAAGTTGAAAAGAAAAAAAAAAAAAAAAAAAGAAAAGAGGAGAGATTAGAGAAGAGAAGAGAAGAGAAGAGAAGAAGAAAAAGTAAACAAAGGTAATGAGAAAAAGAAGTGTTAATGTGTCAGCTAGAATTCATCCATACACAGTGGGTTTGCCCTGGGTTTCCTAAGGAAACATAAACTGAGAGCCAAAATAATGTAAACCCAAAGTCAGCCCTTTGCCCTGTATTTCTAGAAATAAGTTAGAAGAATCTCATGAAGTAGAGTTACTCTATGCTCTATAGGCATCATTACTGTGGTCAAAGCTATAAAAATTAATATTATAGTCAGAATGCAGTGGAATAAAGAGAATGATAGCAATACATTATTTTTGGCAAGGCATAATAAATATGAATTTGCTTATTTTAGCACTGTGTGCATTTGTTATGTGGTATTATTTGTATACATATGCATGTGCATGTGTGTATGCATTTTTGTGTGCTGGGAGTCAGCCTAAGGTGTCTCTCTGTGTGACTCTTAGCGTTATTTTTCACACAAGTTGTCATACTGAGTCCAGAGATCATAGTAGTTTTAGCTATACTAGCTGATCTATGAGGCCAGAGGGATTCTCCTGGGCTTGTATCTCCATGTTGTAATTTCAGGCATACTATAATATTTTGTTTTTTACTGGGAACTGGGGATTTACAATTTGTGCCCTTTTGATTTTATAACAGTTAACTTTAAGCTCTGAGCTATTTCCCTTAGTCTTAGCTTCTCTTCTGATATTCCCCCCCCAACCCAAAAAAAAAAAAAAATTGCCACTGCTTCTTTCAGAAATATCCACAGGCAAGATTATTCAATCTCAAGATAAGAGAATCAATATCTACTTCCCCCTTTCTTTCTGGCCTCTTGGGGCTTTTGGCTGCTGTTCATGGAGTATTATGATTTCTGCAGCCATTCAAAAACTTATGCATCCTTTATGATTTCTTCTCTTCGTGCCCACAGTGCTTATTTCTTTATTAGGTCAATAATAGCTGTGAGATGAGGCAATTACTAGGAAATAGCTCCTCTTGAGGAATAAGTAACAGGAAATATTCTGCCAATTGAAGGGAACAAAGGTCACAAGGACAAGATAATGGTTTAAACAGTATGGTACCCATGTGTTTATTTCTAGTATAACTCAGTTGTAGAGAATCAACTGACTGCCTAGGTAACCATAACATAAGAGTAATGAGGACTACAACATAATTCATTAGAAAGTCATCTCTGGCAAAAAGCACCACTGTAGACTGGTTTTATGTAAACACTCTTGAGGTCAATGATATGCAACTTCACTTAGAGTGAATAGAACAAAGTACATCTGCCAGTGACATTGCACATCTTCACTAATTTTCTGGCATGTTACAACTCTCTGTCCCTGGTCTGGAACTGTGACCCATCATGTACATTCTCTATCAGAGGAAATGTCATTTTGGCAAAAGCCATGTAAGCAAATTTTCATAAATATGAATACTTAAATATGAAAATAGACTATGCATAATTAGTTAAAATAGTAACAATGTATTTTATGTACATACAATGTATTATGCATATAGAATGCAAACATCAACTGCTGCTATTGGGAAACTCTTAATTCATTATCACTCACCAGGTAAAGTTAATGCATAAAGCTATGAATCTAAACCAAGATTGGTCTAAATTTGCTGTCATAATTGAGTGTTAAATTCAAGCCCAAAATTTTCTCCATAACAAAATGAACTGTACCGTTGATTGAAATGTAAAGAAACTATACACTTATAAATAAAGGCTAAATCTGTAGACAATAATGTCTTACAATGACTGGCAAATGCAAGTGATGAATATGTCCAAGTATTTTGCTATTTTGTTCTTTCTAGCAATAAATATATTTTCTGCCTGTGATATTAAAAGACATCCTGAATGATTTAAAACTTTCTCCTGTCCAAATCCAATTCTAGGATCTCTGCTAAAGCCAATTAAGACCATTGTGTTTGTCATCTCCCTCTCACTATGACAAAATACCAGATAAAAACAACCAAAGGGAAAAGTTTTATACTTTCAGAGTTTTAGATGTTTCAGCTTATTTTAGCTTGGTCTCTGGAGCATTTGGAAGACTAGCTGCTTACACCATAGCAATGCTGAAATATAGAAAACTAAAAACCCAGACAAACATGGCCTTAAATTCATTTAGCTCTACTTCTAAAGAGCTATTCTATAATATTTACCCTTAAGAAATGTAAAGAAATAGCTATTCTCAAACACATCACTGAAAGGAAAAAAATGGTTCTATGTGTGCTCTCTTGGTTGACAAATGTCCTCATTAATGTCATTTCCAGGAGCATGCTAAGAAGGCACTTAAAAGAATAGAAGTGACTCAACTGAAATTTCATTATATAAAGGCTTCATTTTATAATGGATTTCAATTCATAAAACACCTCTAGAATTCTATCCACAGTCTCGAGAATCCTGTAAACTTCTCTAAATACAGAACAAAATATTGATAACCATGATATTGTGAGAATTTTGTGGATAATCACTGCCATTCTGACTATAATCATATCCAGTATTGATGAAAAGAAAGAGCAAATTTTCTATCCCTTCCTCATGCTTTAATCTTCTTTACATACTCTCATCCACAATATTCTATGAAACATCAATAGTATATATTGCCAAGAACAAACCTCAACTTGTCCAAGTGTAGTGAGGAAGTGGTGTTTTGCAGCAGCATAAGAAGGACTTGAAGTCAATTGTGGTTAAAAGTGGACAGCCTTATGTTCACATTGATATAGTTCTCCATAGAACTCCAGACAACTCAGATCTCTTAGACAAAATCCCAGAATTTTATTTGCATATATATTCAATTGTCTACCTCACATTCTTTTGATTATCACATGAATCATTGTTTTATAACCTTAGCTCCTTAATTCTTTGAAAAGACAAGTACATTTCTCAACAAAGCAATGAATTTAGTGATCTGCCTGCCTTTGTAAGCACAAACCAGATGATAACTTATCTGCATGTAATCTGGCTCTGAGGTCACCATTACATACCATGTGTGGGTCTAAATCTAGCTCTGTTTCAGGCTGACCTAAATCTCTGAAAGCTCTCAGCCTTTGTAATGAAAAACAATAAACAGTTGAGTGGCATCTGGCCTGGCATTAACCTCTCCTTACATCTATTTATCTCCCTCAGTAATATCTTTCTGACAGCCTGGTTAACAGTGCAGATACCACTGTTCTTTAAGGTTCCCAAAGCCCCTCATATAATTCATGTTGTATCCTTATATTTTGCATAGTTGAGAAACTATATATTTGTAAACTCATGTCTTCAGAGTTATTTCCCACAACCTTAAGCAATGTCATGAAGGCCATAGCATTTACCATTTGCTAAGGAAATTAGACACACCCTTGCCTCCTGAACTCATGCTATTTCTGATTATCATGGAGTCATTAACCATGGCAGTGAAAATATTCCCCAATAACCTTGGAATGGAGAATGTTTACCAAATGAGGAACATAAAGTAAATAATGTATATTGTAAGAACAAGCCTTATGCCTAGCAACAGTCAGTACTTGTGGAGGCATATGCCCTGCTGGTTCTACTCCCAGGGTAGGAACTCTGTCCTGCCATCCCTTCCACATTTCCATGCACAATTCAAAAGTATATGATTATTTTTATTTAGGGGCAATAATAGGATATTGTATCCAAAATTTTCCTTCTCATTTCTAGTAGTTCAACCTACTATAATTTTTTCAGTTACTATAGCTTGTTGTATGTTTCTTTGAATATGGCTAACAACCACTATAATCCACAGTCCTTAGCATAAATGTTTAGAAGGCAAGCTAGCTAGCACATCATATTTACCTAACAAAACAATATCTATTACTGCTAATCTGTGGCCTGCGATTTTCCTAGCCTTATTCTTTCTCTTAGCTAACAATATCTAACACATGTTCCTGTGAACCATCCTTACATCTATTCTGAAAATAGTTGCTTATCCCCATAACAGCTATGCCATTATTGCAAGAGCCAGGGTAATTTTCCTAAATGTATAACATACTAGTCAGAGCCACAAACGGCAATGTTCTCCGAGCAGCATACAAACATCCTTCTGGCCCTCTAATCACCAGTCACTTGAAATGAGCTTCCAGTTTAATACCAGCCTGATTTTTTTCATGTCTTAAAAGCAATGACAAGAAATTATCACATAGTTCTGCCATTGAATCAACAGCAGGAGAACAACATGGATTATGTGTGGATCCCAAGACTATTCATGGATGACAACCCGTATGGAGTAAGTTTTCTCCTAAAACAAAGATTTATTCTGAACAGCCTCAAACTTTCTAAGAGTGCCTGCTTTCACCAACACAGGGTGGCTTTTGTTTGAAATTCTCTAGATGCTATGTTTATTGTTGTTGACCTTGATTTTCTAAGATGCTTTTACAATATTGTGAGATATTGTAATGAAGCCTTTTTAAGTAGAATGGGATGATTTCTAGAGGGTTTTTTTTCTTTTTGGTTTTCTTTTTTATTTTTCCTTTTTCTCTTTCTTTCTTTCTTTATTTATTTCTTTTGTGAGGTATACCTTTAATTTTTTTCAAAAAAATTAAATATTTTCATTATTTACATTTCAAATGTTATCCCCTTTGTTGGTTTCCCCTCCAAAAACCCAAACCCCCTATCCAATTGCCCCTTGCTCATCAACCCATACACTCCCATTTGATGACACTGGCATTACCCTACACTGGGGCATAGAGCCTTCACAGGACCAATGACCTTTTCTCCCATTGATGATAGACAAGGCCATCCTCTTCTACATATGCAGATGGAGTCATGAGTCCCTCCATGTGTACTCATTGGCTTGTGGTTTAGTCACTGAGAGCTCTGGGGGTACTGGTTGATTCATATTGCTGTTCCTCCTTTAGGGGCTGCATGCTGCAAACAGGACTCAGTTGGTGCTTCTACCCTACGGAGAATCAGGGTTATGGTACTAAGGTGGGTAAGGAGTCCGCAGGGTAACTAACTGACACAAGAAAAAGTGTTAGATCTGAGTGTAATTAATATATATATATATATATATATATATATATATATATATATATATGTAACAGAAGAAAACAAGGTACATTAGTTACCTTATGCAAAATGACTCTTTACACAAAACAGAGAAATGCATGCATAAAAGGTAACAGGTACCAACCAGGCAGTGTTTACAACTGGGATAAAAAGCAGCCCCACCTACAGTCAGCTTATTCTTAGAAACCAGGGGCAAGGGTTTTATGCCTTTCCCATAATTCCAATTCTAGTCTATTGTATAATCCACCTTCTCCCTAGGCCATTGTAAATGCCTGTGTATGGGAGTGACTCAGTTATTATGCTAAGTATTTACTCTAGTTCCTTCTTAGACTGTGGGGAGAGGGTGAGGTCACATGGACCAAAGATGGCACCTGGCTCTATGCCAAGCCCCATGACCTCGCTTGTTTATTCCAGTCTCAGTCACGCACAGTAAAAGCAGCACATGTAACTCCTTGGAGAGATTAGTGCAACATCTCAAAATACCATTCTATCAGCCAATCCTGCACGCTGCCTTGGACATGTGCTTCTATGATTAGGTGGTGTGAGGTGGCATGAGTGAATGGAAGTATAAATTGAGGGCAGCCCCAGATGAGAGGAGACCAGCGCTAGAGAGACCAGAGACCAGCATTAGAAAGGCCAGAGACCAGAGACCAGAGACCAGACTGAGTGAATGGATTATTGATGTAAGTGAATGGCTGCAGCTGTGTGAAACCTGAGAGAGAAGCAGAATAAAGCAGAAGCTGCGAAGGCAAGCTGCTCTGAACCCGCCTGGGCGTCCCGTGCTGTTTCTTCCCACCGTCTCTGCTGGTCAGAGATGTGGGCTCATGACAATTGGTGGCCCATACAGGGATGCAGGGCAGCTGGTGCAGAAACCCAGGACGAAAGCAGACAAGGAGAATGTGAGTGGCAAGAGAGAAAGTAGGTGCTGCTGGTCTGAAGGGAAGACACTGAGAGCTGCAGCCAGCACCAGCGAGCTCTGTGGCACAGGGCCGCTCTCCCAGAGCTCGGGAGAGGGCTAGACCAGTCCGTGGGCATGCAGGCAGAGAAGCTGAGGCAAGGTGCTCCAGGCTGGTAGTGGTGGCACACGCCGGTAGGATTTGCTGAAGGATGCAGAGGCAGGAGGAATCCTTGCCTTCAGAAGATGCAGGAAGCAGCAAAAGAGTCTGCAGTAAGTATTTTTAAAGCAGTAAAGTTCCCGGTAATTGGGACAAAGCAGGAAAAGTTCCTGGTAATTGGGACAGAGCAGGAAAAGTTCCTGGTAATTGGGACAGAGCAGGAAGTTTCTGGTAATTGGGACAGAGCAGGAAGTTCCCTATAATTGGGACAGAGCAGAAAGTTTCTGGTAATTGGGACAAAGCAGGAAAAGTCCCTGGTAAGGGACAGAGTAGATTAAGAAGGGAAAGTTAGGCACATTTGAAGTTGAATTTAGGATGACAGGTGATTTTGATAATAAACAACCAGAAGCCATAATTGACAAATGGGCGGTGACTATACAGGTGATTTTGATCATCATTACCCCTTTAGTCCCTGGATTCAGTTTGTTTTCTCCCACTCTTAGTGTGGATGCTACGGTTTTCCCTAGGATTTTTGGAACCAATAAATCTTTGCCATTGCCATCAACAGTCATGGAAAAGGAATGTTTTGTTTAATGTGTCTTTGAAGGGTAGCCTTTTTTTTTTTTTTTTTCTATAAAAAAGAGCCCATGTGGGATGCATATGATTATTTCTTTGGTATCAGGATGGAGTCCTGTGGCTTATTCCAAATATGGGCATCCCATAAATAAATCAGCACCTCCTCAACCTAGGTGGATAGCTCGATGTAGAGCTGAAAGAGAGTGGCCATTCACCTGGACAGGATGTTAAGATAGCCAGATGGTGTGGGATAGTAATGATTATAGTGTTAACTTTTCTCTTGAAATATCTGTTAGCTTTTTGAGACGTATCAGAATCCTCTTCAGTTGGTTACCTCAGACCCATTTAAGTCATATGTCTAGGGTTTGTATATCTTCTGTGCAGTCTCATAATCTCTCATATACAGGCAATTTGTCTCACAAGCTTGAAAGATTCTGCTGAGGAATTGGAGTACAAAGGGCATCGATCACCACCATGAATAATACCTGAGTCAACATTGCCATAGCGCAGCAGTGGTCATAGATGGCTCATGGAACCTCCAGCATAATAAAGAAATGGGTGGGATGGCATTCTGGGCATTCATTTTGATTGGTGTGTGTGGAGGAATGATTTGGTGGATGATGTGCATGTGAAGGCAAGCTAAGGCAGACCAATGTGAGCTAATACAAGTGATGACAGCTATAGAGACTGTAGGCTCACCTCAAATTTGGCTCAATATGCTGGGCCATTAATCAGAGACAGGTAAGATTCTGATGGAAACCCTACCAACCTATGCTGGACCGTTAATCAGTGATGGGTAAGGTTCTGATGCAAGGGTTCCACCAACCTAAGACAAGAGGCCTGTGCCTGCATGGGTCTTGATGATGGGTAAGGGGGAATCCCTTGTCAGGACAACCTAAGGCAGATGCAGTCCTGGAGGTAAGGAGGGTGTTCCAATCGGGACAACCTAAGACAGATGTGGTCCCAGAGCTCTTATTTAAACAAAAAGGGGGAGATGTGGGAAGCGGGTGCAGCCACATGGACCAAAGATGGCGCCTGGCTCTATGCCAAGCCCCATGACCTTGCTTTTTTATTCCAGTCTCAATCATGCACAGTAAAAGTAACGCGTGTAACTCGTTGAAGAGATTAGCGCAACATCTCGCAATACCATTCTATCAGCCAATGCTGTATGCTGCCTTGAACGTGTGCATCTATAATTGTGTGGTGTAAGGTGGTGTGAGTGAATGGAAGTATAAATTGAGGGCAGCCCCAGATGAGAAGAGACCAGCGTTAGAGAGACCAGAGACCAGACCAGCGTTAGAGAAACCAGGGTGAGTGAGTGAATGGATGCATCTGTGTGAAACCTGAGAGAAAGAGAAGCAGAATAAAGCAGAAGCTGCGAAGGCAAGCTGCTCTGAACCTGCCTGGGTGTCCCTTGTCGTTTCTTCCCACTGTCTCTGCTGGTCAGAGAAGTGTGAGCTGTGACATTAGACCACTATCTTTCCTCTTCCTAGGCCATTATAAATTTCTGTACATGGGAGTGACTTGGCTGTTATTCTAAGTTTACTTTGTAGAACTAGCCCTGACATTTCCAGCTCGTTTCCAGTAAATTGTAATGCCTGATTTCTTTCACTATCTACACTGGAGGCACCTCATCTGAATGAGTATCATTCTTACTAAATTTAAAATCCCAATTCAACTCAATGAATTTATAGGATGTTAGAACACTGGTGGAGGCCAGTCTATATTAGCTATATGTCAAATCATTCTTGGAGACACTTATAATAGAACAATACTGTAGGAAATCACACAGATCCATTTACCAACTGGCTCAAGGACATGTTTGGAGCATTCATGCTAAGGGATGCCCAGACTCCAGGAAACTAAGTTTCTGTGAAACTTTTTGCCTCAGTACTGTGTCCAAGCTTTTGGGCCTGTCACACAGTTTCCATGGGAGTGGGTGTGGCAGCTGCAAAGCCCTTCAGATCCTTGAGGACTTTCTCTAACTCTTCCATTGGGGACCCTATGCTCAATCCAATGGTTGTATGAGAGTATCCATCTATGTATTTTTTTCAGGCAATGTTAGAGCCTCTCAGGATACAGCTATATCAGGATTACATCAGTCAGCTATCAGTCAGCAAGGACTTGTTGGCATCCACAATTATGTCTGGGTTTGGTGAATGTATGTGGGATGGATGCCCAGGTGTGGCAGTCTCTGGATAGTTTTTCTTCAGTCTCTGATACACACTTTGTAACTCTTTCCATGGGCATTTTGTTCCCCATTCCAAGAGGGACTAAGGTATCCACACTTTGGTCTTCCTTCTTGAGTTTCATGTGACCTGTGAATTGTGTCTTGGATAGTCTGAGCTTCTGGGCTAATATCGATTTATCAGTGAGTGCAAACCATATGTGTTCTCTTGTGGTTGGGTTACCTCACTCAAGATGATATTTTCTAGTTCCATCCACTTGCCTAAGAATTTAATGATTCATTGTACTGAGTAGTACTCTATTCTGTAAGTGTGCCACATTTTACTATCCATTCCTCTGTTGAGGGACATCTGGTTTATTTCCAGCTTCTGGCTATTATTAATAAGGCTGCTATTAACATAGTGGACCAGGTGTCCTTATATGTTGGAGCATCTACTGGGTATATACCAAGAGTGGCATTGCTGATCCTCTGGGAGGATCCAGTGACATTTCTTGATCCTCCAGTATTACCCTGTCCAATTTTCTGAGGAACTGACTAACTGATTTCCAGAGATGGTTGTACTAGCTTGAAATCACACCAGCAATGAAGGAGTGATCTTCCTCCACATCCTCACCAGCATCTGCTGTCACTTGAGTTTTTGATATTAGCCATTCTGACTGGGATGAGGTAGAATCTCAGGGTTACTTTGATTTGCATTTCCCTGATGACTAAGGATGTTTAATATTTCTTTAGGTGCTTCTCAGTCATTATTCCTCCCTTGAGAATTATTCATTTAGTTCTTTACCCCACATTTTAATAGTGTTATTAGGTTTTCTGGAGTCTAACTTCTTGTGTTCTTTGTATATATTGGATATTAGCACTACCAATGTAGGATTGGCAAAGATATTTTCCCTATCTGTTGCTGGCCATTTAGTCCTATTGACATTGTCCTTTGCTTTACAGAAGCTGGGCAATTTTATGAGGTCCCATTTGTCAATTCTTGATCATAAAGCATAAGCTATTGGTGTTCCCTTCAGGAAATTTTCCCTGTACACATGTGCCTGAGGCTCTTCCACACTGTCTTTTCTATTAGTTTCAATATATCTGGTTTTATGTGAATGTCCTTAATCCCGTTCAACTTAAGCTTTGTACAAAGAGATAAGTATAAATCAACTTGCATTCTACATGCTAACTGCCAGTTGAACTAGCATCATTTATTGAAAATGCTGTCTTTTTTTCCACTGTACGGTTTAGCTCCTTTGTCAAAGATCAAGTGACCATAGGGATGTGAGTTCATTTCTGGGTCTTCAATTCTGTTCCATTGATCTACCTGTCTGTCACTTTACCACTACCATGCAGTTTTTAATCACAATTTCTCTGTAGTACAGCTTGAGGTCAGGGATGGTCATTCCACCAGAAGTTCTTTTATTGTTGAGAATAGTTTTTTTTCTATCCAAGGCTTTTTTTTTTTATTCCAGATAAATTTGCAAATTGTTCTTTCTAACTCTAAAGAATTGAGTTGGAATTTTAATAGGAATTACATTGAATCAGTAGATTGCTTTCAGCAAGATGACCATTTTTATTATATTAATCCTGCCAATCCATGAGCATGGAAGTTTTTTCTATCTTCTGAGATCTTCGATTTTTTTCTTCAAAGACTTGAAGTTCTTATCATACAGATCTTTCACTTGCTTAGTGAGAGTCACACAAAGTTATTTTATATTATTTGTGACTATTGTGAAGGGTGTTACCTTTGAGTAGAGAAAGGACACTGGTTTTTTTGGTTGTGGGTTTTTTCTTTTTTAGTTAATTTTTTATACAGCTACTTTGCTGACTTTTCTTTTTTTTTTTTCTGTAGGAGTTCTCTGGTGGAATTTTTAGGATCACTTCAGAATACTATCATATCATCTGCAAGTACTGATAGTTTGAATTCTTCCTTTTCAATTTGTATTGTTTTGTCCTACTTTTGTTGTTTAATTGTTCTCCCTAGGACTTCAAGTACTATATTGATTAGACTGAGAAAGAGTAGTCTTGTTACTGATTTTAGTGTGATTATTTAAGATTTTTTTCCATTTAGTTTGATTTTGGCTACTGGTTTGCTAAATGTTGCTTTTACTATGTTTAGGTATGGTCCTTGAATTCCTGATCTTTCCAAGACTTTTATCATCAAGGGGTTGAGAATTTGGTCAAATGCTTTCTCAGCATGTAATGAAATTATCATGTGGTTTTTTTTTTCTTTGAATTTGTTTATATAGTGGATTACATTGATATATTTCTGTATATTGAACCATATTGTCTTCCCTGGCCTGAAGCCTACTTGAACAAAACAGAAGGAATACTCCCTAATTCATTTTTATGAAGCCACATTTACTCTGATACCTGAATGACACAAGGACCCATCCCAAAAACAGAACTTCAGACCAATCTTGCTTATCAATATCCATGCAAAAATACTCTAATTTTTTGCAAAAAAAAAAAATTGCAAGAATTTCAAAACACCTTGCAAACTGAATCCAAGTACACATCAAAACCATCGTTTACCGTGATCAAGTAGGCTTCCTCCCAAGGATATAAGGTTGGTTCAATATATAAAAATCCATAAATATAATCCACTATCTACCAACAAGATTTTGCTGACAAGTCCCTGTTATAGCTGTTTCTTGTGAGGCTATGCCAGTGCCTGGAAAATACAGAAGTAGATGCCCACAATCATCTTTTGGATGGAACAGAGGGTGCCCAATGAAGGAGCTAGAGAAAGTACCCAAGGAGCTGAAGGTGTCTCTAGCCCTATAGGAGGAACAACAATATGAACTAACCAGTAGCCCCAGAGCTCTTGTCTCTAGCTGCATATGTAGCAGAGGATGACCTAGTCAGCCATCAATGTGAGGTGAGGTCCTTGGACTTGGGAAGATTCTAGGCCCCAGTATAGGGGAATGCCAGGGCCAGGAAGTAGAAGTGGGTGGATTGGGGAGCAGGGGGAGGCGGGAGGATATAGGGGATTTTTGGAGAGGAAATTAGGAAAGGGAATAGCATTTGAAATGTAAATGAAGAAAACATTTAAACATATCTTAAAAATATAATCTACTATATAAACAAACTCAAAGGAAAAAATGACACATGATCATTTCCTTAGATGCAGAAATAAGATTTGCCAAATGCAGCACCCCTACATGTTAAAACTTTTGGAGAGATCAGGAATGCAATGCCCATACTGAAACATATTAAATGCAATATTCAGCAAACTAACAGTCAATATCAAATTAAATGAAGAGATACTTGAAGCAATCCCACTAAAAGCAGGGACAAGACAAGAATGCCCAACCTACCCATATTTACTTAATATAGAACTAGAAATGCCAGCTAGAACAATAAGATAACAAAAAGTGATCAAGGGAATACACATTGGCAAAGAAGAAATAAAGATGGTACTATTTGGAGATGATAAAATAGTATACATAAGCAACCCCAAAAAACTGCTAAGGAGAACTACTCCAGGTGATAAACAATTTCAGCAAAGTAGCCAGAAAAAAAAAAAAATATATATATATATATATATATATATATATATATATATATATATCTATATATATATATCTCAACTCAAATATATTAGCAGCCTTCCTTTGTGGAAATGATTAACAGCCTGAGAAAGATATTAGGAAACAATTCCCTTTACAATAGCCATAAATAATATAAAATATCTTGGAACAACTCTAACCAAACAAGTGAAAGATCTGTAAGACAACAACTTCAAGACTCTCATGAACGAAATCAAAAATTTCAGAAAATGCAGAGATTGCCTATGCTCATGGATTGACAGAATTAATGTAATACAAATGGCCTTCCTACCAGGCAATCTATAGATTAAATGAAAGTCCCATCAAAATCCCAATACATTTCTTCAAAGGCATGGAAAGAGCAATCCTCAAATTCATCTGAAAAAGAGAAAAAAAAAACTCATAGTATCAAAAACAAAACAATAAAAGAATGGCTAGGGGGATCATGGTCCCTAACATCAAGTTTTACTACAGAGCTGTAGTGAAAAAACAAACAAACAAAGAAAGAAACAATAAACCCTGCATGGTATTGGTATAGAGACAGAACTGAAGACCAAGAAATACAACCACACACTTACAGGCACTTGATCTTTGACAAAGAAGGCAAATACAATGGACATCTTCAACAAATGGTGCTGTTTTAACTGTTTGCTGATATGGAGAAAAATGAAAATAGAGCCATATTTTGACCTTGCCCATATCTCAAGTCCAAATGTATCAAGAACCTCACCATAAAACCTGATACACTTAATCTAATTGAAGACAAAGTGGGAAAAGTCCTTGAACTCATTGGTTCAGGAGGAAATTTACTAAACTGAACTCCAATGGCTCATGCTCTAATACTAATTAGTAATTAATTAATTCTAATTAAGAATTGATAAATAGGACCTCATGAAACAAGAAAGCTTCTGTAAGGTAAAAGACATAGACAGTTATACAAATCAGCAACCTACAGATTGGGGAAAAAAGATCTTCAAGAACCCCATAATCTATAGAGGGCTAATATCCAAAATATATAAAGAAGTCAGGACGTAGCCACCGAAAACCCAAACAACCCAATCAAAAATGGGGTATAGAACTAAACCAAGAATTCAAAACAGAGGAATCTTGAATGGCTGAGAAACACCTAAAGAAATATTCAAAATTCTTAGTGATCAGAGAAATACAAATCAAAAAGACCCTGAGATTATACCTTACACCAATCAGAATGGCTACGATCAAAACCTCAGGCAACAGCACATGTTGATGAGGATGTAGAGAAAGAAGAACTCTCCTCCATTGCTGGTGGGATTGCAAACTGGTACAACCACTCTGAAAATCAATCTGGAGGTTCCTCAGAAATATGGAAATAGATCTACCTGAAGACCCAGCAATACCACTCTTAGGACTATACGCAAAAGATGCCATTCCATGTCACAGGGTCCTGTGTTCCACTATGTTCATAGTAGCCTTGTTTGTAATGTGAGAAGCTAGAAATAATGCAGATGTCTCACGACAGAAGAATAGATACAGAAAATGTGACTTATTTACACAATGGAATACTAAGCACCTATTGAAAACAAGGGCATCCTGAGTTTTGCAGGGAAATGGATAGAAGTAGAAAATATCATCTTGAGTGAGGTTACTCAGACTCAAAATTACATGTATTATATATAATTATATAGTCACTAATATGTGGATATTAACCAAAAAGTGTTGAATACCCAATATGCAGCTGGCAGAACTCAATATGGTCAACAAGCTGAAGAGACCAAATGTGGATGCCTCAGTCTCACTTGTAATGGAGAAGAAAGCAACTGCAAGTGAGGAGGGAAGGATATGTCAGGGAAAGGTGATGGGGGAGGTGCTGAGAGGGCAACATGATCTGGTGTTGGGTTTGGGAAAAGGGTTGAAATCCCTGAGGACCAGCAGAAAGAATGGAGACATGCAACCTGGGGAAGTAGTAGGTTGGGGGAACCCTCCAGAATGTCACTGAGACCTGGGAGGTAAGACTCTCAGGACTCAAATCAAGATATCTTAGATGAAATGCCCTGAATTAGAGAGGGAACTTGTAGAGTGCATCTCCAGCAGGAATACAGGGCATCAAATGAGGGATGGGGTTGCCATCCCATAGTCAAAAGACTGACCAATAATTGTCCCTGCCTGAAAGAACTGCAGTGATGGAAATGGAGAAGAGCCTTAGGAAAAGAAGGTCCCAAAATGGGATCTAGCTCAAGGGGAGGCTCCAAGACATGACACTATTATGGAGGCTATAGATTGCTCACAAAAAGGAACCTACCTTGACTGACCCCTGAAAGACAAAGCAAGCAGCTGAAAGAGTCAGATGCAGATACTTGCACCCAGCCAATGGACAGAAGCTGCTGACCGCTGTGGTTGAAGTAGGGTAAAGCTGGAAGAAACTGAGGAGGACAGTAACCCTGTAGAAAGATCTGCAATCTTAATTAACCTGGACTCCTGAGATCTCTCAGATACTGGAACACCAACCAGGCATCATACATCTGGTAACATGAGGTCCCCAACACATATATAACAGAAGACTCTTGGGTCTGGGTTTAGTCAGAGAAGCTGCACCTAACCCTCTCGAGACTGGAAGCCACAGGAAGTTTAGAGGTCTGGTGGAGTGGGGGTAAGTGGTGGTGACATCCTCCTGGAGACTGGGAGGCAGGGAGGAGGTATGGCATATGGAACAGTTGGAGGATGGACCAGGAGGGGAGTAAAGCCTGGACTTTAAAATAAGTAAATAAATTTTAAAAAAGAAAATTAGAGCAGAAGAAATAATAAATTGAAGAGGAAAATTTTGTCTAAGGAAAGATATTTGTGGACAGGCTTAGCGTTTAAGAGTACTTGTTCCTTTTCCAGAGAAGTAGAGTTCGGTTGCCAGCATCAAAGTCCAGTGGCTCATAACCATTTGTAACAGGTGGTCCTGGGCATCTGGCCTATATTGGCCACCTGCAGTCATACACGAATTCATGCAAACACACGCACACACACACACACACACAGACACACAGACACACACACATTCACACACACACACACATTCACACACACTAGCAATCACAATCATACACACAATAAATAATACAATTAAANAAAAATAAATGAATTTTTAAAAATCTGAGAGAGCAAATGTCAGGAAATTTGTAACTTTACATAATACAGAGAATTCTATAAATTAAATAAAGTTAAACAGATGATATCTGTAAAGGAAGTAAGTAGATACCATTCCAAAGTAGAAATAAAAAACAGGCTGGCTTACTCCATTAGAGGTACAGTATCAAAGTGGAATGGTTGCACTATCAATAGCTTATGTTGATGTTTCACCGTTAGAAAGGCTGAAATTCTAATCTCTGTTGTCATTAAGATTGAGTACTAGAGAGGCCCACTTCCTGATAGCAGATTGCTGATTTCTCAGCAATTTATGCATCCTCTCATATTCGACAAAGGATTAGAATAGTATATAGAAACTCTTTTCTGATCCTTGTAAACACAGTATCCTAAGGAGATCTATGGTGATGCTACAATCTCCTTTTCCTCCTCTCAGTGCATACACAACTATTCCATTGTATCCTTCAGTCATATCTACAGGCTAGCAACTAAGAGTTGCATTTCTGATGTGCCTCTTTATTACTCTTTTCTCTATAATGTTTTCTTCTTAAAGCTTATAATATACCTTTATTTTCTTTTATTTTTAATTACTCTGTCTCTTGACCATGAAAAAGTAAAGAAGAAATGACAGTGAAAGTTTTATCTGTACAATTGCTCACTTGTTTATTTGTTTGAGACAGGGCTTCAAATGTTCTAATCTGGCCTTAACTTGCAGTATAGCCCAGTATGAATCTAAACTTCTGATTGTCTATCTCCCCTTTCTAGACACTAGGATTAGTTTTGTTCCATCACTCCCATTTGAAGTGGTGCTAGAACCCATCTCCCCAGAGACTTACATCTGCCGCTTAAGAATCTTACATCCAAGCCCAGGAGAAAAGGGTATAATATTTGAAATGTAAATTTAAAAAAATCTTTTAAAAAAAGAATTTTCATCCATTTTGCTTTAATATTATCTATTTACCCAAATGGCCTAACAAAGTACAATGGAAATTTATAATAGTAAATGCTTACCAAGTGGCAGTGAGTAGCATCACCTGACCATGGGTATTAAATCTGATCACCTTGGCAGAATTCTAACAACCAAATAAGCCGTGTTCTTTGTGTGTGTGTGTGTGTGTGTGTGTGTGTGTGTAGTTTTAGAGCTTTATTGTTATTGTAGAAAGGCAGGAGGAAGAAGAGAAGGTAGAAAGAGGGAGAGGCCAGCCATGGCCACATGGAGAGAAGGGAAGGGAGAGAGAGGTGGGCTAGAGAGTAAGAAGGTGAGAGATTAAAAAGCTAAGCCTTGTACTTAATAGGGAGTTCAAGAGAGTTACAACCTGCTAGTCATTGTGAGAAGATATAGGCTTGTTTCACCATATAACTTGGTACTCAGAAGATTCTTGGAAAGACAGTACTATGCCCAATGAATATAAACAACTGAAAATTCATATTTTAAGATACAGTTTTCACAAACTTCAGTTTGAAATGTAAAAGAATGTTAAAATAAATAGTTTGATAACTAGTAACTCTTCTGTCTATATTGAGGAAATTATTCCAATGACAGGAACTTACCAATGTTGTCTCAATAAACTGCCATAGTGCCAAACTACTTTCTAAATATTCATTTTCATGCCTTAGAAATTGATATTCTCCTTAACATGATAGAGCTATTATTCACACGATCTCATTGTATCTGCCCCTCTAGGTGTCTTCAATGAGTCTGTACAAGAGTAAACCTATCAACAATCATTCAAGGACCACAAAACACTCATGGGAATCCATACCTCTCTGCTGAAGTATTGGCTACTAATAGCAAGAAATAACCTTCAGTTGTATACCCACTAAGGAGCCTTCAAGTCTCCAATGTATAGTTAGGCCTGGTCACAAATAAAACAAAAAGAGATAAATGTGGAAAACTGAATTAAAAGGAAGAGAAGTTGAGAGGAGTAGGGTAGAAAAGAGAGGGGATAAGAGTAACTACAAAACAATGTACACATCGATAAAATTTCAGAACAATACACTTTTAACAATTAAGTAAAGAAACAATCTCCTTAGCCACATAAGGTAGGTGTCTAAAAATGTGTAGTGTAACAGTATAAGAGGAAAAACAGTGAAGTACTTGAAACTTCTTGGATGACATATGAGTGGAAACATTTTGGATAAATTGTGGAAAAATTATAGAACACACATTTTTATGTTTCACAAATGTAAAACTTAAGAAGGTATCTTCACATATTAGCCTGAAATGTTTCCCATGGTACATTTCTAGTGAAACATTTTTTTTAAATAGAGCAAATATTAAATATAAAAACATGTTTTATAAAACTAAGAAGATTGTTTTAAATGACTTATCTGCACAATCACAAAATATTAAAACAGTGAAGAATTGAACTGAAATGTATTCTGAGGATCCTTCATTTTATTCTTCCATATCTCAAGAAAGTTAGAAAGCTTGTCATAATGGGTTTCTGAAACTCTCAGGAAAGCACTGTTTCTAATCGTTTGAGAATTTTATCTGTAAAATTTCTCCCTTAGCAAAACAATTCTGTTGAATTACCTTAAAATTGCGCTTTCAACATTCCATTTCAATATATTACTCCTAGACTGCTTTTCAATCTGTCTTCTGCATCACTCAAGCCACCTAGGGTTAGGCTGAAGAATACCAAATGGTTTCTACCAAGATGAAATCAACGTAAATGATCCGAATGCCAATTCCTCATCAGTAGCTCAAAATCATAATTCAATTTACATTTTAAAATGGAAAGATGGTTGTATAGAGCAAGTAATAATGTCAGAATTATGAATCTTTAGTTAAACATTAAAAAGTGTTGGACTAGAGAGATGGATCAGTGGTTAATTTTATGCACTGCTCTTGCATAGAACTCCATTTTATTTCCTACCACCCATAACAGGTAGCTTAGGACAGACAGGTAGCTGTATGTTCTTTGTTCTCATGGACAGGCACCTACACATCCATGCAGCCTCTGCTCTGTATGAGTGTGATAGCTGTATCCTAGTAAGGAGACAGACTTCACAGGCCTTCTCTGTCTTCAGGCTCTTAGACTTTTTATTCTTCCTTGATGTTCCCTGAGCCTCAAAGATGTGGTATACATGTCATACTTAGAGGAGTCAACCATCTCTTATTTTTAGCACCTTAATCAGCCTCAAATTTCTGCATCCATCTCTGTTCATTGCAAAGAGAAGTTTTACTGATTAATGCTGAGTGTAGCATTTGTCTATAGGCATGAAAATGAATATTTAGAAAGCAGGTTGGTGCCATGGCATATACTCATATGTAAGTCAGAAACATAATACACAAATAAAAATGAAGTAAACATATTTTGAATTTTCAAGGAAATTGAAAATCTTGCTAAAAGTTATACATGATAAAAGTAGAAATAAAGCACAGACCATATTTAGGAAAATGGGTACTATTTGAACAGCCATAAAACCAGAATTGGGTAGTGGAATAAAATATTGACTTACGGTTTGGGTCTTTATTTATTTCTATTCATGGGGCTGTTATATGTAGAATAAGTTTTCAGGGAGGAAACTAAGCAGAGTTGTTTGGAGTGTCTGCAGCATGCTCTCTATACACCAAGAAAAGGTAGTATAAAGGCACTCACAAAAGTTGACAGAAGCCATACACATTGTCTAGTGCTTTCTGCAATGGAGAAGGGTTTTTGTATACTAGTATGAAAAGGAAAGAAATCAAGAATAACTCTTAAAATTTACTATATCATACCCAGTGACCTTGAACATTCTGATATTTAATGCATTGACAGGGGAGAAAAGCTTGGCAGAGAGACTGAGGAAGAATTCCAACTCCAGCAACTCCAATTCCAACTTTCTCCAGTGGAGAAAGTTGAGCACAGCATAAAGAAAGTTCAAAGAGTATATAGTGTCAAAAGAGAAGGAAATATCTGGGAAAAAAAAGGTGTTAACCAGGCAATATTCTCATGAGACATTATAAAGGAAAAGAAAGAAACAGACTAGCCACTGTGGGGCAGGGTGATGAAAAACCAGAGTGTACAAAGACTGCAGAATGCAGTGCCACCCCCAGACTCCACTAAAGTGTGGAAAGAAGGAATTGACTCATGAATTTTGTCTTCATATCACCTGGCACATGCTCAAAATTATCATATATACACATGCATACACACACACACACACAATAATAATAATAATAATAATAATAATAATAATAATAATAATAATAATAACAATTTAGCTTTAAAATTCTATTGGCTTTGGCCAGAAGGAAGTTTGAAATACTCTCGTTCCAAGTTAGGTAATAATAGAGATCACAGAAGCCAAAAAAAAAAAAAAATTGAAGGAAGAAGCAGAGAGGAAAAAGGATGCAGTGACTTGAGGAGCAATGAGAAGGAGTCACTGAGAAGCAGCCGAAGAGGAGTTTCTGACAAAAAAAATAAAATGAAGAGCTGAACGCGATGATGCATCATTGAATACTTTATTCCAACCATGTCATAAATGAGCTTTTTCTCACATTTATAATAATAATCTATAAAAATGTAATGAAAAACAAAGAGGAGAACCATCCAGAGCTGATTCCTAGAGAACAAAAGGAAACGCTGTGCCAGGCTACAGCAGAGCTCTTGACTTTCAGTTCAGAATACCAGGCCACTGTGAGAACCTCTGAGATCTTGAATGCTTAAATATTCGGTATTAGTAAGGAAAAGCAGGAGATGGATTCCCAGAGGGAAAGCAGGATGCTTCCTATTGGGCTGTGAAACCAGGTCTCAATTGAGAATAAGAAAGCAACCATAAAGGGAGGTGTTAAGAAGGCACTTTCTCTTTGCCCCTTCCTAGAATTAAGAACAAAGCACACACTGAAGGAGCTACAGAGATCATGTGTGAAGCTGAATCAAAAGGATGGACCAACCAGTGACGGCGGCTGCCAGGGATCCCTCCCATAATCAGCCACCAAAATAAACACTATAGCATATGCCAGCAAGATAATGCTGAAAGGGACCTGATATAGCGGTCTTGTGGGAGGCTATACCAGTGCCTGGTAAACACAGAAGTGGATGCTCACAGTCAGCTATTAGTTGGAACACAGGACTCCCAAGGTAGGAGCTAGAGAAAGTACCCAAGTAGCGGAAGGGGTCTTCAACCCTTTAGGTGGAAGAATAACATGAACTAACTAGTTCCCCCTGCGCTCATGTCTCTAGCTGCATATATGGAAGAAGATGGCCTAGTTGGCCATCATTGGGAGGAGAGGCCCCTTGGTCATACAGACTCTATATGCCCCAGAACAGGGGAATGCCAGGGCCATTACGTGGGAGGGGGTGGGTAGGGGAGCAGGGCGGGGACGCGGNAAAAAAAAAAAAAAAAAAAAAAAAAAAAAAAAAAAAAAAAAAAGAGAGAGAGAGAGAGAGAGAGAGAGAGAGAGAGAGAAGGCACTTTCCCCAGAGCTCATGTCTCTAGCTGCATATGTAGCAGAAGATGGCCTAGTTGGCCATCATTGGTCATGCAAACTTTATATGCCCCAGTACAGGGGAACGCCGTGGCCAAGATGTGGAAGTGGGTGGGTAGGGGAGCAGGGAGGATGGGGGAGGGTATAGAGGACTTTTGGGATAGCATTTGAAATGTAAATGAAGAAAATATCTAATAAAAATTGAAAAAAAAAAAAAGGCACTTTCCAAGAAGAGGGTAGGGAGATAGTTCCAATGGTAAAATGCCAAGCAAACCTGCTCATGAAAGCACAAGGACCACAGTTCACACAAACACATAGCATAACAAAATGGTATGTGCTGGTAATCTCAGTGCTAGGGATACATGGACATACAGATTCCTGGGGCTCATTAGTCAGCTAGGTGAGCCCCAAATTCAGAGACAGACTCACTCAAAAAGTTAACATGGAGGTTGACATCTGGTCTCCAAACATGTACAGCTATTCATGCACTCTCTATGTCTTACAGAGAGAGAGAGAGAGAGAGAGAGAGAGAGAGAGAGAGAGAGAGAGAGAGAGAGGAGAGAGAAAGAAGAGAGGGGGGAGAGGGAGAGGGAGAGGGAGAGAGAACAAAGAGAGAAAGAAGGAATTGTTGAAACAAGAAAATATGTCACTGAGATAGAACCCATTTGATCTATTGATCAACCAGAGACAAACCAGCTGTTCATCCTAACCAGTAGTCACTTCTATGTGCTTTTTTTGCAGAGACCTTAATGCATCCAGGAGATACTGAATGGAGGTGGAGTTACTTTGTTTGCAAGAGAGAAGTATGATTTGCAAACATTGTGGGATTTTCCAAGTCCACCCAATCACAATGAAGCCAAGTTAAACCTTATTGCTCTATTTGTATCAAAATACTTAGAAGAGGAGTACATGGAACAGGAAAGAAATTATGTGTTTGCTTTTAGGGATGATTTAAAGGTCATAAACAATATGTTTCCATATAAATAAGGGGAAAGATGGCTGGCAGATATAACTGAGGAGAAGAGTATGAACATAATGGGTGCCTAAGTTTAATAGGAATATTCAAAGAATAGGAGAGAAATAACAGAAGAGAGAAGGTGGGGAAAGAGGGAAGGAAAAGGAGATCTTAGGCAAGCTGCTGATACTTATGGCAAGCACTTATTCCATTACATATAAATGACTCTGAAATCCTTGTTTGGAGCTTAATTTTCAATAATCTTTCTTATCTTAATTGCATTGTAAAGTATATAAGAAGGTAATCTTTAAAATGACCTAGAGAAAAGATGCATACTATCTTAAAGTTGACAATATTTATCCAAAAATAATTCCTGAGCATGTCTAATTAATAAACCCAGGAATGTCCATGACCTTGTGTGTGTGTGTGTGTGTGTGTGTGTGTGTGTGTGTAAAATTAAGTTTTCCTTCTGGGATGAAAATGATCCCTTAAAGAACCAAAAGCAAAATAAAAAAAAAAAAATCAAAAAACAACAATAAAAAGCAAAACAAAAACCACAGCACCAGCCCTGAAAATCTGTTCAATCCCTTAGTCACCCCAAACATGTGGATTGAAAACCCCTATTGCAAAAGATATGGTATACTTTACACCAGGATCCAGAGGCCTCTGAGCTAGAAAATATTTGAAAGTGCCCTCTATAACAACTAGTTTTCAAGATACTAATTTTTGCATGCAAGGTTCTAAAGGTGGGAAACAGCCAACAGTCCTGCCCAGCTAGGACACCAATGAATCAAAACACTGACCAGCATTGCATATCCCTCAGGTTCAATAGTGTTAAACACACTTCTGCAGTAACAGACCTCTAATTGGATTTAAAACCTGATCAATAAAAAGAAAATCGTGCCTCATATTAGACACTTAATTAACTACCAGTGAAGTCATGGATCTTTGTAGAATGTCAACAATCACCACTTTACTAAACCAGTATAATCCTTAACTATCTTTTGAAATTTTGCCCTTATGCCAACAGGTAATTGTAGTACTCAAACCTTATAACAGGAAAAAAAAATCTTTGCAACAGACAGAAATCATTATAGAAAACTACAGCTAACCAAAATATAGAGCCATGGATCCCAGACTCAAAGGATACATCTACACTTCAATTCCTACACCTAAGGCTCAGAGATCACTGAAGAAGAGAGGACATAAAGATTGAAAGATTAACAAGGAATTTGCTATAAGATTTTGTTACCTAGGTGATAAAAGCTTCATCCCTATAATCGCAGAGGAATGATGGTCCAAACAAGCAGAATAAGGACAACAATTCTAGACATGCCACTGTGCATGTGCAAATGCACAGGAGGCCTCAACACTATATAAAAGGTTTCAGGCAACTATGTAAGAGTGAATACAGAAGAAATATATTTTGCTGGGGAAAACCACATCGATGGACTGCTCAAAACAAAATAATCAGCCCCAAACCATGCTTGTATATAATATTGTAAAGACTGAGGAGGTTGTGTGTTTGTCTGTGCATGTGTGTGTTTAACAATTAGTGTGGAAGCCGGGCAGTGGTGGCGCAAGTCTTTAATCCCAGCACTTGGGAGGCAGAGGCAGGCGGATTTATGAGTTCGAGGCCAGCCTGGTCTACAAAGTGAGTTCCAGGACAGCCAGAGCTACACAGAGAAACCCTGTCTCGAAAGAAAACAAACAAACACACAAACCAACCAACCAACCAAACAAACAAACAAAAACTAGTGTCAAAATTAGCCATGAATTTGAAAAATAACAAAGAGGGGTATATAATACAGTTGTTTGGAAGGAAGGAAGGAAGGAAGGAAGGAAGGAAGGAAGGAAGGAAGGAAGGAAGGAGAAAATATATAATTATATTATAAATATCAAAAATTAGGTAAACATTTTGCAAAGCCAGGTTTGGTGGTTCACTCTCACAACCCAAAAGCAGACAAGTTGTATCTGAGTCTTGACAGCTTAAGTGGACTTGCATTCAGTTCTCAGCATCTAGATCAGTTGTCTCACAACCATCAATGCTCAAGCTCCCTCACAGTCATTAATAACTCCAACTCCATTGTATCTCTGCTCTGGGCTAAATGGATACATCTACTCAAGTATACCAACCTACACATAATTTTTTAGAGAAAGGAAGAAACAAGGTGTCCTGCATTTAAGGACCAACAACCAGTGTTGAAGTCAGGTCTCTCTACATCCATGTACTTGTTGGTGTGCTCATGGACACACATGCATGCATAAATGTACATAAAAATATTAAATAAAGTTTAATAGTGACATTCACAGGTGCACAAACATTAAAATTGTCTAGTTGGTGATCCCAGACTTCTTATTGTATATAATATGAGCTGAAAAGAGATAGAGATTTTTTCATAATCTAAAGTTGTAGCAATGATGGTAAAAGAGATGCTGTTTATCACATCCCCTAGCACAACTGATGCTACTGGCTCTTATAATATTCTAACACATTAGTGAAAACAACTTTGCTTCTCTTACTAAACAGACCAGGAATCAAAAGCAACAAGAATGTGAGCTGAAACTCCTGGCTCGCAACAGAGAATTAGAAACTGAGGTGATAATATGTTCTTCCAGACCACTGATTGCATCCAGTTCTCTTTCTGGCATATCTTAACATATAAACAAGACCTTATAAGAACATGTATCAAGAAATTAGAACAGGTCATGTCCCGAACCGCGGGACAATTGAACAGGGTCTGAGGAACCACCTGTGGAGAGAATGAAGGGTGAGAAACACAAGGAAGGACATCAAGTCTGATTGATCAAGCTGTCAAATTTTTATTATTCCCAGGAAGGTTTTATGCCCACAGAAGCAGGGTATGGGGAGGGGGATAATGCAGAATTGCTTTGTTTCTGGAAGAAACTTGTTCCCAAAAGCAGGATATTGGCTAGGTAAAAAGTTCAGCAGGAGAAACAGAACAGAATGGGTTGCCAGATACATGTCCACAGATCTATAGCTATTTATTCTTAACTAGGGGTAGTACTTTCCCATAGAGGCCTCAACTTTTTCCCAAAGAAATCTCAACTTTTCCACTAAGGCCAAGACTTTGTAAGTAAACACTTATGGCTGACAAGGCAGTTAACATTCAAACAGGGTCGCTCCCAACAAGGTCATCTCTTATTTGCCTGGATCTTGCCGAGTCTGGAACCCACACATCTTGAAAACCCTATTGTCAATGATGCAAAATTACCATTATCTGCCTCATTTATTAGGGCTTAGGACTAGATAGAAAGAGCCCTCAAGCCTCCAATTTAGAGACCCTTTCTGCATGTGCTTCTACATCTTCCCCTTGTACTGCAGACCCACACTTACCCCTAATCAGCATCCTAAGGTTCTGAAAGCTTCATTTATTTGTGTCTGTGTTTTTAAGTGTTCATGTCTAGAGTCGTCTGTGTGGTTATGGATACTTAGAATATATTAATGTGTGCACATGTGTACATGATGGAGATAGGGTGCTATTCCAGGCACAATGCTAAACAGTAGGAAAGACACTGTTTCTAAGGATCCACATTTGAATCTTGGCTCCTATATTTACTATACAAGTTTTGGATTATATTTGCATTCTTTTCAATGAGATTAAATTTTGCAAAGGGGCTATTTATAGTGCATGGATTCCACAGGGTTTTCATAATTGTAGAAGTTCTTCTCACATCCAGGTGAGGATCATAATGGATGTAAAATCTTACAATACACAGAGTAGCCCTACAAGGCAAAGAGGTTTCTTATCTATATGCCTATGTGATAGTGAATATTATAGTTAAAGGTTAATTTACTGTTTTGAAAAGACAGGTAAACAACATTTTTATTAACCTATAAGCCATGAGGAAGTTGCCCCTATCATGAATGCACCATGTCAGCTAAATTGCCCAAGATGAATAAATTCCCAATGCAATTTGATTACTCTTAACTGTTGATTGTTGTAAAATACCTCACTGACGCAGGTCTTCTTACAAGATATAGGGGTCACAGGTTTAACAAGCTAACTGCTAAGTTCCATTTTTATATGGAACCCTTGCTTGCTTGGATAGCTGAGGCAACTGATGGATATCTATCTGTTAAAAACTCATGTTTGGATTGTACCTAGGCAGGATAAGTTATGTTGGCTCTTAGAAATTACAACTTTGTGGGTTCTGCTTTTAAAATCCTTGGACTAACCATAGCAGAACCCTTACCTAGAGGGCTCTCTGATTTTGTCTGAGTTTGTTGTTGTTCTTTGTTTGGTGTGTGTGTGTGTGTGTGTGTGTGTGTGTGTGTGTGTGTGTGTGTCAGTGTGTGGGCGTGTTGGTTTTTGTTTGTTTGTTGGTTGGTTGGTTGGTTTAAATAAAAGTCTCTATTTTACTAAAGTTTAAACTGAAGTCAGACTTGGGAATCAATGAACAATCCCAGAGCCATACAATCCAAAGGTTGTAAGGATGGGAACTGTCACCATTTCTAGCCCTGAAAAAAGTAGACATGTACTAGACAAAGCACTCCACAACATTCAGGATTCTGCGATCCAAGGTTTCCATTGTCTTCTTCCAGAATCAATTCCATGACACATAAATGCAGCCAAACTATTTGAATTCTAAGATACTAATATAGAGTATCACTGCTTCATCGTGGTGCTCAAGGTTTCTATTGGAGTCCTGGCAGACAGCACATGCCTGTAGTTTGAGTACTTGACATGGTGAAGCAAGATTGCTATGTGTTTCAGGCCAGTCTTGGCTATGTTGTAAATTCAGGCTAGATTATGCTATAAAGTGAGGCTCTACTTCAAAGCCTCAAAGAAAGATGTATACAAAACAT
Source organism: Mus minutoides (assembly GCA_902729485.2). Lineage (NCBI taxonomy): Eukaryota > Metazoa > Chordata > Mammalia > Rodentia > Muridae > Mus > Mus minutoides. The sequence goes on from LR751855.1 coordinate 75,778, forward strand.
CTCCATGACTTCTTCATAGTGAACTTTTTATATTTTTAAAATACCTCTTCTTTTGCATGCTTTGCATGAACCACCAATTCCCTTATAAGACCTCTAATTTCCATATTCTGTTCTTTGCCAGTACTAGCCTCCCACCAAGGAACTTTTTCTTTGAATAAAATCAGCAATCCTCATGCATCTTTAGGTGCCTTTTAGCATACCCTGCCCTGGTTTGATCATTTAGAAACAGGTACTACTTTTACCCACACTCTTCAGTGTTTTCAGTTCCTTTCATTATACTGTTTATTTTGCTTGTTTGTTTGTTTGTTTGTTTGTTTTGCTTTGCTTTTGCTTTGCTTATTTCTCAAATTATCATGTGTAGACCACATGAATGGAAGATCAAAGAATCCTCCTATGACTTTCATGGCAGACAACAATAAATTATTGCTAGACAAACAAATAAACGGATTAGTGTAAAGCATTTTAAAAATGGGTATTAATATAATACAAAGTTCTTGGCACAAAAAGAGTGCTCAAAATAGTCTTTGAAATGTATGTATAAATAAAGGGAGTATTTGAATGAACTGATTGCTAAGAATACCAACAGCAACCCAACAGATTGTTACATTAAATAATATATTACATCATCTTCACTTCAGCTGAATTGAAATTTGAGATTCAGAAGCCATCCATTGGATAAAGCCACATGCTGGGGGACACTTGCTCACGAGCTGGATGTAAGACCAGCTCTTGGGAAACATCTATACATTTCTCCAATAAGTTTTTTGGGATTTGTAGATAAACTTATCCAAGTAATAGTCCACAGATGCCCAAAATGAAAATGTTTCCTACAATGTAGGGGCACTGTCAATTATTTGTCTTCACCCAATACATTGGTTGTGTGTCTGAACAAAACAAATAAAGCCATGGTGCATAACTGATATGGTGAAAATATAGCTCCCTCTCTACTGCAGTAGTTAATGTTTATATGGTCTGGAAGACCCTTTTGAATCTTGTTAAGTTTAGAAAATTTTCTGAGCCTTTTGTATTTTGTTTATTTCCTGAATTTTAATTTCCTTTTCTTTCCGAACAGCATGCTTCAATACAGAGAAATTCTCTACATATCCATCTAATTCTTATTACCAACTTGTCTTCTCCTCAACTTATGTGATCTCTCATGTAAGAATTAGCCATTCTGAGTAACTTATTTGCATTTGTCATGAGTCTTCATAGAATCAAAAGAACAGGATGCTCATAGACAAATACAAGGATATTTGTTGTAGAGATTGACTCAGAGCAACCACAGCTGGCCAGTCTGTAATTCCTAATTTGAGCTGACACTGAGGTGCCATCTGAGAATGATAATGAAACCTTTCGTAGTAATGAAATGCTTCTGATAGTGCCATTTCAGTCCAACGGCAACAAGAAAATGAAGAAATGCTAAAAGGCTTAAACCTGGTCAAAATGTGAGCTCTTTCCAGTCTTCTAAGTTATTTGTCTCTTGTCTCAGTAGGTATAATCTTATATCAATGTTAATCAAATTCCAAAAAGTTCTTTCAATGATTCAGCTTCCAAGTGATGCTACCCTAATCCTTTCCTGGTTGAAACTCAAGATACCATCAATCATTAGTCTTTTCTGAAGTCAGAGGGCAAATTTACACTAGGATGAGAATGGCTAGAAGCTTTAGAGCCCAATTCTGAATTTGTTTTGCTATAATAAAAGACTATCTCTTAAAAGCAAGCAATCAGACAGAAAGACTAAATGGCTGCACAAGTTCTGATTGTCACCAAGAAGACATTTCAGGAAAGAGATGTCAGAATTACTTCAAACTTTGGTTGGTGCTATAACCTACCAAACTCATATGATTAACCTTAAAAATTTTTTTGTTAATTTATGGGTTGATACAGTACCACTCCCTTGTATTTATTGTTTGCAACAAAGAAAAAAAAAACAAAACAAAACCCTGGATACAATGCATTCTATACCTCAATAGCTCATTATTGTCCATGAGATAAAAGATGAAAGTCCTGAGCCAGGTTTGAAAGATACTTCCCACTGGGACATCTCTACCCATCCTTCCCAGTTCAGCTCTCACTAAATTTATTCTGGTATTTGTCTTTGGAATTCTAAGGAAAATTTCACCCCCATGTCAGGGTGGTTCAGAGGCTAAGGTTCAGTTTCCCATTTTATCTTGATCTGTCAGTAAACAAGCCATGGGCCAATTGCTGGCCTGAAGGGGTAGGTGAAATTTCTGGGTCCCTGAATGCCAAAGACAGATGAAGGAAAACAAAAGACAGATGAAGGAAAAGGAGAGCATAGTTTTCCTTCTCATCAGAGTTTCTTCTGATGGAGAAAAAGTTGAATAGCCATGTGAGATCTCGAACAGAGTGCCCACACAGGCCACTGGTATAGGCGGTCAGTCAGTCATGTTTACCAGAGACTAGATGCACCTGAGCAACTAAAGTTTAGGGCAAGTGGAGAGGTGTGGAGCTACAAGTATTGATAATTGATAAGGGCACTCTAGCTGTGGGAATAATTTGCAAGAAGGCAAGTTGAAAATGAACAACATGTGTGACTGTCTTTTATCTGTGGATTCAGGAAAGCTGTATGGGAGCTGGTAGTGTGGTCTGTTCCCAGAGCTTAGGCAGGGTAGCAAAGCTACATGCGACACTCCCAGACAATTGTATAAGCTATGGATATTTCAGCCATGCATTCCACCAGCACTTGTGAACACACAAGTCTCACTTGTTCCTATGTCTCAGCTCCAACCTCACTTTTCTTGGAGAATTAGTCAGGTACTCATTCTGATTAAACTGCTGATTCAGAATAGCTTAGACTGAGAAGCTTCTAAACATGGGGAATTTTGTTGTGCCAGAGTTAGAAGCTGGAAAGTACAAAATCAGACCACCATCATATTCAGCATAAGATGAAAACCTGCCTTGTCACACAGGGTCTACCACTACAATTTCACCAGGGATCTCTCACAATCATCTATATTCCATAAAGACAATATTCATATGTATAAGGGTTGCAGCCCAGGATCAAATCATTTTCTAATTGCTGCATTGTCCAATAGTCTGTACCAATCCAGCTAGTATGAAGGTGAGCGTTTCCTCTGAGGGGGAAGTGAGGATGATTATAGGAGATATAGAAACAACTACAAGAGAAAGATAATGTGAGGGCTGCAAGTTACTACCACACCAGCAGGAAGTGAACTTCTCATAGCCTTCTATATATCAGTACCACAGGAAACAATGCTACAAGCTAACAGAAACACTTTGCTCAAGTAGACACATAAGACATTTGTTCCCAGCCAGGCAGTGGTGGTGCATGCCTTTAATCCCAGCACTTGGGAGGCAGAGGCAGGCAGATTTCTGAGTTAGAGGCTAGCCTGCTCTACTGAGTGAGTTCCAGGACTGCCAGGGATACACAGAGAAGTCTGTTTAGGCGGGGTAGCAAAGGTACATGCAACACTCCCTGACAATTGCATAAGTTATAGATATTTCAGCCATATATCTCATAAGTCTGCTCCTCATATATCTGCTCCTCTGTTTCATATGTGCCTCTATTTCAAACTACTCATATACCAGGGCTTTGAGTTCTTTGAGGACAAAATGAGGCTCATCTTTTGCATGAATAAATGATTCTTGAGTGAATGAATAAATAAATCAACATATCAATTACAAAACAAATATTTTTAATGAAGGGACCATCTCAAAATTATATTTCCCCATTTTTAAGATTATAAACCTCAAGGAGGAATATATGTGATTTCAAAGAAAATATGACTTAAGACCTATATATATAAACAAATCTCATGTTTTTCATTAAAATCAAGTATATTCCCTGTGGAATACAGCCAGTTGGCTATGGCCCATTGACATTAAGACTCCTATACTTAAATTTCAACTTTAAATTTTCTTAAGTTTCTTAAAAGAATCAAGTCCCTACTTTAAGTGATTTGAGACATATTTTTTAACTGATGATGACAAGAATTTGGGGTGACTCATTGTGCAAGACACTGAAGAAAGCCTTTGAGGAAGAAGAAGCTACAAGACAAATTTTAGAGATAAATATGAATATAGAATAAGCATGTCAGAATTATAAGCATCTGAGACACTTGGATGCTCTTAGAAAATCATTAAATTCTAATTAATATTGAATTAGTCTGCCACAGTGTCAGGCACCCTGAAGTGTTTCATCTTGGGTTAGAAATGCCTACCCCGTTGCTCCTGCAGATGCTCAAATAGTAATAATTTGTTTCTAGTTTCTGAATTTCTGAAATTTCCTAGACCAAATACAGTAGATGTTGAAACTTATTACCTGATGCTGCCTTAGAGAGAAGTTAGGTGGGTAAGGTACTTCAGTGGTCTGAAATTCAAGGATCAGCATGTGACTACTCACTCTTTGGAGGAACTGCTCTGGTGATTTGTAAATCTGACAGATGGACAGAAGATGCATCTTACTCTCCTCTGAAGACTCCAAGAAGCATATTTAAGTCAAATAAAAAGTGGTTTCCAAGCATAGTGAAGACTTTTTTTCCCATATATCATTCTCCTTCATATTTTGCAAACTTTATATGCCACAATACAGGGGAACGCCAGAGCCAAGAAGTGGGAGTGGGTGGATAAGGGAGCAGGGTTGGGGGAGGGTATAGGGAACTTTTAGGATAGCATTTGAAATGTAAATTAAGAAAATGTCTAATAAAAAAAAACAGAAGTTGAATACAATACAATAATTAAATGGTAACATCAGGGTTCAAAAATGTTGATACTCTAGCTATGGATTTCCAGGGATAGAATCAACTTTAATATTCATGGACAAATAAGAGAGCATTTATTATGGAGTTCCCTCCATGATTGTAGAAGGCAAGAACGCTTGTGAAATGTCATTTATCAAAAAAAAAAAAAAAAAAAAATTAGGATAGCCGGGCGTGGTGGCACAGGCCTTTAATCCCAGCACTTGGGAGGCAGAGGCAGGCGGATTTCTGAGTTCGAGGCCAGCCTGGTCTACAAAGTGAGTTCCAGGACAGCCAGGGCTACACAGAGAAACCCTGTCTTGAAAAACCAAAAAAAAAAAAAAAAAAAGTAATGTCATTTGTATGCTTAAGTAACATAACATAACCTGGATTCAAAGGCTTGAAATTTAACAGTGGCAGAAATATCTCAGGACTCATTCTACTGTCATATTCTTTAACTTTTGTGAGGAAAAAAATTAGTTTAATTGTGTTTCTTTTTTTTTTAATTAGATTTTTTTAAATTTACATTTCAAATGCTATCCCGAAAGTTCCCAGGTGCAACAGTCACTGGATGGTCTTTCCTTCAGTCTCTGCTCTACCCTGTGTCTCCATATTTGCTCCCATGAGTATTTTGTTCCACTTTCTAAGAAGGACCAAAGCACCCAAACTTTGGTCTTCCTTCTTTTTTGAGCTTCATGTGGTCTGTGAATAGTATTTTGAGAATTCCAAGCTACTGGGCCAATATCCACTTAACAGTCAGTACATACCATGTGTGTTCTGTTGTGATTGGGTTACCTCACTCAAGATATTTTCCAGTTACATACATTTCATGAATTCATCATTTTTAATAGCTGAATAGTACTACACTGTGCAAATATACCATATTTTCTGTATCCATTCCTCTGTTGAAGGACTCCTGGTTTTTTGTTTTGTTTTGTTTTGTTTTGTTTTGTTTTTTCCCAGCTTCTGGCTATTATAAATAGGGCTGCTATGAACATAGTGGAGCATGTATCCTTGTTATATGTTGGAACATCCTTTGGGTATATGCCCAGGAGTGGGATAGATGGGTCATCAGGTAATACTATGTCCAATATTCTGAGGAACCACCAAAGTGATTTTCTTTCTTTCCTTTTTTTTTTTTTTTAATCAATCTCTATTGTGCTAACTCTAGACATTTATGTTAATACTTAACTGCTTGGCTAGGGAATTCTTGAAATTAGGAGGTACTGAAAACATCTTAAAACATTTATGTTTTTTTTTTTTCTGCCTGAAATTAGGAATGTATAAACTACTACATGTATAAACATGTAATTCACATGTATGTGAGATATTTTTAAATATGTATCTTTTCATGGTAGATTGTTTTTACTATGGTTATACCCAGCCTGTTTTTCTTACTTATTGGATCTGATGGGATTAGGTTCATTCATAGTGATTCATACAAGTGCAATGGTCTTGGTTAGGAGTTAGAGAATAACTAAATATATTAATTACTTATTTTTGCAATTTTGGTAGCCTTAGCCTTTGGTAAAAATTACTGTCATTTCTTTTTTTGTTGTTGTTTGTTTTTTGGCTGTATGTTATGTCAACATAGTTTGGTGAAAATGTTATTGAAGTTTATCTTAAAAGGAAAGAAAAATAATTTGATATAAACACAAACTATACCCAGCAAAGGAAGCTTGAATAGGATAGTTCCTCTGCTTTTCCCCTAGACAGTCTTTTTTTTATCAATATTTAATTAGATATTTTCTTCATTTGCATTTCAAATGCCATCCCGAAAGTTCCCTATACCCTCCCCCACCCCCTGCTCTACTCCCTTACCCACCCACTCCCACTTCTTGGCCATGGTGTTCTCCTGTATTGGGGCATATAAAGTTTGCAATACCAAGGGGCCTCTCTTCCCAAAGATGGCCTGCTAGGCCATGTTCTGCTATATATGCAGCTACAGACACGAGCTCTGGGGTTTCTAGTTAGTTCATATTGTTGTTCCTCTTATAGTGTTGCAGACCTCTTCAGCTGCTGGGGTACTTTCTCTAGCTTCTCCATTGGGGCCCTGTGTTCCATCATATAGATAACTGTGAGCATCCACTTTTGTATTTGCCAGGCACTGGCATAGCCTCACAGGTTACAATTATATCAGGGTCTCTTAAGCAAACTCTTACTGTCATATGCAATAGTGTCTGGGTTTGGTGATTAATTATGGTATGGATCCCCAGGTGGGGTAGTCTCTGGATAGTCCATTCTTTCATCTTAGCTTCAAACTTTGTCTCTGTAACTCCTTTCATGGGTATTTTGTTCCCTATTCTAAGGAGGAATGAAGTATCCACACTTTTGTCTTCCTTCTTGATTTTTATGGGTTTTGCAAATTGTATCTTTGGTATTCTACATTTCTGGGCTAATATCCACTTATCAGTGAGTGCATATCATGTGAGTTCTTTTGTGATTGAGTTACCTCACTCAAGAAGATATCCTACTGATCCATCCATTTGCCTAAGAATTTCATAATTTCATTTTACTCCATTGTGTAAATATACCACATTTTCTGTATGCATTCCTCTCTTGATGGACATCTGGGTTCTTTCCAGCTTCTGGTTATTATAAATAGGGCTGCTAAGAACATAGTGGCGCATGTGTCCTTCTTACCAGTTGCAACATCTAAGAAAGAGAACTTCAGACAAATTTCCCTTATGAATATCAATACAAAAATACTCAATAATATCCTTGCAAACCGAATCCAAGGACACATCAAAGCGATCATCCATCATAGTCAAGTAGTCTTCATCCCAGGGATGCAGGGATGGCTTAATATATGGAAATCCATCAATGTATTCCATTATATAAACAAACTCAAAGACAAAAACTGAAGGATCATCTCATTAAATGCAGAGAAAGCATTTGACAAAATCTAACACCCCTTTATAATAAAAGTCTTGGAAAGATCAGGAATTCAAGGCCCACGCCTAAACATAATAAAAGCAATCTACAGCAAACTAGTAGCCAACATCAAACTAAATGGAGAGAAACTTGAAGCAATCCCACTACAATCGGGGACTAGACAAGGCTGCCCACTTTCTCCCTACCTATTCAATATAGTACTTGAAGTCCTATCCAGAGCAATTCGACTACAAAAGGAGATCAAGGAGATACAAATTGGTAAAGAAGAAGTGGAAATATCACTATTTGCAGATGATATGATAGTATATATAAGTGACCCTAGATATTTTACCAGAGAACTCCTAGACCTGATAAACAGCCTCAGTGCAGTAGCTGGATATAAAATTAACTCAAACTAATTGGTGGCCTTTCTCTTCACAAAGTATGAAGAGGCTGAGAAAGAAAGTAGGGAACATTCCTTTAGGTGATTCTCAGCCATTCAGTATTACTCAGTTGAGAATTCTTTCTTTATCTCCATACCCCATTTTTAATAGGGTTATTTGGTTCTCTGGAGTCTAACTTCTTAAGTTCTTTGTATATGTTGGAAATTAGCACTCTATCAGATGTATGATTGGTAAAGAATGTGGAAAGATCTCCCGTGCTCATTGATTGGAAGGATTAATATAGTAAAAATGGACATTTTGCTGAAAGCAATCTATAGATTCAATGCAATCCCCATTAAAATTCCAAATCAATTAGTCATAGAGCCAGAAAGAGCAATTTGAAAATTCATTTGGGATAACAAAAAACCTAGGATAATTTAACCTATTCTCAACAATAAAAGAAATCCTGGGGTGATTACCATCCTTGACCTCAAGGTGTATTCCAGAGCAATGGTGATAAGAACTGTATGGTATTGTAACAGAGACAGGCAGCAAGAACAATGGAATAGAACTGAAGACCCAGAAATGAAGCCAATCACCTATGGTCACTTGATCTTTGACAAAGGAGCGAACACCATCCAATGTTTTCAATAAGTGGGGCTGGTTCAACTGGCTGTCAGCATGTACAAAAATGCAAATTGACCCATTCTTATCTCCTTGTACAAAGCTCAAGTCAAAGCTGATCAAGGACCTCCACATAAAACCAGATACACTGAAACTTATAGAGGATAAAGTGTAGAAGACACTTGAATACAAGGGCTCAGGGGAAAATTTCCTGAACAGAAGGCCAATAGCTTATACTCTAAGATTAATATTTGATAAATGGGACCTCATAAATTGCAAATCCTCTGTAAGGCAAAGAACACTGTCAATAGGACAAAAAGACAACCAACATATTAGGAAAATATCTGTCCTTCCTTTACCAACCATTAACTATGTATAGATTCTTGAGGTGCAGGGCCTCACAGTCCTATTCTCCATGATGAAGTCTTCACATCATAGTCTTATGCAAGTAATCACATTTGCTGTGAATTCACATGAACATGATTTATGTCATACTTAGAAGATAGCATTCTATAATACTCTACACATTTCTCCAGCTCATGTATCCTCTCTGGGCAATCTTCTGTAATGTTCTGTGAACACTGAATAATATACATGTCCTACTAGAGCATTCAGTACTGAAAAATCTTCAGCACTGGTAAGTTATGAATCTCTGTAGTATCTAGTACCCACTGCGGAAAGAAACTTTTCTAAAACAAAAACTTAAAGAAGCACAATTATATATATATATATATGGAAAGACGGGAGTCTGAGATAGAGTAATATATACAGAGAGATGGAGAATTATTTTCCCTTTCTTGTTCTGAATAGGTTGATACATGCTCACTTAGTAGGCTGATGTTTACTCACATGTATGATTGATGATAGTCCACCTTAATGAGTCTGCATACTCAACTGTTAATCATTTCTAGAAACACTCTCCCAGAAAATATAGAAGAAGGTGTTGTAAGCTTTCTGGGCATCCTTCATTGCTCTTCTTATTTCACCCCACTAAAGCTGCCTCTAGGTACAGTCAGTAATGATCAACCTCTTTTAACCTCTTCCACTGGACTATGGAGATCTACCTTCATTAAATGTTATGCTTTTAATTATACCATGCATTCCTTTATATTCTGTGCTTTTTTAAGATAATACTTAGACACCTCATGTACCCATGGCATGAATGATGACTGTAGAGTCCTGATTGCTAGTCTTTAGTTGCTCTAGGTGTCTTCAGATTTAATATTTTCTTTTCTTTGTTAACCCCTGAAGGCTTGAATGTTTCTTTTGCATAAAATAATTATTCTGTATTTAGTGGCATGAATTAATTAATTAATTTATTTATTTATTTAATCTCCCATACATTTATTTATTTGCCTGTGAATGTATATGGTTTTTAGTCTTTTCTTGTAGGGTGGAGGATGTGAATGCACTTATATGGGAAGCTGTGTGTATATGTATATTCTTGTGGAGGCCAGAGAAGAGGTGTCATTCCTTATCTATTACCATTTTGTTTTTTATTTTATTATATATATATATATATATATATATATATATATATATATATATATATTTTACACATGGCCCTTCTGTAGCATTAAGTTAGCCAACTCAGTTAGGTCAGGAGGTCCTGAGATTCTGCTCTTTTGCCACTGCCCATGAATTGGAGGTACAAGTAAATTTTCTTATAATGTGCAGTAAATACTTCTACTCTGAGTTTCTTCCACAGCTCCTCATACCTTTTATAATTTAACTTAAAATTAACATACAAATTAAAAGGTTTCATTATGACATTTTTATATATGCTTTCCTTCAGATAATGAATCTTTCATCCCCCCATTCTTTCAACTTGTTCTTACTCACACCTGATGGCCTACAGAACTCTTCTTTCTACATTGCACTTCCATGTCATTGGTATTCGATTGCCCTGCTAACTGCATTTTTTCAATGCCCCGTCATGTCTCTGGTATTCTACCACCTTGCACACTACGTTTTCTGTATTTCTTTCCTGTGTATTCTAAGAAATTCATGCTATGAGTTCATCATCACACTTGTATCTCCACAAATTTTCTATCTCATTTTCACAATTTATAACTTTACTTCAATTTATTCCCTAAATATGCCTTAGAAACTCATTTTTTTTCCTCTGGGCAAGGCTGGAGAACTTTAGCTTATCATAGCCCCTTCTAGTACTTACTGCCCTTCCTGAGTAACTATAACATGCAACCCAGCTTAGAATTTGATGTCTGCTCAACCTTTCTGATGAAAGTCCATTCATGCTTTTTTTTTCTTTTTAACATCATTGTATATTGTGTGTGTGTGTGTGTGTGTGTGTGTGTGTGTGCGTGTGCGCGTGTGTGATTGTGTGTATGCACAGGCATAAGTGTGAATGTGTATTTCTATACACTCTTATGTAATAGGTGGCTCAGGTGCACCACAGTAGATATGGAAGTCAGAGGACAAAATCATCTATCAGTCCTCTCTATACAATTTATTAACGAAGGTTTGATGCTGAATCTTTATCTCCTCTCATGGTGGAAGATTACTAGAACAGAGGAATACTGCAACCAGATACACATGAGTCCTGGGCATGTGATTTTTGTCCTAAAGTCTGTACAGAAGGCAGTTTGAACACTGCGCATACTTACCCCACATTACCTAACCTGCCTAGCCTCCTTGGACAGTATAGTATATCTATAGTCTAAACTCATTCCAAGGAGTCCATGAAATTATGTAAATATTTCCTAAGTTAAATTGCAACATCCTGAAAACTGATTTACTCCTTTTATACAATGGTAAAAATAAATACTAAGTCAATACTTTAATAAATAAATAAATAACATAGATGTAAGCTCTGTTCTTTTTTTCACCCCAGCCTTTCAGTTTTACTTCAAGTATCTCCTTTACCATTCTCATAAGAAAATCCTTCAAAGATTTGACTGAGGCATGCTGGGAAATGCTGTAGGGATTTGAGCAGATGGGGAATATATTTAGCCACATGTAAACAATCTCACAGAAGAAATGCCCACCTTCATTAGCACAGCTTCTCATCTCTAAGTTGTACAAGTGTCTCTCAGTGGGAGAAGACATCTTTCTGTCCCACTGATAGCAGGCTTCCCTCTCCCGCGGAGGAAAAGCTCAAAGAACAAAGTTCAACACCTGAAAGCAGGAAAAGGAGCTAATTATTGCAAGTATCTCTTCTCCCCTGCTATTTCCCTTTATTAAAATTGAACCTTAGCCGTGGCTGTCTTTCTCAACTCTTGCTTCAGTACAACACAATGATAAAAGATTGATTCCACATTAAGAAAGTTTACCTCAAAATCTCTATGAAGCTAACACCTTAAGCCACTTAATCAATGACAATGAGCATATATATATATATATATATATATATATATATATATATACACATACATATGTCATCTAAGAAAATAGAAAATTTCTAAGCAAAAGAACAATGTGTGTTATTCTCCTAAGAAAGAATATATGGTGGGCTGAAGAAATGGATTAATGGCTCTGACTGATTTCTGAGCAAAAATGAAAACCTGTGATTGAACCCCCACAACCCACATAAAAGCCCCCCATCTCTTTGTCTCTGTTTGTCTGTCTCTCTCTGTCTCTGTCTCTTTATCTCTCTGTCTCTCTTTCTCTCTGTCCCTGTGTTTGTGTGTGTGTGTGTGTGTGTGTGTGTGTGTGTGTGTTGGTGTATGTGTGTGTGTGTAGTATGTTGTGTATATATGTATATGCTTCCTAGCACTGAGGGGAACAAGGATCAGAAGATGAGTAAGCTTTGCTGGCTGCAAGCCTAGCAATAGGGTCTATTAAGCTTTGCTTCGAGGGAATAGGCAGGTAGTAATAGAAAAGGATACCTGAGATCACATTCCAGCTCCCAACACATGAACATGGAAAAAGTTGCCTGTACTTGCCCATGCTTGTATGCAGGCACCACTTATATGACTCACACCTACACCAAATATACTCTCACACATACACATACATATATAAGAAATGTTGCATTACTGTATAAAGGCATCATCATCAATGAGGACAATTTAAATGTCAAAAGTTGTAGTGTACTGCAAAGGCTTACATATATGTCATCACTGAAAAATTGTGTATGTCATTTTTCTGTTCTATCATTTTACTATCAACAGAATTACAGAGGGAAAAGTAAGAGCTGTAGGTCTCAGAACAGTTTAAGAAAATATCTTGCAAGATAAACAGATTTGAGTATTTCTGTGTGCAGGTGTGTGTGTGTGTGTGTGTGTGTGAGAGAGAGAGAGAGAGAGAGAGAGAGAGAGAGAGAGATAGAGATTGTGTGTTCAGGTGCCTATGGAGGGCAGAAGAGGGTGTTGTGTCCTATAGCACAGGAGTTGAAGAAATTTTTCTTGAGGCTTTGAAACTGAACTCAAATTCTCTGAAAAAAAAAAAAAAACCTACAAGAGATCTTAAGGTTTAGAAACCCAAGTTTTTTGGGTGTGTTTGTTGGATTGATGTGTTTTGTCTGTTTGGTGTTTGTTTGTTTGTTTGTTTGTTTGTTTTAAAAAGTCCTTGAAAGGACCTTCACTGGAACTCACTCACCAAGTAAGTTTACCTGACTGCGGTGAGCTCTGAGGACCCTTCTATCTCTCTTGACATTACAAGTCCACTTGTGTCATAAAATCTGCAAGGCCAGAATTATGCCAAATGAGCTTTCCCAAGCCATTAACACTATTTTAAATAGTATGTGCTCCTCAGAGCACTGAATGTCTAAAACCAGCAGATAACATGAATTTATTAACTTGCCATTGACTTACTGGAAACAAATGGGGTATGGTCTTCACAGAGAATCTGTATCTAAAATAAAGATCTCTCTCACTTATTGGGAACTATAAACATATGATAAGAAGTGTTTGATCACAGTTCTTTAAACATTAAGTGGTAAATATGACATATGTCTTCCTCTACTTTTAAATTTACTTATATTGTGAGTTTAAAACATGCATGTGCTAGTATTAAAGTAGTCGAAGAACAAGTTAAAGAAGTCAATATTCTTCATTTCACCACATGAGGTTCAGGGATCAAGCTCAGGTCTTCAGGGTTGGTAGCAAGTAATTTTACCACTGAGTCATTATATAATTCATATTATTACAAACCTTCGTAAAGGTTTTGTTTTAGTTTTCTCTCTCTCTCTCTCTCTCTCTCTCTCTCTGTGTGTGTGTGTGTGTGTGTGTGTGTGTCTGTGTATGTGTTTGTTTGTGTATGCACACATGCATTTGTGTGTGTGCTTGTGTACATGTGCATACATTCATGTGAATGCAGTGTCCATGGAAGTCAGATGTGTTACATACTCTGGACCTAGAATTACATGCAGTTGTGATATGTATGACATTGGTCTTGAGAAAAAAACTCAAGTTTTCTGCAAGAACTGTGATTGCTCTTAACTACTGCTTGCATTCTTCATCCTCACATCTCACATTCTTTAATAAACATTTGCAACAATTCCAGTATTCAAAATATGTTTGTGTACAAGACATTGGAATTTGTATTATATATTTTCTTTATTTACATTTCAAAGCCTGTTTTCCAGCTTCCCTCCCTCTCAGAAATACCCTATCACATCCTCCCTCCCACTGCTTCAATAAAGGTGTTCCTCCACCCACCCACTCACCCACTCTCCCACTCCTACCTCCCAGTCCTCCATTCCCCTACACTGAGGCATCTATCTATTGAGCCTTCATCGAACTAAGCCATCAACAAAGGAGTACACATGGCTCCAGCTGCATATGTAGCAGAGGATAGCCTTGCCATGAATCAATGAATGGAGAGATCCTTGGTCCTATGAAAACAATGGAATTTTAAAAATAGTTTATAATATGAAACATTACTAAATAAATGGTATATAATAATTTATGTCTTTATTTCTAGTCCACTCAAGCTATGATGCTGAAATAACTTGCATTTGCAAGAGAAATAACAGAGTGTCCATTGCAGAATGTTTAATGTTACAATTCATTAAGGACACTTGGACTTGCTGAGTCCTGTATTAAAAACATAATGTAATGATAACAAATGAGGACGTGTCCTTATTGCTTCACCAGTGTTAATGTTGTTTACAGGTGTAAGTGCATAGGATTATTACTGGAACATCGGTAATTCTCAGTGTCTACACTGCTTAAAAAAATCTCCACCTATCCCCTAGCAACCTTTAATTTCTGGAAAAATAATTACGGAGTTGTGACTTAAGTTTTTTAATAGAGCTATAGTTGCTCTTTGATCAATAGCTAAGAATATGAACCAATTCATTTCTCATTTCTTTGTTTCTATTATAATTTTGTCATGACTGTTTTGATTGTTTCTAATGTAAACACATACAATTTGTGTTTTATGTACATACATATCATGAACACACACACACACACCACTTATAAAATGTGCACCCATACACTCCCTGACATATGATATATCATAACCAAGCATAATTCCTATTACACACACATAATGAAAATAAACACATAACACCAACTTTTCACATAAACACCTTAAACAAAAACAAGCACACACTGTTTTACACACACATACACACACACCTCTTATATTCATAATGCCTACCACATAAACAACACACAAATAATATCTACCTTTATGCACATACATGCACACAGATGATCATATACATCATACATAAATAATGACTTCTATACCTAAATAATCACAATATCTTACATTTTGCTAGTAAGATGACTCAATAATCTAGTAGATGCCTTACAAGCATGAAGCCTTGACTTTAATCTACAACATTCATGAACATAATTTCTGACATTATTGTATGTGCTTGTAATCTTACTATGAAGGAAGTACACAGAGGACAATTCCTGCTTACTCTCTCTCCAGCAGGCTTTACTTGGCTGGAGACCTCTGGGATAGTGAGAGACACTGTTCAAAATGTAATATGGATAGCTCATGAAGAAGGACATTCAAAAATGTCCTCTAACTTATATATGTACATTCACACACATGAATATTGAACTTTATTCATGCAACTATATAGCTCTCAAGAAAGAATAAACTTGTGCCAGTAAAATTTCCGGAAAGAAGTAAATTGGTAGAAAAGGCATAAAGAAGTTCACTTGTTTCCACAAGTATTAAACCTTATCTTGGCAGGTTTCCAGAGCACATGCTAATTTGCACGGCTGCAGTAAGCTGATCTTTTATTAAGGCAATGAAGCTGAGCACTAGATTATAATAATTAACTCCTTAAAGATAATTATTTAACCTTCATTCAAATTTATCAGTCCCAGGGCTTAGGTGGCTCTTGATCACCATCACCAACTATTAGTTAGAAGGAGTTCCAAGTACAGGTCATAGAATCCATTTCCCCTGCTTTTATTGTTCTTTCATTACTGGATGATCTTAATAAGAACTCCTATTTAATTAGAGTCTCCTACAGACATATTATGTGACTTCACTCCTTAATGTACATTTTTTTATTATTATTTAGAGGGAGAGATCCAAGTACCTGATGAACCAAGTGAGTAGTATGTGTGAGTGATAAAGAGGGCAAGAAAATTAATCAATTTTGGCTTAGTTGATGGGAATTTGGATGGCTGACAGTACAGGTGTCTTCAAAGTATGTGTTCTGGCAGCACAAGGATGTTCTACGTTTTAGACTAAAAAGAAAAATCAACATCAGTTAATACCATTGACGTGGTCTTGGGTTTACAGTTTCTTAATTCTTAACAACTCTTTTCATTTCTTAGAGCTTACATTTGCTCCTACTTTATCCTATTTCATATCACTTGATTTCTTTTTACACTATCCTTCAAACTATTTAAAAGTCCTTCTAAATGATATAAAATTATACAGTGTATTTATAGAAATGTAAAAATTTTTAAAAATCTGATGAAAAATAGAATAAAGAATATGAGCTATATAATTATAAATTATACAGTTGAGTTTAATCTTTATTTTAATCTTTCTACAATGAGTAGTTTTTTATAATGATACATAATGAACTGGTTATGATTTTAATAAAATATTAACTACAATAAAAATTAGATAAACTTCGGGAAAAATACTGGATAAGTGCTGGAGAGATCTCTTGGTATGTAAGAGTTCTTGCCACTCATGCATAACCACCTGAGTTTGTATTAGAGGAGCCCACTTAAAACACTGTGTATGGCTTCATACAACTAACCCCAGTGTTGTATGGAATACAGTCTTGGGAATGAGAAAGCCAAGACACAAACTACAGTAAAGTCCCATCTTTAGTCATTGACCCTGTCTCTTTGAAATAAGCTGTATAGAAATACAGAAAGGTCCCAAATGGTCTCCTCTGCATTCTGCACACACACATGCTTCAACGACTCATGTACACATAGGCCTAGAGTACACACAGCTTCATATTTCATTGTTTGCCACTGGCACACATCTTATGCCCTCACTAAAATAAAATTATTGGGTTTACATCAAACTCTTTCTACAACAATTTCCCTCGAGGGCTGCTATAGAGTTCAATAAAGCCACTTTCATAAGGTTCCTTACAAGCCACATGTTCTCTTCTTATATATTTGTTTTATTGTGTTATCAGAAGAGCCTTCATTGAAACTGGACTAAAACATTTTCTACGTCAAAAATATAATGTCTATTTTGTAACTTTGCTTTTGTGGTGCTAGGTCTTAAACTGTAGACCATGTCTTTACTAAAATCACTGTACCACTGAAGTGTGCCATCATCTCTTTTGTTTTTGTCAAAAGCACACAGTCAGGAAGTTAGATGTCAAGTCAGAAATCTCTCCAACATTGGTGGCATTATATCCACTTAATAATGGGAATCACCAAACACATAACAAGTATGTATGGGTCTTGTTTACTAGGTATGATGGGGATTAGTTTCTGTCCCTAAGAACTCTAGTAAATTTAACTATATTTAATTATTGGTTTTTCAGAACCCATAGTTTCCTGAAAGCCATCCCAGCTCACTCCTTCACCCTCTATTTTTTGTCAGTTTCATTCCCACCTGCTCATCTTTCATATGCACATCAATTATTTTTAACTAATTTTTAACCTCAGGTTCATATCACAGTCTCCCAGATCATTCTTGTGTCAAGTACAAAAGTTCAAGATTTTTCTAACTTCCTCTGTTTCCTAACATATTTTGAGTGGCCCTATGGGGTAAGATACCTGAAACCAACAAACTATCTTGCCAGTAAACATTGCATGGTGGACTGTTGACCTCATTGTCCATAAAGAACAATAAAATTTCATGTTTAAGCTCTTTTCTCAAAAGTCATTCCTAAAGAAACCTGCCCAAGTCCTTCAGACTAAATTGTATGTCTCATTAGCATTTATATGGTTTCCATGCATAATCCATGAGCGTTCTGAACAGGAACTAGTTTTGTGGTTGCTTTTTGTATCTCTGTGATGTCAACTAAATCTAATATAAACACTTAACACCAGAGCCTAAATAAAATAATCCTAGATTCTCCATAATTTCTTGAAAGGAACTAAATTGAAAAGTTGACCACTGACTTGCATAGCATGAATTTTGAAGAAAGATATATAGAAGAAACAAGATTGCTCTGATGCAATACAGTAAATCTTAAGACAGAAGATAATTTAGGATATTTTAAGTCTTCAGAGGATGTACAAAGACCCTTTACCAATGACAGCTCAAAACCATTTATGTTAGTTTTATTGTGTGTGCATGGGTATGTGTGTGTGAAGCTGTATATGTACATTGTGCACATGTATGTGGGGAACAGAGGTCAATACCAAATATATTTTTTAATCACTCTGCACAGTGTTTTTTGTCACTGGATATCTCACTGAACTTTGAGCTTGACAATTAGGCTAGATAAGCTAGAACGCAAGCCTCAGTGGTATCCTGTCCCTGAAACTCTAGCCCTTGGGAAAAAAGGCATGCTTGGCCATTGGGTTCTAAAGCTCACATTTAAGTCCTCTTGCTTAAATAGAAAGCAGTTGAAACAATAAACTATATCCTGAATTATGGTTGGCTTTTTGAGGTTAAATTTTAGAAGTACTTTTGCTTTCAACAGAGCCTGTAGATTATTGTATAATAAAACTAAGCTCAATAATTAAATGAAAATTAGCTCAGGCATGCACATATGGAGCCTTTGACTATTAAACTGATGAGTATAATATATATACAAGGATGGGGGAAAGATTGATTCAGTTGAGTTACTTTTCTTCAACTCTACTTCTTACTATCATTCTATCTTTGCTCTGTCATTGTTCTCTCTGCTGTAGCTTTGCCACTGTCCATGATCGCCACATGGCTTCCTTGCATAGAAAGGACGAAGCAGTGAGGAACTGCCTGTCCTAAAGTTCCTGCTTGTCCATTTCTCTTCCATGTTGGACAAGTTGCTTACATCCCAAACAAGTCTCTCTGTTCAGTAAGCTAGTTCCAATGGGTAACATTAAACTAATTACTCTACACAATATGTCCTGCATGAAGCAAGATCTTGAACAGAAAATTATATACTGCTACTCTTTCAATAACTTTACTTTCATAACTTTACTTTCATAACTTTACTTTCATCTGTATACATGTATCAGATTCCTGTAATTCTTCCCCTGATGATAACTCCATATTCTTTCTAATTGTAGAAATTCTACAGACAATCTCAGGTTATACTCAGAGCTACTGAATGCATTCAGCTTTCCCACAATTCTGTGGATCCTGAACCAGTTGTTACACTCACAGACTGTTATAAGAACTTCCATTGCAAATTCTACAAGGGAGATTGACTGAATAAAAGTCTGTCTAAAGCTGTGAAATGCTTCAGGAAAGTAACTCCAAACCAAGGAGGAAGTATTTCACTTCTTTGTAATTTTTTTGGCAATATTTTAATGGGTGTTCAATGGAATTTTCCATTTTTATTACATTTTTAGAGTTTTTGGTACATGTGTCTATAACTGATATTGTAACTATAGCATCTCATGTTTTATATGTCTTTTAATCTTCATAGATACAGAACTAGGTAGAATCTTTCCAGAAAAATCTTTTGTTTCATGTAATTTTGAATATAATATTACTTAAATAGAGTCTAGGAGGAGACAGAGCTTGATAGAAATGCCAAAATAAGTCACAGAGAGGAGAAACTTCATTGGTCAGGGATGAGGATAGCACAAGGCAGAGACTCATGGCTAGTCAAAGTGTTGAAAATTAATGATTGTTAAATGTTTAGTCTTAATCAGTGCACATCTTTATCCTCCTCCTCAGCTCAGGGACCATCATATAAGAGTTGGTGGGAAGAATATAAAATCTGAGTGATAGAGATGAGGGCTGTGAAATGCTATCACAAGGGCATGACTTGACTACGACACCAGGACATTTATGAACTCTCACCAGCCAGGTAAGATAATGGGATTCAAATGTTAATGAAAAAAGAGAAAGCTTCAGTTTCAGTAAATCTTCCAAATAGGTCCCGGCAATGAAAACACCACTCAGTTAATATGATTCCATGCTGTGTGCCTAGATTGGGCAGAATTACCCTACACTACCATCTTTCACAGCTTTTGAGACTCCTTAGGACTTGCAGTTTCCCTGTCCTTCTGCTACCCTTTTCTCCTTCTTCTTCCTCCTCTGCAGCCTCTCCCTCTTCCATTTTCTCCTTCTTCTCTCTCCCACCTTCTGCTCCACCTTCCCTTTTATCTGCTCAATAATCAGCTCTCCTTTATCTTACAAATTAAGGTGGGAAACAGGTTTATAGGAAATCACCTGAGTGCTGACTCATTCCTTGTTTGCAGCCACTCACAGGAAAATGGAATTAACATCAAATATAATTAGCTCCAGGGCTATCCACAACATTTCCACCTTTCTGTCCAATTAAAAGACTATTTTATCTCAGATATAATTGAATTTAACTATTATTATTTTGTAATTTATAAAGTACAAGAGACCTAACACCCTGTCCATCATCTTTGTTAATTAAACAGAACTTCTGTCATCTATCCTTACATAAAGACTTATATTTCTACATGTGGCTATGTTTTGGCTTTAGATTGAATGCCATTTGAAAACCATTCTCTCCAAACTCTTCCTCTCAAAATAAAAAGCCTGGGTTGGCCATGAGAATATGTAGTTTTCAACCCCATCAGAAATCCAAGAACAACTGATATTAACTGAAAATATATAGAAAGCCTACAAAAGTTTCCAAAACTTAGCCAGTCCATAGAGACCTCTGATCACCTGGACAGTCAGTCACTTACTTCAGCATGTAGGAGCATTAGTTTCAGCCTACTGGCCAGTGTCATCTGATAGACTTAGAAAAACAGAAATATTAAGGACTAGCCTACTCTTTCTAGGCAGAATCAAGCTTTCCTAACCTGCAATTGCTTACTTTCTTTGGGCAGTATTATGTCTCTTGATGAATGAGGCGATTTTTGCCTAGTGGCTGTTTCTCCACAACTGGAGTAATTCAGAGATGCTCAGTTTCTTCTTTGAATCCAAGACAGGGAAATCTGTCAGGAGCAGACTGGTCTCAACAACAAGTGAATAAATAACATTAAACATCATATGCTGTGGACTTCTGATGTTTTTGAAAACCAACTATCTATGTAAAGTAACCTAGACTGTTCTCTATTAACTACTCTCAGCCATATCTAATTAAAATAACTGAGAACACACTTAACAATAAACTCAGAGCCATGAATTTCCTATTTGGCCCTTAACTCACAGGTGTAAACGTCTCAGATCTGTTTATCATAACAGCAATTGAAGGACTAGGTCTAAGCCTTGTACTTCAAAATTTTTAGTCTCAAAGAAACCTGTAATAATCACCCCCAGCCTCAAAGTTTAGGAAACAGGGACAACAACTCTTCATATCTTCTTCAAGCTGAATATGGGCATTGAGATATTTTTGAAGGGAGAGAAATGGTAAGAAAATGGGGGAGTTGGTTGGCCTTAAGAAGGCTCCACCAATGATTGTATTCGTCTGTGATGTCTGTGTCCTCACTGGATCCGGATGAAAAACCAAGGCATCAGGGGTTAAGACAGGTCAGTTCAGCATGTCTGATGATGAAATTCACCAAGGCTGTATATTCTGTAATATATAAATCTCAAAACAAAATTTTAGTATCATCAAGATAAACTTTTTGTTTGATTCTCTGGAATCTAGTTCTCAGGGTGTCTCCCTCTATCAAATCTGATCCATATAACTTTGGAAGATGTAAATACCACAATCACCTTTTCCAAAGACACAAAGACAAAACTTTTTTCCCAAATAAGTATATCCTTCAGCCAGAAACCAGAAAAACCTATAGCTTGCCCTCTGTCTCAGAGGAACAATAAAACCAATATTTTAGCCTATTTAGGCCCTTCTAATTTGTCATGTCATAATTTAAACCCCAAATTCCCGTGCAGCCCACTTTAGAAAGAATGTGAGTCTCCTACAGACTTTATTATACCATCTTTAAAACAATTCATTCACACTTCTATTTTCCTTTCCTCTCTCCTTTGCTTTCCTTTGCTTTCCGTTCCTTTCCTTTCCTTTCTTCTTTCCTTTCCTTTCCCTTTCTATACCTGCTTAAAAGCAGCAGCTTGTCACACCAGGATTTAAACCCAAAATTCCTGTGGAGCCGATGTTAGACAGAATATGAGTATCCCATAAGACTTATTAAAGAAATATATCTTTATACCTTCTTCAAGTATCAAAAGGTTGTATTTCTCTCTTTATAAAATTACCTGGTCCAGAGTCCTTTTTACCTTTGTCTCCCAATTATTTATTCACAGGGAGAAGCAGAGTGTGAAAAGATCTGAGTTGTCTGTGTCCCTGTTTGGAGATTGGGGAGGCAGGGTGGGGAGCAAAGGATACAGAAAAGCAAACACAGAAAGGTTCTCTCGTGCATAGATGCCTCTCTGCTGATCTCTGTAGGCCCCTTAAATCTAGTCACCTTCAAATCCATACTGCTACAGCCTAGGTCATTGCCCAAGCCCCATTCAGGGGTTGGGAGCAGTGAAATTTTATCTCAGGTTAGTTGAATTCAAATCAATACGTTGGGCGCCATTTTGTTGTGATAAATATCCTCCCAAATATGCTCTGGCAATGAAAACACCACTCAGTTAATACGATTACATGCTGTGTGCCTAGATTGGGCACATCTACCCCTACACTACCATCTTCCACAGCTTATGAGACCCCTTAGAACTTGTAGTTTCCCTGTACTTCTGATACCCTTTCTCCTTCTTCTTCCTCTGCACCCTCTCCTTCTTCCATTTTCTCCTTTTCTCTCCTACCTTCTGCTCCACCTTCCCTTTTATTTTACAAATTAAGGTGGGAAACAAGTTTATAGGAAATCACCTGAGTGCTGACTCATTCCTTGTTTGCAACCACTCACAGGAGAATGGAATTAACATCAAATTTAATTAACCCCAGGGCTATCCACAACAAACTTCTATCTTCTCTGAAGAAGTCTTTGGTAAGATACCTGTGCCTATATGGACAACTCTACAACCATGTCCATTTTAATGGTATGGTTAAACTGAATTGGTCACAATCCACCCCCCTACCACCCCCACCCCAAATAAAACACATATAAAAATATGTTTTGTGCTTTGGTGGGAGGAAAAGGAAGTGTTATGGTTTGCCAGAGTATGATGGTTTATATATGCTTATCCCAAGGAGTGGTACTATTAAGGAGTGGTGTCACTGTTGGAGTGGGTATGTCACTGTGCATGTGGGATTAGCTCCTTGGAAGTCAGTTTTCCATTAGCAGCCTGCAGATGAAGATGTCAAACCCTCAGCTTCACCTGCATCATGTCTGCCCAGATGCTGCAATGCTTCTGCCTTGATGATGATGAAATAAACCTCTGAACCTGTAAGTCACGCCAATTAAATTTTTCTTATACGAGTTGTCTTGGTCATGGTATGTGTTCACAACAGTAAAACCCTAAATAAGACACAGGGATAGAATGGAGGGGACAAGAATGGTTTTGACCAGAGTGTGTAATATAAATGAATGAACTTGATGGATATATAAATAAAATTAATATGCAAAAAAGCCACAGGATCAAATTATCAAGTAATTAGTTTGATTCCTTGGATTTGTACCCACTTTGTGTGTGTGTGTGTGTGTGTGTGTGTGTGTGTGTGTGTGTATTACTGAAAAGGTAATTCTGACTAGTTTATACATTGCAGAAACATTGGTGCTTGTATGAGAGGATTATTCATTCTGATGATCTGATTGTGACTAGAAACCATCAAACGCAAACTTTTGCCATTGTGAGAAGATAATACCATTTATGAAGTTTATCTTCAAGATTTCTTATGTTTTTATGAAATTTACACAAAAATATCTAAAAAAATAATTTCTTCAAAGTTTGAGAATGTCATAGAACGCAATTTTGTCACATTCACTTTCATTTCTCCCCCTTTAACTCCATAGATCTACTACCAGCTTTCTTGTTTCCAAACTGTCTTTGTCTCCTATTGTCTCCTATTTACTATTACTATTACTACTACTACTACTACTACTACTACTATTCCTACTACTACAACTACTCTTATTTTTTATTATTATTATTATTATTATTATTATTATTATTATTACTTAGTGATACATAGATTCCAATTTGTGCTCTCTCTATATTTCTGGGGATAGGGACCTCTACTGGAGTATACTCTTTAAGAAAATTGATTCTTCCATAGTGGTGAATCTGGTCAGTTGTAATAATGACAATCATGGCAATTTATGCCCATGTGTATGCCAGTGGCACAAATATTTTTAGTGTAACCAGCTGCTTTAGGATTAAGTTTAAAGTCCACTCCAAAGGAAGAAGTGCATGCCTCTTACTGCAAAGCAGACCAAAAAATTAAGGGTGTGGAGGTCATGGACCCTAAGGGTAAGCCCACTACTATAATTATTGCATTTTAGTTGAGATTAGACCAGATTAATTCACACATCAAAACATTTCAAGAAGGCTTAAGATTCTGTGCTGGGCCACATCCATTTTTATTCTTGGCCACATATGGTTTGCCGAGGCCTCTGGGAGCAATTCTAACAATATCAGCTACTCCTGATTACTGTTGCCTTTAGAGTTGTTGAATATTTACAAAGAAGAGACATTTTATCAACCACATTCCACTTAAATTAGCTCCAAAGTCTGAGAAAGTCTTTGAGGAGAGTGTCTTAGTACTGAAGCTATCTACTTAGTGGCTACTTTGCCTTTGAAATTACCTTTTAAAAAAATCAAACTTGAGCCACACAGTAAATGAGATTTCTAGGTATAGTGGCATAATGAATTAAAGACTGGAAACTCTGTACTCCAAAATCTATCAACCGAACCCTATCAAGACAGTGATTCCCACAGACTGCTACATAATTAAGTTTCAGGCATGAGAAGATATTACCACACCCATCTTTTAGATAAGGAAATTGAAGCTGAAACAAGCAAAGGAAAAGCAGTAGCTGCATAACTGTGAATGCTTCCTTAACACTTTCACAATTGTTTGGGGAGATGGTATTGTTGTAGCTGTTTAAACCTAAGGACCTGACTTTAGTCCCCAGCTATGATGAATGTGGTGGTGTGAGTAAAAATGTCCCACATAGGTTCATATATTTAAATGCTTGGACCCAAGTTAGTGGAACTATTTGGAAAGAATTATTATGGAAGACCCTAATGAAGAAGGTCTGTCACTTAGGCTAGGATTTGGGATTCAAAAGTCCCTGCCTTTCATAGTTAGTACTTCCTGTTTTTCTTCTGTCTGTCCATCCATCTGTTTGTTCATCCATCCATCCAAATATCTATCTATCTATCTATCTATCTATCTATCTATCTATCTCTCTATCTATCATCTATTTATCTATTTCAATCTATGTGGATCTGTGTGTCTCTGACTTTCTCTGTGAGTCTGAGTCTTTCTGTGAAGTGATCCATGAATATGGATGATCTTCCCATCTTCTGATTACTTATTTAATTTCTTTTTTTTAGAGTCTTGAAGTTCTTCTCATACAGGACTTTCACTTGCTTCCTCAGAGTTAGGTAAAGGCATTTGATGTTATTTGTGACTATTGTGAAAGGTACTGTTTCTCTAATTTCTTTGTCAGACTCTGAATCCCTTGTATAGAGAAAGACTACTGATTTGAGATCATTTTGTAACTAACCTCTTTGCTTAAGGTGTTTATCAGCTGCATGTGTTCTCATGTAAAAATTGGGGGGTCACTTATGTTTACTATTATATCATCTACCAATATTGACACTTTGACTTGTTTCTTTCTAATTATTATCCCCTTGATCACCTATAGTTGTTTAATTGTTCTAGCCAGAACCTTAAGTATTATTTGGAGGAGATATTGTCCCAATTTAAGTGGTGTTGGGTCATTTAATCTGATGTTGGCTATATGCTTAATGCATATTGCCTTTACTGTGTTTAGGTATTCTGCTTTTATCCCTGCTTTCCCAAAGACTTTCATCATGAAGAGGTATTGAATTTTCTCAGACACGTTTGGGTATCTAGTGGGATGATCAATTTTCTTTCAGTTTATTGATATGGTAGATTTTGTTAATGATTTTTCATATATTCACACACTCTTACATCATTCAGATGAAGCCTACTTAATCATCATGGATGATGGCTTTGATGTGTTCTTGGATTCAGTTTGCAAGTATTTTATTGAGTATGTGTACATCCATGTTCATATGGAAAACTGCTCTGAAATCCTTTTTTTTTTTTTTTTTTGTCTTTGAGTTAGGTATCAGGGTAATTATGGCTTCACAGAATGAGCGTGGAAATATTCCTTCTGTTTAATTTTGTGGAATAACTTAAAGAGTATTGGCATTAGCTCTTCCTTGAAAATCCTTGAAAATTCTGCCCTAAAACCATCTGACTCTGGGATTTTTTTTTGAGACACTTAATGACTGCTACTATTTCCTTAGGTGTTAGAGGACTACTCAGGTATATCTGGTTTTGATTTAGCTTTCATAATTGGTATCTGTCTAGAAAATCGTTGATTTCATTTAGATTTTGCAGATTTGTGAGGTATAGTCTTTTAAAATAAGGCCTACAAGCTCTTGAATTTCCTCAGTGTCCATGGTTACATTTCCAGTTTCACTTCTGATTTTAACTTGGATACTGTCTCTCTTCCTTTTAGTTAGATTGGCTAAGGGTTTGTCTATCTTGATAATTTTCTCCAAGAACCATATCTTACTTTTGTTGATTCTTTGTATTGTACTCCTTTTTTTTTTCTTTCTAATTTATGGAATTTCAGTTTGAGTTTTACTATTTCCTGCTGTTTACTCCTCCTGGATGTGTTTGTTTCCTTTTGTTTTTTAATCTTGAGCCTTCAGATATACTTTTAATTTGTTAGCATGCAAACATTTCAAATTCTAAGGGTATTCAGTGCAATAATCTCTCATTTTCATTGAATTCTAGAAAGTCTTTAACTTCTTTTT
The DNA here is from genome assembly GCA_902729485.2 of Mus minutoides. Classification (NCBI taxonomy): domain Eukaryota; kingdom Metazoa; phylum Chordata; class Mammalia; order Rodentia; family Muridae; genus Mus; species Mus minutoides. The sequence goes on from LR751855.1 coordinate 102,749, forward strand.
TTTATGTCTTCCATGACTCAGTCATCATTGAGTAGAGAGTTGCAGAGAATTTTTCAGTTTACATAAATATGGCAGCTGGCAGCGTTCTGTTGTTGTTGAACTCCAGATTTAATTCATGGTAATCTATCTGATAAAATACATGGGGTTATTTCAATCTTCTTGTATCTGTTGAAGTTTGTTTTTGAGAAATTATATGCTCAACTTGGAGAAGGTTCAGTGAGGTGCTGAGAACCAGGTACATTCTTTTGTGTTTGGGTGAAATATTCTATAATTATCTGTTACGTCAATTTGAGTTATAATCTCTGGTAGTTATTTTTAATTCCTTTGTTGGGCTTCTGACTTGGGGATGTGTCTATTGGTGAGAGTGAGGTGTGTGTGTGTGATTTTATGTATGATTTAAATGTGAGTAATCATTCTTTTATGATGTAGGGAGCCTTGCATTTAGGACATAGGTGTTCAGAATTGAGGTGTCCTCTTGGTGGATTTTTTTTCCTTTGATTAGGATGAAGTGTTCTCTGTCTCTTTTGATACTATTCAGTTGAAAGTCTACTTTATAAGATATTAGAATGGCTACTCCAACTTGATTCTTGGGTCATTTGCTTGAATAACATTTTTACAACCCTTTATGCTAATATATGGACTGTGTTGCTGAGATGTTTCTTGCATACAGCAGAAACATAGATTCTATTCAAACATCCATTCGGTTAGCCTGAAAATTTTAGTGGGGAAATGAGTCTATTGATGTTGAAAGGTACAAATAAAAAATGATTATTACTTCCTATTATTTTGATATTGGTGTTGGCAATATGGAGGGTTTCGGGATGGGTATGATTGTTTTAATGATGTGAAGTTATTTACTTCCTTGTTTTCTTGAATGAAGTGAGTCTCATTGGGTTGGAATTTTCCATCTAGTATATATGTAGTGTTGGCTTACTAGAAAGGTATTGTTTAATTTGGTTTTGTCATAGATTATCAAGGTTTCTCTATCTATGATAATTGAAAGTTTTGTTGGGTATAGTAGTCTCATCTGTCATCTATGGTCTCCTATTGTCTCTAGGACTTCTTCCCATGCACTTCTAGATTTTAGAATCTTAGTTGAGAAATTGGGTATAATTCTTATAGGTCTGTCTTTCTGCATTACTTGGCTATTCTCCCTTGCACCTTTTAAATTTTGTTCCTTATTCAGTATATTTAGTGTTTTGATTATTATGTGGTAGGAGGATTTTCTTTTCAGGTTGAACCACTTGGTATTCTGTAGCTTCTTGTATGTTTATAGGCATACCTTTTGTTAGGTTAAGGGAAGTTTATTCTATGATTGTTTTTGTTGTTGTTGTTTAGGGTTTTTTGTTTGTTTTGTTTTTGTTTGTTTTGTTTTGTTGTTTGTTTTTTTGAGACAGGGTTTCGCTGTATAGTCCTGGCTGTCCTGGATCTCACTCTATAGACCAGTCTGGCCTCCAAGTCAGAAATCTGCCTGCCTTTGCCTCCCAAGTGCTGGGATTAAAGGCATGCGCCACCACTTCCTGGCTTTTTATGATTTTTTTGAAGCTGTTTTCTGGCCCATTGATCTGGGAATCTTCTCCTTCTATTTCCATTATATTTAATTTTTTTCATAGTGTCCCAAATTTCCTAAATGTGTTGTATCATGAACTTTTTAGACTGTATTTTCTTGAGCAATATTTTGATGTCTTGTATTGTCTCCTCTGTGCCTAAGAGTATCACTGTTATTTCCTGTATTCTGTTGATAATGCTTATGTCTGTAGTTCCTCTTCTCTTTCCTAGGTTTTCCATATACAGGGTTGCCTCAGTTGTGTTGTTTTTGTTGCTAGTGTTTTCCTTTTTCAGGTCTTGGGCAGTTTTATCCATATGCCTTACCTCTCTGATTATATTAAAATTTAATTTTAAAGTGGACAATACCTAAGTAAGGATACCTCCAATTGTCCACTGGTCTCCACAAATATGCACTCATATTCACATGAGCACCCTCACACTACTGTGCACCTACAAAGACAGCAAGATGCACAAACATATACAAACACACAATCACTCAAATAAATTCACATTCACACATCCATACTTATTCTCACACCCATATAAACACACACATACATACAAAACCAAACACACATTTCAACACAGCCATACATGTAAATACACACTCATATACATTTGCATACACACACATACACACTCACATACACAAACACACTATTTTATTAATGGTGTTACTGCTATCAGAAATAGTTTTGTAAGTAATTCTGAAGACTAATCCATAATCCCACAAGAACTACTTTCCCAGTCCCTCAGTAATTTGTTTCATTTGATTCTAACCTTAAGATACAAAGAGGTTCTTGCAGTCCCACAGCATAGTACAATCCCATCAGCACTTAGGATGTAGTATAGATTGTAACCACTGGACTCCTCTTTTCTAGTGGCCTTTCTCTTTCTGACAATGCCATTTTCCTTTGTCAGCCATGTGTGTTGTCTACTCGGCAATATGATTTACAACCTGGCTGAGATTCCTACTTCAAGTTTTGTATCCTCAGGATATCTTAGCTCAACCTAAACACCTATGATACATCCTGCCTTACTGCTCTTAGCAAAGACAGAGAATATTTTAGCCAAATAACACCTCAAACATTTCAATAATTTGAAGAAAAAGAATTACCATTAGGAACTGTCCTTAAGTCCAGAAACAGTAATGAACCATTTTGTACCTTATCATGAACCTAACCTTGATCTCCATGAAGGTAATAGGTATGATCATAACAAAGCTATAGTTTTAAGAGTGAAGCCTAGGGAGGGAGACTAGTGGAGATAGACATACCTACTTCCTTCTCAGTGATAATCAATGGCTTATCTAGACCCAGATTTTAGAATTGATGGAAAAGGGGAGCCAGCTAAGATAATCTGAGGAAGTTGGTCTTCAGGGCTACAAAGCCACAAAGCAATGGGGTGGACACAACTCATCCACTGGCTCCTTTTTTATATCTGGCCATTTCATGTCCAGATCTGAAAACTTTGAGAAGTTTACTCCATGGCTTTTAAAAATTGGGTTGATACAAACTCACCACAGACAATATATATTTGCAGTTTGTAGATCTTTACACACTTTTGTTTTTGTTATCAATATCCTTAAATCCTTTTCAAGGGCTACTATAACACAATTCTTATTCTAAATCATGAGAGACTGATTTAAGCTGCCCCTAAAGTATATGTCAACTCCATTTTTAGGCAGGAAGATCACATGCATCCAAATCAAAGTACTTTATTAGAGCCAAATACATGATAAATAACAATTGCTACAAGAAATTCTGGCTAGTTTGGGATAATAGCATTCAAGAGTAATGCCAATTTGTGTTTATTAGCTAAAACTCTAATATGATCATCCTTGTTTTTTGGAGGATGTTATATACTCATTTCACTTTGGGAGCTCTGAATCTATTTTTATAGTCTAACAACTGGCTCAGTTCCCAACACTCTTGTAACTTCTGGGCCACAGCACAAGCATAAATGTAGATGTGACAGGATAAATATCCACTGAAGAGTGTCTGCATCGTAAATGTCAGCTATCATCATGCAAACATTGTACTATGCCTCAGTCATTGTAGCTTTCTGATGCTAACAATCAGAGAAAGAAAGAGAAGTGGGGACTACAGTTTCAGATTTGAGGTTCAACAGAAACAGTAGATTGTCCATTTTGGTAAAAGATTTATTTGGTAAGGGAATTACTAAGGTCAATGAAAGACATTGTTGTGAGGTTACGGAAAGGAGTTGAGGTCACTGAGGTCAAGCAGGTGTGTCCTCTTTTGGGGGCAGAAAGGAAGAGAGGAAGTTTTACATGGTGTAGCTTACGAGAAGTCTATTGAATGTACTTATTATGAGGCTGCCTCCAATTCACAGATGGAAAAGGCTCAGCTTTTTAGTTAATGTGTGTCCATTGCATGGGACTGGATATGCTACATTCATAGCATATTAAAGTGAGAGTGAGCATCACAAAATTACCAAGTGTCATCTAAGGATATCTCTCCATTACTTTTAGATCATCTGAGGGGAGAAGGGGCTTCTGAAGGTGAGAATAGCCTAAGTAGCACCTAGCCCCAATCTATCAGAAAGATTGATAAGTCAAAATGACTTAGGAAATGAGCATATGGCTTTTTATGGGTCTGGAAATGACTAAAATGAAGGTATCCTAACAAAAATATAAAGTTCTTCAATTTGATTACTCAAAAATTAAAATGTTGCTCAGACAGTTGTACAAAACTGAACAAGCAACATTAAGTCTGCTCCATGATAATAGATAAGATTTTATGACATGTGTGTTTATGTGTATGGGCATACATGTATATGCATGCATATGGAAGACAGAAGTTAGCTTCACCAGTGGTTGTTCACCGTATGTATGTATGTATGTATGTATGTATGTATGTATGTATTGAGACATGGTATCCTAGACTATAGTGGTCTCCACCTACCAGTGTCTCACTGTATGTTATTAGCTTACATATGTTCTGCAGGATCAAAGTCAAGTCTTTATGTTGTGCAGCAAGCATGTTACCAATATATCTTTTTTTCCAACCATTAGCCATATTCTAGTAAAAAGATATGTGTGCCAACACACCCACATCCCTTGTGCTATTTTCGGAACATCCAAAACCCAGCAACCAACATAGCATTCTCATACTTTATTCTACTCTTCAAAGCACTGGATGCTTGTTTTCCCTCTATAATGTTTCACTTCTGCACAGATTAATGTCAAGAAACAGCCTTCTCAGGAACATCCTATAATCCATGAATTCTGCATTTGGAGCTCTGCAGAGATATGGGAAAAGGCCCTAGCAACTGGAAGATTGCAGTGCTGTGTTAAGAAATGCTGAGACAACAGCTCAGAGCTAGGTATTTCTATGCAAATTCACATGGGTCCTGGTGATCAGGGAAGCTTCCCCTCCTGTTTCTCTATTTCTTTGCTTAATAGCTTTTACTGCTCTAGTAGCTTTCATCCTCAAATCCAGAAATGTATTTGGTGTCTATTGGTAGCAACCGGTACTTGTGTTCTGCTTCCTCCACACTCAGCATGAGAATACCAAGCATGAACAATGTACATATGCTATATAGGTATGTGGTCATTTTGTAGAATACCAAATCTATTAAAACTTTGAATATTTGAGTCTCTGAAGAGCTAGCTATATTAAGAATTGACTTCAAATGAGAAGGACTGCTTCAGAAGAAAACAGCTAATTCCAGCTTCATTACCATCCCACTATGAATAACAGTGTCCAAAATGTGTGTATTCGAAATTTTATAAATGACGTTTGCAGCTTTACAACTGGTCATATAATTCACAGTGTAAAGGCATTTGGATCCACACTTGGCATCTTGACTTCAATCCCCAGGACTTACATAGTGGAAATAGAGAACTGATTTCTGCAAGATCTTCACTGAGCTAGACACACACACACACACACACACACACACACACACAAACACACACACATACACACAAACATGCATGGACACACACACACAAATATATTTATATATATATATATATATACATATATATATATATATGCAAGCATACCTGAACACATCTGTCCATAAGTGGTTGTCAGTGTTATGGTCTGGGACTGTTACTACCCAGCACAAAAGCATAACTCTCCCATGTTTCTTGCTCCAGGGGGCTTCAGGGAAAAGTGTTATTTTCAAAGCCCTGATCTAAGGGAAGGTCCCCTTCTTTTTAGGGCAGTGTCTGTAACATGTAGTTTCTTTTAATTAACAGATACAGAATGGTGTGGTGTTAATTTTAGACCATCCATTTGCCACAGCCTAAAAGACATCTTGTTGAAGAGTTATTCAGATTAGATGAGCCTGCATAAACACCTGTGGAATGTTGTCCATGTTTGGTGTACTATATTCAGAGACAGAGAGGATCAGCTCTAAACAAGAGAAAGCCAAACAAGAAGCAGCAGCATAGATTTGATCTCTTTTATCTAATTTCTCTTCTCATTGTAGATGTGTTGCTTGAAGTAATTTTTTCTGAAGTGAATTAGGAATCAGCTCGAACTGAAAAAAGAAACAAATCAGAATAGAGCCTCTTCTTTTGTACAATGGTAGGCTATGAATTATATGTTCCTAAAAATACATCTAGATGACTCCTCAATCACTCACTTAGAGATGTTGGGGAGATAAGTTAGTTGGTATAGTGCTTATTGCACCAAAAAAGAAGGCTTGGATTTGATCCCCAAAGCCATATAAAAGTCTGTTCATTTGTCATCCCAATGATTAAGAATTGAGATTTGAAGACTCTCAGATCCTTATGTTTGACTAAGAAGCCAACGTAGCCTACTTGTTAAGTTCCAAGCCACAAAGAGACCCTGTTTCAAAAAAAGAGGAGGGGGAGTACACAATGTCTGAGGACCAACTCCCAAGACTGTTGGTGCACACACACATTTTTACATACACACCCCGCAACACATAGAAATTCTGTTTTGATGCTCGCTTCTATGATAGCTAGTAGGCAAGGACACCTGTGAAGATTCACATATTGAAATTGGTTATTCTCTAATCCTGAAGGAACTGTAGAAATAATTTGAAAAGATATTGCAAAATCTTCTAAGAAATCAAGCAGTGAAAGGAAAGATCAGTTCACCAGTTGTGCATAAAATGAAGGATCTATATGACTTCTTAACACAAGTGATATGGAACAGAAAGGCGTACTATCAATTTTCCATAAAACCACAAGCCTTGGGAGGATGCTCTTGATTTTCTCCAGTTTACTATCTTCCCTGAACACAGCTATCTTCTGTGTGATCTCATCTTCCCATTTCCATGCTTCACAGAGGAGACTGAACCACACATGGAAGCTACCTTTCTGGAATCAACTTCCTTCTGACCTTTCCTGTTGTTGTGCTGAAATATTGTCTTCAAAATCCACCTAGAGGTGCAAGGAATTGAGGCAGTTAAAGCCTGTTGGTCTGACTTTTCCTTTGGTGCTTGATGGCAGAGACAGCTTTTAGAATAATGTTTCCCATAATTTATTATTCTCTGTCATGAGCCCCTCTGCCAACTGTGCTTTCCATTTTCCAGGAACTTTGTTTACTCGAAATTTCTATTTCTCCCTCTGTAATCCCACTGTGACAGTTGGAAACATGGACTACACTAATATCTCTTACTTGTTGGCAATGTCACATGTTTTATGGATCAGCAACTGCATGTATACAAGCGCAGTGGTATTTGAATCACTGATGTGTTTTATGATATGCAAACCTCAAGCCAAAGAGGAAAACAATTGCCTATGGCTACATTTCTGAAAATGACATTTATCCTTATTGACTTAGACAAGTGTTAGAATGTTGGAGTCACAGGGGGATTTTTGTTGCTTTTGTTGCTGTTGTTTGTTTATCATGTCTGAAAAATCTGAGACATGAAGATTTGAGCTTGACTCTCAGAATCCAGGTTTTAAAAGTCTGGATTGGTAATGTAAGCTCGTAATTCTAGATTTGGTGGTGCAAAAATAGGAGGATCTTTGGGTTTCACTTGCATACCAGTCTAGTCTTATGGGTGAGGCCCAAGCTACTGAGATTCTTTGTGTAAAAACAACTTGTGAAAAGCACCTGAGAAATGACACTCAACTTTGTCCTATGACATCCACATGCATAAGTCACACACAACAGCATATATGAACACTCATGTACACACACATATAAATATACACATGACAAATCCGTTAAAAAATATTCTGTGATTCCACAGTATTAGGATTTAGGAATAGGAACTATGACTTATAGATAACTATTATTTGCTTCCACTCATTTATTATCTCAGAGGACATTTCAACATCTCATTACACTACCCTTGAGGTGCCTTTTTGATGTCCCTCCTAGAGCAGGGGAAGAAGTGATTACATAGGGAAATGAAATTGTATATTGAATTCTCACAGACTAAATCATATACTTGGACTAAAAAAACCTGTCCTCCAAAACTCAAAATCTTTCCCCAAGTTCCAATTTCATGGCATTTAAAGAGAAAGGGACACAGCTTGTGGCATGTGAGGACTTAAAAGAAGTGGGAAACTGTATTCAAGAAATGCTTAATCTTAATTTAAGGCTAGAAATTCACTAGATTTAAGGAAGAAAGGAGACACCTCGACCAGCAGCAAATAAATTGGTACTTAGAATTTGAAGTCATTAACTCATTATTTGATTTAGTCCCCCTAATGTGTCTTACTCTTGTCAATGTTTGAGGATTAAATAAATACCTACTGAACATGTTCAAGGGATTAGAGCCCCATGCCTTGTATTTTATAAGCCTTCTTCCATTTAACACCTATAATGAACCAATAATCCTCCCTATTCTTTATCTCTAAAGTAGGAACACATTCAGATCGAAAAATGAGACTTGTCAGTTATATAAATAATCCAGTGCTTGGCATAGAGATCGTTGCTTCCAAATACCCTTAAGTTACAGTGCTGAAGCTGATCTGGGAAAGAGACTAGAAAGCTTGTCTTCTATCAGAAAGCTAGAGACGGAAAAAGGATCTCTGACGAGATATGTCTGTTTCATTCTTCTCAGACTTTCAGCTAAGCTCTACAAACTCCTTAGGCTAGTTTAACAAAGTTGGAGACAAACTGCTTAACAAGAACAAAAACTAATTTAGTTCAGCAATATAGAAGCACTTTGTCCTAAAGCTGTAGAGATGGTTAGTCTTTACAATACCACACCACACTACACCACACAACATCACACCACACCACACAACACCACACTACACCACACAACACCACACTACACCACACTACACCACACTACACCACACAACACCACACTACACCACACTACACCACACAACACCACACTACACCACACTACACCACACTACACCACACAACACCACACTACACCACACTACACCACACTACACCACACTACACCACACTACACCACACAACACCACACTACACCACACTACACCACACTACACCACACTACACCACACAACACCACACTACACCACACTACACCACACTACACCACACAACACCACACTACACCACACAACACCATTATGTATTTTTATTTCAGAGATCAAAAGCTTCATGAAATCTACACCAACTATAATCATTTGAAATATAGATGGCAGACAGATTGACAGAAAAAACTGACATAAAATGATATATTGCTGATATCAATTATAAATAATAGACAGGTAGACAAATGCTACATAGATGATATTTCAGATGATAGATGACAGATAGATTACATTGATAATATATAATATGTATAATAGAAAAAGACAAAGTAATTGTCATGAACATTTATGCTTTGATCAGCTTCCACTGTGATGCAAGGACATTTCCACATGTCCAAATCTTAATCGTTCTCTATAATTAGCACATATTCTTAGATAATTTCACCAACCACTGAACAGGTGGGATACTAAAATGCTCCTACAGACATCACACGTAGACCATGTGAAAAACTCAAGCTGTATTCTATATTCAAAGGTCATGAAATTATCAGGCTCCTCAGAGCCTAGAAAAACGTAAAACGAACCAGTTTAGAGATAAGAAGTATGACTCCTAATAAGAGGGGTTGTCAGACATAGGCATAATGATATGACTCAAGTCTATGGGAATATATTTCAATGAAAATTTATTCATTGAGAAGGTATGGTCCTGTGGTAAGTGAATCCTGAGAAAATCATCACTCTTTAGTAACTTTATCATACTTCGGTTCTACATTACTGAAATTCCCATAATGGGCCGTCTACCTTGGAGAAGATAGCAGATTCTCAGAGGCAGTTGTCATGAAAATTGCTGCTTAAATCTAGATACAATTATTTTTATTCTTTTGCATTTCTTCCTTGGACAGTTGAAAGGATAGCACCTTCATTTTATTGTTTTGGAAATACTTTCTGTTTTGGAAAGAAATACATATATGAAGAAAGAAAATTAAAATTAAAAATATAGAGAATACAGAGATAAGTATGATCTGTTTGTCTAAACACACATATAAATCTTGGTAGCCAGACATATTATTTACTAAATTTGAATATCTGCATTATTTTTATAAATGTAGATGAGATATATGGTTATTTACAATATTTGTAGATAATTTAAATTTTGTTTCTAATATGTTTTCAAATATTTATTAGCCACTGTTTTAGTAACTGAGGGTTTCATTGCTGTAAAAAGACATCATGACCAGGGCAAGTATTAAAAAGGGAAATATTTCATTGGAAGTGGCTTACAGTTTTAGAAATTCAGTTCATTATGATCATGATGATCATGATGGGAAGCATGGTAGGGTGTAGCTAGACATGTTACTGGAGCTGCTAAAAGATCTGCGTCTTGATCCCCAGGCAAAAAAAGGAGACGAAACTATATGAGATCTTAAAGCCTATGTTCACAGTGACATACTTTCTCTAACAAGGCCACAACTTCTAGTAATAAAACACCCTGTGGGCCAAGCATTCAAACACATGAGTTTATGGGGAACATTCCTACTCAAAATACTACAGCAACCATTATTTTTACTTCTTAGACAGGATCTTATTTTGTCCCAACTAGCCTTGGATTGGCTCGATAGCCAAGGATGATCTTCAAATTTTGATCCTCTTACCTGCATCTCCTGATAATATGTGGTGATCAGAGCACCACATACTGTGAGTACAAGTGAGTGTCACCATGGTGGCTATATGAGTTGCTGAAGAGTTAACTCAGGACTTCATGCATGCTAAATAGAGACTTCACCAACAAAGCTTCATTCTGAGTTTGGCCATGTTAATCTGTAACACATATGAAATCTGCCTGGATATTCATGCTTCTTCCATTTTACAAGAGTTTGCTTCCTTATTAACAGGAAAAACAGCTCTATGATTTCTGAGAAGCTACTGCACCCTCCACTGAGTCTCCTTTACACATGCTTGTCCTGCCTTTCTCTTCTTAGCAGAGCGGTACCACACTTCCTGTTTACCTAAACATTGAAGGCAGAGTTCAGCTCATCCATCCAATACTCACCAGTGACATTATCAGCAGTTATTCCTTCTTGCACTTCAAAACTGTTCATATTTTCTCATTGTTGAAATGTATGTAAATCCAGATTACAAAATAAAATGCATAGCATGGTATTGGGTGCAAAGTAGACTGTTGGTTCATAGTGACTTCTTTCTTTCTTTCTTCCTTCCTTCCTTCCTTTCTTTCTTTCTTTCTTCTTTTCTTCCTTCCTTTCTTTCTTCTTTCTTTCTTTCTTTTTTTTTTTTTTTGGTTTGTTTTTAGAGACAGAATTTCTCTGTGTAGTTCTGGCTGTCCTGGAAGTCATTCTGTAGACAAGGCTGGACTCGAACTCAGAAATCCACCTGCCTCTGCCTCCCCAGTCCTAGGATTAAAAGCGTGCGCCACCACTGCCTGGCTCATAGTGACTTCTGATAGTCAAAGTTAGAGCTGAAGAGATGTCTCAGTGGTTAAGACTCATACTGCTCTTGCAGAAAAGCTGCTCAAGCCTGCCAGGAATTTGTGTTTCAGGGAATCCAACATCCATTTCTAGACTTGGAAGTTCCCTGCACTTATAGGTTCACAAACTGGCATGCAGTCACACACATGTAGGTTTTTTTTTTTTTTAAGGAAATGAAAATGTAGTTGAAGTTAGAGCAATCATAGGAGAACTAATATTGTCATATATTTCTACAACAGGACTAACACAAGATGCTTGAGCATAATAAAATTTATTATAGAAACAAAGATGGATTTACAGCCTAAAGAACGGAAAAAAAAACATTCAATTTGATCATAAATCACGCTATAAAGAAAATTTTAGAAAATGTTTCCTAGAGTGATTTCTTACTGCTTGGTCAAACAACAACACAACATTCATAATGTCAGAGAGTTCTTCACAGCCTGCTCTTCATAAACTGCCCTATTGCATTTGTGGGGACCATTTAATTTTCTTGCTTTGTGGGTTATTTTTCATCCATCTTGATCCATCAGTTGACTGTAGGTTTAGTGTGTTCCTTATTGATTTGCGGTTGCTAATTTATGAACTGTACATTATTTATGGGTCTGTCATCAGTTCCTCATCCACCATAATTCTTCTACACAAACTTACTTGGCTTGAATTGTCAGGCTCTTGGATCTCTGCTGTTCAGCTCAGTTTTTATAAAAGCCTTGCCCTCCCCTTTCAATCTTTCTGTATTTTACATTACCCATTGTCTTTTGTTTTGTTTTGTTTTTTCAGAGAATTTAATGGTTTCTTCAAGTATATTTTTAATTATGTTTATGTATGTGCATGTCTGTATGAATATATGCCATTTGTGTCAGAGTACTTGCTGCATTGGAATTCCAAGCAACCTCTCAGGTGGGAAACAAGTACCTATAACCTGCCATTCCACCTTCAAGTGACTTAGAGAACACGCTGGTTACCATGTCCACATAAACACATAATTAAATACACAAGCAAACAAATTATCAACCAATGATTATCAATCAAATGAATAGCTAATTTTTTTTTAGATACACATATTATCTGGTCAAATGACTCAGTAGGTAAAAGCATTTAACACGAACCCTGACAGCCTGAGATCAATCAATGTGAACAAATTGCATTAAAGAAAACAACCCGTATTCCTTGGTAGCTTAATTCTTGAAATCTGGCCCTCAAATCCAAACCAGATTAGTTTATATATGGGTCAGGGGTATTGGTAAACTGTTCTAGTGAAAAGGATCAAGACCAGTGATGTCACCATGGAGAGATAGAATAGGAGGGAAGAGGAAAGAAAGGGTGCATGCACAAAGAAGGAGAAAAGGAGATATAAAGAAAACCAAGATGTCTGGATTATATAGGGAGGGGCCTCTGGGGAAAGGGCAGCCCAGCCCTCAGGCTAGAATGTTCAGGGTTGGAGTAGGGTATTTGAAGTAGGGACTGAGGGATGCTGGGAGAACCTGGAAGCTAGATATGCTTTGATATGTGAAATATGTAACTCAATCCCTTGTCACAGGCTACAAAATCAAACATCCCAGCCTTCTACTGATAATAAATAAATAAGGGACAGCAAAATTATCTATGACCTTCCTGAAGACTTTAAGGTGCTAGTATGGGCTGTGGGCAAAAGATGAAATATTGGAAAGGTCCAGGAATAGGTGGTTGTTTCACTGCTATCCAGGTTGTGATACCATCTTGGGGTAGGTAGGAGTCTGTAGACCCGGTTGAATCAGTCTGTGAGACTAAGCCAGAATACCTCTGGGAAAAAAAAAAAGTTTGGAACTTTGGTAGATGCAGAATCTGAGGAGATTTCTGGATGTTAGTGGAGGATGATAAATATAATGAGTTAAAGAATAGACCCCAGATGTACATATTTTAAGTATAAAAGATCTGGCCTCCAGGTTTTTCCAGCTCCCCTCAGTCCCTACCTGGAATATTCTATTTCATCCCTGATGATTCCAGCCCTGGGTTTGGGCTGCCCTTACCTCGTAGGCTCCTTCCCAATCCCGACATTTTGTTTTCCTTGTTATCTCCTTTTCTATTTCTTTTGTTGTTCATTTAAAAGAAAAAATAAACATATTTATCTTGAGTGTACATTTGAATTTATTAGGCCCATTGTCTTGGGATTTGCAGGGTAGATGGATCATCCCTGGACCAAGGAAAGGGAATTAGACCCCACCCTCAGGAATAAGCAGATGGTTAGGAAAACAAGCTGATTGCCAATATTTGTCTTGAATCAATTGTGTGAGGCAGATTTGAGTAGATTCCCAGAAGCTTACAAGAATATTTTAAAGTTTCTTTTAAAAATGATAAATCCTCTATAGTATGCCCTTACCAACCTCAAAATACTTTCCTAGACTTTCAAACACTTTCTTAGAAGCTTTTGTATCCTCAGACCTTACATAAACTTTAGACTTCTGTACTGGCTAGTTTTTGTATCAACTTGACACAGCTGGGTTATCACAGAGAAAGGAGCTTCAGTAGGGGAAATGCCTCCATGAGATCTAGCTGTGAGGCATTTTCTCAATTAGTGATCAAGGGCCCCTTGTGGGTGGGACCATCTCTGGGCTGGCAGTCTTGGGTTCTATAAGAGAGCAGGCTGAGCAAGCCAGGGTAAGCAAGCCAGTAAAGAACATCCCATGGCCTCTGCATCAGCTCCTGCTTTCTGACCTGCTTGAGTTCCTTCCAGTCCTGACTTCCTTGGTGATAAACAGCAGAATGGAACTGTAAGCCGAATAAACCCTTTCCTCCCCAACTTGCTTCTTGGTCATGATGTTTGTGCAGGAATAGAAACCCTGACTAAGACAAATTGGTACCAGCAG